>BJBW01000206.1:0-12529 GCA_004320125.1 Scolopax mira
ATCTGGTATTTTGCCAGTAGGATCTCATAGTTTTGGTCTCCAGGTGATTTTGTTTTGTTTGTTTCAGTCAAGTGCCCGATGATACGACACTGGAGGATTTATCCCCTCGTGTTCCTAGAGCTGTGTTTGTGAAGCAGGACAATGGTGGCAGCGCCTCAGTCATACCAGTATCATCTGTTCGTGGCCCACAAGGGGAGGAAGAAAAGGAAGAAGCTTCAAATCTTCCTGACTTAAATCCTTGCAGTGCTACGTACAGCAATTTAGGTAAGTGTATTCTTGTAGAGAAAATTTAAATTAGATTAGATTTTGGATGCCTTCCCAGGCTGTGAAGAACCTTGTCTTCTGCAAAGCTCAATACACTTCCATAATGTAGATTTTAAAGGCAAACTTTTTAATATTAATTTATAGAAAATAAAAGCATATTGTCTTATTCTGATATACACAACCAAGAAAGTGAAGATCCACCAAACCTAAATGTTTTCTTTCCTGTGATTTTAAAACTATTTTTTAATTGCCCTTAAACATCTCAAATACTTTTATAACATACATTGTTTTACCTATTTGGAGGAATTTTTATCAAGGGGATTTAAAACACAGAGCAAATTACCTAATTTTATAAATGATAAGTAGATTTCAATACTTTTCCAAATTTCAACAAAAAATAGGGCTCTTTGTTTTAGAGCATCAATAGTCATCTTTTGTTGATTAAAACATTTCTCATGCTAGTCTGAGAGTTTAATTTGCTCCTTCAGAAACGTTTGCAGTATGGATGTCCTGGAGGTGGTGCACAGTCTGTGTGACTGGCACTGAATTCCTGACTGGTATTAAAGAGATACACATATACATCTCTGGAAGATAAGGGAGCAAGACAAATAAGTATCTTTGATATAGTATCGATATTATCAGCCTAATTTTCCTAAAGCATTTTGAAAAACTGTGAATTTAGGAATACCTACAGCCAGATTTTCAAAAGAACAAAATCTGACTGCTTTGAGGCGACTCCCAAGTCCAGAGGGTTTTGCATGTCCACGCAGGACAGATTTGCTGTTACCAAAGGAAATTTCGGGTATGAAAGAGTTAAACCAACTTTTAGGCTTGCCTTGGTCTGGCTTGGCAAGCTTGCTGCTTGTTGTTAAAAGCAAGCTACCCTAAATGGCACTGAGCTTTCTGGCTGCCATTCAGACTTCTTTCAGGTTTATTCAAGCAACCTCACTTTGGAATTCAGATAGCTATCAAGAGATGGCTAGGTAGGGATATAGAATAATTGCTGCTTGTTTTCACATCTTACATCACCTAAGAAGCAAAAGCATATCTTTTGTAGAATTAACCAGAGCTGGTGTGTAACTGAAACCATAATATGAGAAGTTATGTCTGACTTTTGCTTCAACGGTGATTGTTTTAAGTTATCTTTTTATAGCTGCATATTACAGTATACTAAATTAATATATTAGGTGGTTTTTGAAAAGCAGATAATGTCATTACTTTCATAAATGTCTAATCTTCAGTTGTGACATCACATGAAATTTTATGAACAGAAATGATGGCGAGCTTTGGTAAGTTTTCATCTGTAGTCAGGTAGTAGTTTGTATCAGGTGGTGCCCTCAAGTATATTTGGTTTTGGCCTGTCCCCGCCTCCCACAGAAGTGGTCTCCTCATCAGTGCCCTGCCTGCCTGCAAGCAGACCAGCAATGACCTGTCAGGAAACAAACTGCAGAGGCAAGAGTTTGACAATAGCTCATGTATATATCAGCTAATACGGGCTGGTTTTGTTATGTTATTGAATGTATAAAATCATACAGCTAGGATTTAAAAAAAATAAATGCAGGGAAGCCTTACAAGACAGAAAATTCTCCTCTGGGAATTAGATACAACACGGAAGACTTGGGGCTTTTAGAAAACATGAGGTCCCACCATGATGATGGGGTAAGAGCCCAGTATGTTCCTGGGTGTATAAACAGGAGGAAACTTCAATAGGCAGAGAGGGGTTATGTGCATGTCATTTTTACTCTGCAACTGCCATGGCCACAGTCAGGCTGGACTGTGCCCACAGTTGAAGAAGAATGTTTAAAGTTTTACAGACTCTAAAGAAAAGCTTGGAAATGCCTAGTATTGAGTCTGCCTTGATGATGCTGGGGATGCTCATGTGGTGCAGAGCTGTGTCAGGTAAGTCCTGTAGCTTATGATGAGGAAGACAACAGACAAAGGATTAAAATCCTTTCCTTTACAAATCTTTACATTTTTCTCTGTCTGAATTTGTTGGAGAAATTGACATCATTGAATTTGCACTGGTCTAAGTAGGTTAAGATGTTTTCAATATACTCTGAACAGTATTTATATAAGTTTAAAAAGAATAGGTTACTTTACTATCATCTGTTTTTCTCTTTACACCTAAAGAAAAGGCAAAAGGAGGAGGCTCTGCTTCTAGCATTTATGATTACTGACTCTGGCAAAAATCCCAAGTCCTCCACCTGCCATGGAGTGTTGCCTCAGTCAGTAAGTTAGACCAGGGCAGTGCTTTAGCCAGGCTATGAATAAGGTCATGAAATTATTGTTGACTGACAGTTCAGTGACAAACAGTGATTATAGTATTAGTCTGATGCATTCTATCCAGTATCAGTACAGGTAGTATCTTTAACACAGTGTGATGGAGGACGGGTAGCAAGACGTGACAAGTCACCAGGGCAGGCAAGCGGTCGCTGTTGCATCAGAAGGTTTTATTTCTCTGGTACCTGCAGCCCATCTCACTGTAGTTCTGTGATTCACAGTCTCAAACTATTGATGAGAAACTGGATCATGCATCATGAATGTTACTTCACAAATGTTCGCTTTCCTTTATGTTATAGATACATTATCATTCTGGCAAGAATTTTTTATCTATTAAATTTATCATAAGTGTGTAAACAGCTGAGTATAATACAGGATTAATAATCATGTTTGGGTAAATCTGTGTAGTACATAATTTTATAGAATAGTGTTGTACATGTTCTGTGTTTGTGGAACTGGTGCTGTGAAGCATTTGCAGTGGCTGAAAGATAGTTTTACACATCTGTATTTTTTCATGGTTTGGTTATTTTTATCAGCCAGGGTAAGAGTTTGTTAAGGAGCAACGTATTTTGTGCTGCTATTAAAGATCAGTATAACTGATTTCCTATTTATACCAGGAAATCTTTTCCAGGCTCTGTATTCTACTAAAAATGCAGAGTGCAAAGAACGATCAATATCCAGGTTCAAGGGGGGGAAATTGTACTAAGACAAGGGTAGAAAAGGGGAACTTCTGGAGTGGAGGTTGCCAACCTGTGGATTACTTGGTGAATACTTTTAGCAGCCCTTATAAAAGGATTTTGTAACATGAAATGGGGGTGTTCTGACATGAGCATGACCAGACACCCCATTCCTGCCCGTAGGGAGAAGCAGGTCAGCAGAGGAAAGCCAACGCTGATGGACTGCTCCAAGATCCAGCTGCATGATCAGCCTCGTGCTGCCTTACAGGGGGTTTCCTGCAGAAACCCGAGGGCCACTCGAAATTCCTCTTTCTTGCTGGTCTCCACTGTAGAGAGTCTGTGGTTCTGATGTTGGTTCTGTTGGGGTTTTGATAGATGTGGTCCTGGAAGATTGGTTGCCCATGTTGTACATGCATCAGTGTTAATTTTTGCTGTTCTTGGCAATGCAACAGGTAATTTTTTTTTTTGTCAAACTAATGTGTTATGTTGGAGAATGAGAGAGATGGGAGCTATTTTGGCCATTTTAGCCCTCTGGGACTTGTTGATTCATCTGAATCCCAGCACTCTAGGGGATTAGGGATTAAAGAGTCACTGAAACTGAGAACAGGCTTAATGATCATGGCAATAGTCCAGTTACTACTGTGAATACCAGAGTATTGTTTTCAGCTCCATTTTCTAATTCACATCTTCCCACAAGGGATGTTATCTTTGGATGAGACATGGTAATAGCATATGAAAAACACATTCAAGAGTAAAGGAGAAATGTAGGATAGATACCATCTCAAGAGTAAAATGAGTTTGGAGAAAGTACAGAAGAAGCCTCATGTCATTTCTGTACGGGACTAGCATTATGTATTGTACAGCAATATAGGGCTCAGGAATAGTTCTGTTGAAGGAAGGAATGGAGCGTGCAGTGTGTCACCCACTTGCCCTGCCTATTTCACCATTAGTTGTCTTCCCAATTAAAGAAGCATTTCCCTTCACACTTTGAAATCTCTAGCCCATATATGCTGCTGATCTGGTCTAAGCAAAAAAGAAAGCTCCATAGACTACCAAGAATTCTAAAAAATAATTATGCATGTCATTATTCTAAGTAAAACATGCTTATGGAGTATAAATTTGAATTAAAAATGAGCTCAATGTGTCAGATCTGACAGTTTCATGAGCTAACATAAACAGATTGCAATGCAAAGTCCAATGATAAATTAGTTACCTGGAAAAATAAATTTTAAATGCTTTATTTTAGGGATGATTTTAGAGTTTCAGATCTCTGCATGATGTCTAGAGACTTAAGTATTAAAACTTAAATAGTGTAGTGAGAGTCCCTAATGGAAAATGTTAGTGAACTAAGGAATTACCTAAAGCTCTCAAGAAAGCTGCTGTCTATAAAGAGTTAAATTTTTTTTCTGTCTTTGAAGAGTCTGGAAGCCAGTTCAAGTATGTCTTTAAGTGGTAGCCTGGTATTGTGCTTGTTCATCCTTTTCATTTGCCTCCCAAGAGTGTAGCTCAGGTTGAACCTTGTAATGTTGGAGAGTCTGTGCAGCAGGTTAGGAAATGATGGGGTTGAACATGCAAGGGGAGGAGGAAATGATAGGCAAGGAAAAGAAGCAAATGCTCTGCCGGTACTTGTATGCAGAAGAGCATTCTTGTGCCTTTGACAGGGACAGAATTTAAGAAATTTTTTTTCTTGCTAGACAATGAATTTTTAAAAAATGTGGGACATGCAATATCACACTATGCTTGGGGAAAGCTGTGCTGGAAAGAGCAGCCCAATGGGCACGAACAAAATGTACTCAGCATAAAACCAATCCAGATAAGAAGCTTTTCCAAACACATAGAGATGGATAGATTTCAATATAGAAAATTTGTTCCTGTGGGGAGAAACTATACTGTAACATGACACATTGCACAAACTCATTTCCTCAGCTGAGAATACCTCAAAAGGTATGAATGTACATACAGTTCTCTAGATCTTACCACCCCCACCAGACATCTGCAAAGACAACTTCTGGTTATGAAAAACATTATTCAATTACGTTTTGATGTCACAGTTCCAATAGCATGCAAAAACAACAACTAGCAAAAGTCACTGGTTGCAGTCGCAACACTCTTCTGCATGAAGGGCTTGTGGGGGACAGGGCCATTAAAGCAGACAGCACATCAAGAGGAAACACTCTTATAAATGTTACCTTTCTTGGAGAGGGCTTCCCCTGCTACTGCTTGAGGTGAGCATCTTGCTCTAATTTGTTTTCTTGCTGTTTCCCTCTAGCATCTGAGCAGTCCTTAGATTAGAAAGGCACACAAGCAACACCTAGTAAGAAACTGCCTCCTGAAATAGTAGCTTTTCTCAAAACCCCAGCAATTATGGGGAAGAGGGTAAGGATGAAAAAATACGCAAGTGATCTTTAACACAGAATGTTGCCGGGGGGAGAAGTACATAGGTCACAGATTTTGCAAGAGTAAGCAACAGTGGGAGAGGACACATGTTTGGATGAGTAAGAAAATTGATTACATAGTGGAAATGAACTCATCTCAGAATTAAGTAAAAGACTGATACTTGGATGTGTGTGTCCAGCATGCAGACATCAGTTCTGCTTTTCGCTCTGAATCATGCCATTCTGTGGCTCTGAAAAAGGGACCTTTTTGGCAGAGTTCCTCCTGTGCCTCAGGTGGCACCAGGGGTGAGTTGCTGTTGTAGAGCACACTCACTGCAATGCCGAGATCAAACAGGAGCACTAGAGGGTTCCCTGAGTGTTAAATTGTTTTTAAGCAACCTTGACAATGATTTGAGAGAGATACGCAGGGATTCTCCAACATTTCTAGCCCTTGAACGTTTTTATTTTGTGGGATGTAAAAAGCAAAGACCCAGGGGAGTAGTCCTATGCACTCTTCCCTGACAATCAGGCATGTACAAAGCTACCAGAATTTACTGCTCAAAATTCAGTTTTTTAAACATTGGAATATCCAGGCTTATCGTAAAATCTATAAGGCTCTTCTGAGGGCTTCTAGAGCATAAGCAAAAGATAGAGATATAACTTTCATTTGTGATGTTGTTTCCTTGCAATGATTGAAAAGAGAGTTAGTGTTAAGAATTCAAGAGACAAGGCTATTCTGTTTGTGGATATATATAAAAATATAGGCCTCTCTGATCTTCTGAAATTAGGAAGTCCTTTTCAACATTCTAACCCAGCGTTCCAGGCTTTTGTGTATCCTGGCCAAGAAGATCCTAGATTCTGTAGTATTCATAGAAACTGTAACAACAGATCTTAAAATGTAAAGGAAGCTATCTTTTTTTCTTTTCATAGACTGGGAAGTCAATTAGTTATGGACCAAAATGATGGAACTCAAATCTGAATCTGTGATTTCCCCCCCACCCCCAGTTTGGTTCAGTGTTCCAGTTCAGTCCTCTCTTTACAAGGTTTCAGCTCATATTATAAATTATCACATAGTTGTAGCTCCTTTCTACGTGCTGGTCCCTTTTTAGAAAAGCCGCTCAGCTGCAGTTAGAGAGAGCATCCATTTCACGGCTGCTCTGCTGCAACTGCAAAAACTGGCTTCTTGCCATGATAGGCAATGAACCTCAAAGGAGTAGTAGAAAACTTATAAAATAATTTCTCTGAAAATAGCAGTTGATTATTTAGAGTGGAAAAATCTCATTTTAATATGAGTAACAACTGTTTAATTGTCCCGGAGCTGCGAGTTGGCCATTTGTATTGTCTGCTTATTTGGTTTTTATTCTGTCTTGTGTTATTGTCATTTATTTAGTCTTCATTTCCAAGGACTCTAGCAGTTATAAAACATCTATAACCTCCTCGCCAAAACACATGACAGGAAATTTATCTTCCCTAGAAGCACACAACTATTTGAAATGAGTCTGTCAGTGGAAATGCTGTGCTTTCATGTATGTAACCTGCTGCTTGGAATCTCTTGACTGAATCTAGGTCAGGTTATCTATGAACATAATATGCCAACACAGGTACCCACGGCAAGTGAGATAAGGGAAATGTATTTGAGAAAGTTATGGCTAGTGAGGAGGACGTGCGAATTTTTAAATTCTAGGGTAAAAATTATTTCTGGTTTTGTAATCTCAAAATAATGATGCCACTCTCCTTGTCAACATGGGTGAAAGTAGGTTTAACATCTTTGTTTTCACCTCGTGAATCTGCTAGGGCAATCCTGACTTTCCAATGTGACCATGGAAGTATCTAAACTACATTATTTGTGTCTGTAATTTTCTGGTTTACACTCCAAAATAATGCTTCCAGCTCCTGTAGTCCATTTCAAATCCAAGTGATCCCAAGTGCTTTACAGACTGTTATGAGGATACGTTAAAAAAGATCACCTTGGATACCAGAGAAATGCACCTCTCAAAGAAGGAGTACACAAAGCCACTTAACAGCATCCACCCATAGTTTTAGCACATTTGAATAGGAATTAAGAAATAATATTATAATTGACTGCCTGCAGAAGGAATTATGGGAGGCCGGCTGTAGTTACTGAAACTGGAATTTGGCCAGAATGCCAAAACTGACATTTGGGTTTTGCTTGCACTTTTTGTCACTAATCCCACGTGATGTAAAATGCCAGCATTGTTAGCACTGAAACTGATTTTAATATATAGGCCAAGGTCAAAAAAAGACTGGCTGTATGTGATGCTATATATGTGATGCTGGTTTAGGCATTTTGGCTTTCTGATTAGCTCATCTTTTCTCATACGTATTTAGGTTTTCTTCAAATTTCGGGAGGGTCCTAGTCTCTTTTCTTTTTCTTTTTTTTTTTTCCTTAAACTTCCTTGTAGAGTGCAAATATGAGCAGCAGATGCAAAGTACTTTAATTTTCTGTTACTGTTATGTTCTTATTACACAGGACAATCCAGAGCAGCCATGATACCTCCAAAACAGCCAAGGCAACCTAAAGGAGCTTTGGATGATGCCATTGCCTTTGGAGGACTAGTAGACCAGGAGACAATGAACAACTTACAGCCAACACCACCTCCACTGCCAAAGAAAACCATTTTGAGAGCTAACACAGAGCCGACTCCCAGAGATCTCCAGAAACAGGCTCTGGAGAACAACCTGTGCATCGTGGCAAATCCCACCTATGACATCGACACCAACTGGGAAGCAAGCAGCGCCTGCTCCTCCGTCAGCCTGGAGCTCAAGATACTGGACAACGAGTCAGGAGATTCCCTGGACAGGCCTACGGAAAAACTAAGGGCAACCACCTCAGCAACTAACAGTGTTTCTAGCCTAACCACTCTCAGTGTTAAGGAGCGGTGCTCCAATAGCATGGAGTCTCTAACAGGGAGACGCATCTCGCAGACTAAGCAGGGCAAAGGTGTTCAGAAGCCTCAAAGGCAAGCACTTTATCGAGGAATTGAGAACCGAGAAGAGGTGGTGGGTAAAATCCGAAGCCTTCATGCTGATTCACTGAAGAAGCTGGCACTTAAATGCGAAGACTTGTTCATGGCTGGACAGAAAGACCAGTTGCGATTCGGGGTGGACAGCTGGTCAGATTTCAGGCTAACCAGCGACAAGCCGTGCTGCGAGGCAGGCGATGCCGTTTACTACCCAGCTTCTTATGCAAAAGATCCTCTAAACAATTACGCAGTCAAGGTAAGAGGGGCTTATAAACCATAACAGTATCAGTGACAGATTTTAACAACAATAACTAATCTGCAGCACACCCAATAGTGAGAGGTCCCCAAAAATACAAGTGCGTGCTGCTTGCAGCAGCGCTGTGTGAAAAGTAAGATTCCCAAGATGCAGGCTCTTCCTTCTGTCAAGAACCCCACGTGGCATTGGTATCTGCTGTCTAAGTTTCTTCTGTTCTATTGCACCTCCAAAATTATTAAACCAAAATCAACACAACTCAGTCATTTCCATGTTTAATGAAATATTGAATATTGGTTCATTTGCATGCAGATGATACTAAATCATCACTCCTAGTTAGGAAAGATTTCCATGTTCAGAGACATGTAATTTTAGATGTAAATTCTAGGCTAATATATCTTTATGTTCACATAAGGTCTTATATTTTCACCACTGTTCATTACCAGCCTTTCCAAAGCTCCATCCAGCCATCAGTGTTGCCTTATAAATATTTTTAAAAGAAGTGGAGCTTGTCAGTGTTAGTTTTGTAGCCTTTTAGTAAACAAACAATTGATTTGTGTCTAGTTTATTCTCCAGCTAACACATAAAAGAAGTAAGATCTGCTAGATTTACTGCTAATACATTAATGAATAGTCAGCAGCTATCTTACTAGATGTTCCTTTACGGACTTTTATAGAGTAATTCTTTCAGAGTGCTGTATCTCTACAGCTCTGAATGCTTATCTGGTGGGACGATAGTGAGAAGGACAGCTGAGACTCACAGGTCTCTCAGGCTTCCTGTGCGACCTTGAACATATCACTGAACTTCTGACTCTTCTCTGTTGAAACTGAGATAAAAGATTTATTACCTACCACAGGTGTGTAAGCTTAATCGATGATTCCTTATAGAGTGACGGTGACATTCACAGAAGGGTGTTGCTTTACAGTAACAGAATATTGTTGCCAGTCCTGCATGATTGTTTACAAGAAAGATATGAAAAAATAAGAGGTGAGATTGGTGCAATTGATATGCTCTCCTGAAAGTTGAAAAGGCATCTTTTTAAGGCAGATTTGTGGGCATAACTGTTTACATGTCTTCAGTTATCAAGGACCTCTTTTTGAAAGCATGAAATATAGATGTCTTGTGGATGCCATATCCAGTGGAACAAATCAGCCAAGAACCAGACCATTAATTTTTCTGCCAATATCTACTCTGGTTGCAGAACCAACAGTCTGGCATTACTCAATTTGAGGCTTTTTGGTTTTAATACAATGACACAAAAATGCTGCTTCTAGGACCTAAAGTGATTTTTTTCAATATGGGCAGGTTTGGGTTATCACCAATATCATTCCTATTTCCGCAGTATGGACATGCCCTTAAAGCATTCCCTGACAGGCAGTAGTAGTAGTAGTTTTCTTATCTACTGTCCTCCTTAATAGGTTTCTCTTGTAGAAAGCCAAGGAGACGAAAGAACAGCAATGTAACAAGTGTAACATTGGCAAATATGTGCTTTTTTTTTTTTTTTCATAAGTCGCATGTCTTAAAAATAGTTCTCAGGCTAACAAAATTTATTGCACCATAATAGGTGTGATGGTCTTGAGAGTGAGTGAAGTATCCAGAAAATATTATGAGCTGGAGGTCACCATAAGCTGTTGTGCTGTCACGATGAGAGGGACAGTTTTTCCTGAAAATATCCTCCCCAGCACTTAATGGGATCTAGGGAGATACTCCAACTTCAAATGTTCTCTGATTTCTTTACAAGCCAAGCAGGGCCAGCGTACGGGACTACTGTTTTTTCATTTTCTCTTTCACATATCCCAAGTATTCCAGGTTCAGAGAGGTTGGGTTCTCTTCAGTTGTGTGTTTCTTTGGCGCATATTTTTATTACTGCATTCTCTACAGTAATTACACTAATATATTGAATTATATAGCATTATTTAATTTGTGATTACTTGATTCCCCCCCCCCCCGCCCAAGACAGTTATAATGAATTTCAACTTTGTCTTAACATTTGCCCCAAGTTGATTTTTGACTTATAAGTCATCAGTCCAAGGTCAGATTTGTACAAAATCTCATACAACAGATGGCTATTACATTACGCAAAGATTTGGGGAATTTAGCTTACACAAAAAATATCCATGATAGTATATTTGTTAAAGCCAAATTACGTAATCATCTACCTCCAACAAGTAAGTTATGTGTTCCTGCCTTTTTGAATCCCTTGTCCCCAAAACAGGATGGCAAAAGAATAACTGGTGTACTGTGGATTTAGTGAACCCAAAATAAAGTCTTCCTGTTATTTTTGATCAAGTCTTAGAAATACACTTTGAAAGTTAATATGAAGCCACATCTTTGGAGAGTGTAAATTTACGTAGCTCTTTTGAGTTAAGTAGAACTACCCAAGCAACAGGGATAACAATTCACATGCTTCTTAAATTTCTATTATTTTAATATTATATTTGAGAAAAAAATGTGATAATGGGATTTTTTTTAAATTGTTATTCTCTTTGTAGAAAACAAGAGATTCACCCTCAAATGCTGATAAGAGTCTTAATGCATTACAAAAAAATTGTTTTAATATTGTATCTCCAAAAGTAGAATTACAAAAGCACTGTTAAAAATTAAGCTTTAACCACTTAACTATTGCTGAATTAAATGTACAAGAATGAACCTTTTGTGCAGATGAATCTACCAGTGCACCTTTACATTTTGGTGGTATCACCAGCAAAAGATGATCTGATAAATTTGGTGGAGAACAAGCACAACTTGTTCTGTTGGTGTGGATATTAGAGGAAACATTGTTTATAGGGGTGTGTTGTTTCAAAGCATTGTATTATGCTTTTTGCTTCACTCTCACCTAATCTGCTAGTAAACATCCTGTGCAAAAATGCTGCAGGAAGCCACGTGGAAATTATTTTGACTGAAACATTATAAATAAAACAGTAAATAAGTCATGATCAGAAAACTACTTTTCCAAATGGAAAAAACAGAAGTTCCCTTACAAGAAAGCTTTCCATAAAATTCCAGTCCCTGAGGTATTTTTCCTTCACTAAGTGCAGTACCATCTTCTAAGTAGTTGGTAGATCTGGGACAATATGGATAAACATCCCCCTGAAACCACAGTCTTATCAGTAATTCCAAATATGTAGTGGAAAGGTTACATTAAAGTAAAAGCAGCAGAGAGCACCAGCTTTTTGTACAAAGTGGGCTGGCCGAGTTCAGTTCTTACTGTCTCTCCACAGACTGAATAAGGCAGTGATACGACAGGGATCTCTGTTATTTATTTAAAAAAAAAAAGGTGATTACTCAGAATGAATAATAGTTGGACAAGATTAATTACTGTCTCAGTGACGTAAACTACTTCCACTTTCAGTATTAAACTCTCAAAGAAATTACTGTACAACATCGTAAACAGATTGATATGATTTAAAGTCCACACAGAAAAATACCGAGATAAAAGCCCAGCGGGTTATGGCTGCTTCTGTGTGTTCTGGCCACAGGCACGCACTGCAATGCAGTTCAGGCAGGAGGACAGGAATTGCAAAGGCACAAACAGCTCAAAAGGAGCAGTTAAAATTTATTGCTTTGATTGCTACAGGGCAGAAGTTGTTGATCTAGCAGTAAAAGCTTAGGATTTCTGCTAAGGTTCCTGTCCCAAGTATAAAATCGGGCAATGCCGAAGTAAATAGTATTGGGCTGAATTATAGTTTCTTAGTT
>BJBW01000206.1:12732-25519 GCA_004320125.1 Scolopax mira
AGCTTTCATTCTACACAGAATTTCATTTGCAATTGTCCCTCAGTGCAGTACAACAAAGTAGCACAGATGGTGCAGTCTTTGTGATCTTCTGTGTTTCTCATTTTCAGCACTTGTAAATTCATTTCTCGCAATATTCATCTTACTTTAAGTTCACTGATGCCCTATAAAATGCATAGGACAGAGTGGAAATGAGATTCCCTGCTGGGAAAGTGGAAGTCAGCTGATGGCATGGTAGGCTACTGGACCCATAAAAGAAAAATAAAAGCTAATGCAGAACAGTTTTTGGAAGCTCCAAAACATTCAAATCTTGCTTCTTGGGCAGGGGGAGAATTGAAATGGCAGGAGATAAAGAAACCTGTCCTGTCCCTATATAAACGTAATGGAATTATAGTTCATATGGATGCACTAAAGAAAAAATACATGATGACAGTGCATTCCAGCAAAAAGGAAGATGGAAACTTTCCATCCCTTCCTACTTGTATCTCTCCTTTTTTTCTCATTGCTTTCTTGCATCACATGGAAAGGCTTCTTACCAACATTGCTTCATGTTTTGAACAGCCAGCTCTTTATCAGCTTTAGAAATGAGGCTTGCCAAGCCCTTATCAACACCTTCCTTTCAGCTATTATCACATACCAAATCTTCATAGCTCAGTTGATTGTATTTCATTAAAGCAAATGGTAAATGACTGATTGATCCTAGCTTCTGTTGGTATTTCAGTCAAAGTATTTTCACCTTTTTCTTTTCCTGTACCCAAAAATAGGAATTCAACATCCTATATATGTAAAGGGCAACAAGCCTTTCATATTTTTTTAGAGTAGATGATTGGAACAGACAAAAGCTTTAAAAATCATGCAAAAAAAACCTGGGCTGTATATTTACTCACAGTTTTGACATCGCATTTACTGTCACAAACAGAACAGCAGCTCTGTAACCACTCCCTGAGCAATTTATTACAAGCAGTCTAAAACACTTGCTAATGAGGCAATTTGTTCACTAAATCTTTTTAAATGGAAATACAGTCTTTGGATGCATAACTTAATATAACTCAAACCATTTGGAAAATTTTAAATCTTGGTCATTCAGATAATAGTTTTAGGTGACAGTGGAGTAATTCCCCTACAGGTCACATTGTGACCTATCAGGAGTATTAAACACTAGCATTCACTATTCCATTGCAAAATGGTAATATAAAATAGAGTTCCGAGTAGAAGCTGCAACTCAGAAAATGATAAAATAGTATAAAAGGTTTTTAGTAAATAAAATAAGAAAACATAAGTTTGTCTCCACTGCTTTCAGTACATTTCCCCCATTCTAATTAGATACTGGTAAATAGGAATCTGAACTCTGCAACCTAAAACCTCAGGACTTCTCTGGACTCATGCAGATGTATTTCACAGCCAAAGTCTGAAGAGTAGCCAGACACTGAAAGAATATCAGGTTACTACACGTCTGTGGTTTAGAATCTATTGTATGAATTCAGACAAGTGATTTGTCATCATAGTCCATTTTCTGGGTGCTGCTTGTAGACAGCCTTGCTTTCCATTCCTCTTGCTGGTTACAAAGTATCTAGTGTACAAATTTTAGTGTTTTTTACAGTCAGCAATTTAATCAGCCTTCAATAACCCAGCTGCCGCTTCCACTTCTCACTTAGTGGTGTTTGTAAACAAAAAGCAAGAAGCAGAAAATGCACCTCTAATCAGATCTCAGCTCTCTGGTCTTTGTAGATATTGCATGCATGCTCATATACTTCCTGGTATTAAAAAAAGAGCAGTTAAAGTGTCCAAAAGCCCTCACCATTGGTCATTTGTGGGATTAGAGATTTATTTTTTCTTTATTAGTTCGTTTTTTTAACAGCAGAACAAGGATGGAAAACTGTTTTCGTGAATGTAGTCATTTTAGTATTGATTTTAATCATAATACTGTTTAGTCTTTAATTTCTGTGTTGTTTATACAGAGAGGAGTCTGAAACTAAACCTTTTATTTAAGAACTGGTTTTGGGGGAAGTTTGGCTCTGCTATGGATTCAGACTTCAGACACTGCTCTGAAGGTTTTCATGACCCACAGCAACAATGGAGTTAATAATGTGACTTTGTTCACCCTGGGAAGTACAACAAGGATCCTTATATATAAAGCTCTGCTCTCCTTGATGCTGGAGAGGTCTTAATTAGAATATTGTATTCATTATAAGGTACCACTCAGAAAGTTGCAATAAATCAGGAGAAACCAGAAAAGAGCAACAAGAGTCAGAAGGTTAGGAATAAAAATAGTAGGAATGAGGGCTGGTTGTTTTCAAAAAGAAAACAAGGGAAAATGTACAAGTGTAAAGGTGTAATGATAAAGGATGGGAATCAATTTTTAATATCAGCTAGGAGAAAGGCTATCCATTTAATTTTAGGTAAAATAGACTTGGGGTTGAGAGTCAGGAAGAAAAAGAAAGGAGAAGATGTAGAAGGGTGTTTTTAGTAAGCTGGAAAGGCATTGCTTAGGAATGATCAGCTGGGCTCGGGGAGATCAGCTCTGCCTCCCAGGCCGTTCTCTGGCTCAAAGGGGAAGGGAATGGGTGCAAAGGCAGCGAGCGGCCCCTGCCCCAACAGCTGAATGCCTTTTGGAGCAGATGTGCATGGCCAGTCATTTCTAAATTAGCTGGCCACATCTACAGAGGCCAGTGAAAGTGTGCTTTTGCAGTATCCCAATTCTAGGACTGACAGTATTTTCTAAAATGAGTGAACCTAGGCTGATTTTGAGATATGCAGAGGCTATCTCTATTATTTTAACTGAAATTCCAGTAATAAATTCGAGAAATCCTTTTCCAAAATGTTTTAAAAGGTCTTGTACTCACCTAATTGCAAAGTATTAATGGTTTTAAAAGCGAGTATTCTGTGGGTTATATATTCCTAATAGAATATAATTTTTAGCTAGCAGGTGGCATTAGAAATCCTCTGTGGGTAACATGAAATACAGTAGAATAGCTAAGGTCACATATTTTTTTTCCACTTTTCTTATCAGCAAGCAAGCTTGACCTTAAAATTTAACTCTTTCAGAATAAGTTTATAATTTAGGTCAGGCAAGTATTTTTAAAAACTAAAGGCTGGATTACAGCACGCTGAATCTTTGCTGCAGTTGGAATTTATTATCCCCATGGCTGGCTGTGAAAAAGGCCATGCACTTGAAGAGCACAGTAGACTAAACTAGTCTTGTTTCCTTAATACCTGGATTCCCAGTCAGATTTGATACACGCCGGTAGGGTCTACATATCACTTTTCTATTTCTGTCTTCTGTGTAGCATTTAATAAATCCGAGGACTTCAGTCTCCAAGAACACTCAGCTGACTTTTTTTTTTTTCATATAGAATTCAAAGGTTAATGCTGCATTTTTACTGTATTTGTTTAAACTTTTGTAACCCTTGAGAGAAGGGGGAGCAACTTTCCAATGATAACTCACTTCACCTCCAAAAGTATAAAATATATTTGAAAATTTAAATTGGCAAGAGCCACTGTAGAAAGATAACATTTCCAGAAAATTATGACTCTCTTAAATAAAATCAACTAGAAGATATATTTTTCAAATTTGTTATGTTTGTGCATAGCAGTTATAAACAGGCAGTTTAAGCTGCAGTGTACATAATATATAGTGAAATTTAAATTCTTGGGAAGTATGGAAATACAGGACCAAGAACAGGATGACAATCAAAATACTCTACTTGTGACTATTTCATATGATAGATTATCTGACAAAGCACTTTCCTGATCAACAAGCATGAAAGACTAAATCTCCCATTAAACTACATGTTTCTGAACTACATAAGTGTGTAAAAGTTGAAAAACTTTTTCTTTGTTGTTTTCTTTTTCTTTAGTGAAACTGAAGTTAATAACTTACCCTACGTAAGTTCTCAGGAAGGGGAAAAATGAGAAATGGGGAGAAACTTCACCTTCTGCTTTATATTTAGGGCTAATATGAGATCTGGCACCCTGGTTGCTGTGACAACGTAGAACTAGTGCAGACTTTTACTAACCTTAGTTATCTGGCTTTTCTTGGCTTTCAGGGCTGAGCGAAGGGAAGTTGTAACTTCATCTGAAGAGACATATCTTTCTGTTTCCTCTTCCTCTGAGCTTTGCAGTTAAGACCTGTTGATGCATTATACAAACTGAATACTTGGGGCTCTAACTTTGTAAATATTAAAACATACACTTAACTTTGCAGGCTTTGAATAATGTCACTGAAGTCAGTAGAACTTAGGTTAACATGCAAAGGTCAACAAGCCTGAGTCTTTGTAGGTTGTAATTTTAATCAGTAAATCCCTTAGAACAGAGGCCCTAATAGAGGTTGTCCAGTGACTGCTGTAAGGAGGTTTGAGCTGGCAGTTGTTACAGCAGTACAAATAGTAAGGATAATTACTATGGTGATAATGGTACGTGTATCAACACGATATTTCTGTAGAGAAATTAAATACAGCTAGATATGGCAAAACAAAAATATATGCTTGGAATTTTGACAAATGATTGAAAGCATCTAGGTTACCATACTCAAATGAGTGTCCATTCATCAGCTGAGCCCCAGCAAGCATGCTTGCAGCACCCCTCATCACAGACATGATGTGTGAGCTTGCCAGAGCTGTAGCTCATAGATTTCAGTTTCCAGTTACAGTGGGCAAGGAGCATGCACACAGTCACTGAACTCAGCTGACAGGTGGTAACTTGTTATGCCCTGCTGGCTCAGTCATGTGCAATCCTTTGATCATATCCTCAGATATTCTATGCGTGTTTCTTTCTATCTCCTATTGCTACTGATTGTTTTTATCTTGTTTAAGCTTCACAGAAAGACTGAAAAACACAAAATCAAATGATACAGATAAACCAAATAACCGTAAAGCTTCACTGTGCATTTACCATATATCAGCTGCTATTCTGACTAAAAACACAGCGTGCCTGAGCTGTATTTTCCATTGAATAATACAGGCAGAGGGAGAGCTGCCCGCACATACTGGGCTGCCACTGCTTACTAGCCAATGGAAACTCTTCATGTGCTTAAGTTAGTCTGCCAAGGTCAGTTAAGTAAAAACATTTTCAGTGCTTGCATTCAGAGCTGGACGGTGGATATCCGCATCAACAAGGTGCATATTAACAAATTTAAGAGTTCTCTCTGTTCTGTTTATTTTCTTCCCCCAGATTTGTAAGAGCAAAGCTAAGGAATCCCAGCAGTATTACCACAGCCTGTCTATCCGGCAGAGTCTGGCTATCAATTTTAACATCCAGCAGGACTGTGGCCATTTCCTTGCTGAAGTACCAGTTCGTCTCCTTCCGTGGGAGGATGCCGATGCACCAGAGGTGGAAGAAGAAGAGAGGGAAGAAGAGGAGAAAGAGCCTGAGCAAAAGAACAGAGACAGTCCTTCCAGTACAGAGGCTTCACAGAAAGACAGCTCAAGCAACCAGGGGACCATCAGCAAGCCACGCAGCCGTGTTGTGGTCATCACCCGGGAGGTCCCCTACTTAACAGTGGCTGATTTTGTGCGAGAATCTGCACCTCGCCATGCCAAAAGCCCAGATTTATATGAGAGGCAGGTCTGTCTACTCCTTTTACAGCTATGTTTGGGCCTGGAGCACCTGAAACCCTATCATATCACACACTGTGATCTGCGCTTAGAGAACCTGCTGCTGGTTCATTCCAGACCAGGAGGCAGCCTGCTGAGCTCCGAGTCTATGGAGCCCAGTCCCACCAGTGCTTGCCCCGCCAGATTAATAGTGAGCAATTTCTCCCAGGCCAAGCAGAAGAGTCATATGGTGGATCCTGAGGTCCTACGGGATCAGTCCCGCCTGGCTCCAGAAATCATCACTGCAACACAGTACAAAAAGTGTGATGAGTTCCAGACTGGCATCCTCATCTATGAAATGCTGCACTTACCCAATCCCTTTGATGAGAATCCAGAGCTGAAGGAGAAGGAATACACTCGTGCTGATCTCCCCAAGATCCCTTGCCGTTCCCTCTACTCTCAAGGGCTTCAACAACTTGCCAGCTGCCTGCTGAATCCCAACCCTTCAGAGAGAATCCTGATATCAGAAGCCAAGGGAATCCTTCAGTGTTTGCTTTGGGGTCCACGTGAGGACTTGTTCCATGCCCTAAGTACATCTTCCAGCCCTGCCCAGAGAGATGCTGTACTTCAGAACTGGCTGGATATCAAAAGGACGCTGCTGATGATCAAGTTTGCAGAGAAGTCCTTGGACAGGGACTGTGGAGTTGTTCTGGAAGACTGGCTTTGTTGTCAATATCTGGCTTTTGCCACTATAGACTCACTTCATCGCATCGTGAGAATCATGCAGCGGCACTAGTTTGTAGAGCCTGTTGCTTTTCGTGAAGCACCCCCAACCTCCAGCCCAGCCCTCACTCCAGCCTGCCCTCCAGCTCGCACTTTGTACAAGTGTTAAAAACTAGCCTAGAGAGCAAAGCCAGCACCTCTGAGCAAATAGGTTCTAACTGGAGAAGTTGCATCCTGTACCCAGTATGACAGAAACTTTACTTTTTTGCCAGGCCTGTTAGGGACTGGTTACATTTACATGACTGCATTTGGATCAGACAGTATGTAACTTGATTGATTTCTGGCAGAACAGGAGAGCAAACCTTGATACCACTATTTCTACCACCGCAGTAAACAAATTGCCCTCCTCTTCTGGGTAGTTTCTGTCATTTCCATATGTAGCACTGGTTAGTGAATAGCAGTGACCTTAAGCAGAGATGGATTAGTTGTAAACGTGAGATGAATGATCCACTATGCCTCAAAACACCCATTTGCTTCCAGTCCACATACCGGTTTAGTCAGTCTCCCGCAAGTGGGCTGGACTCCTCTTTCCTTTGGTCTCAACCAAACAGATTCTGATTTTTCTCTTACACTTTATGCCTTCTGTTTTTCTTCCCCAGATGTGGTTATCCTGCTGACTGCAGCAAGTGTCAGTGGGCAGCATCTGTGTTCCACCTTCTTCCCTCCTCCTGTTTCTCATTACCCATACCCTTTCTAACCACAGACCTGTGATTTCAACAGTGCTGCCTTAATCAGACCATCACCCTTAGCTTAAGACCTCTGCATTAAAAAGCAAAATATGTGCACTTTGTCTATCCCATTTCCTACATGACATTCTCCAGTCTGGACTGTTGATGTACTGTAGCTATAACCACGTTTATGCAAGAATGATACAACCTGTGGTGGGTGATTGAAATTCCCCTTCCATCGCAAAAGGCACTAAAGCCTGACTTGAAATGGATGGGATGTACATAACCTTCTCTGACAATCACTGCTATGAATCGGGGATGAAAATAACAGCCGCCTCTTTCGTTTTATTTTGGTTTGCTCTTGTCACTTGTGCCATATTACAAAATGGGACTGAAATTGGCTCTGCTGGTATGTTGGCAGGAGATAGAAATGTTTAGAGCTTGTCTATGTGTAGCTAACAGGCCACATGGAGACACTTTTACTGCAGACATAGTTCTCTGAAGGGTAAAAACAAGGGGGCAAAAACACTGTTGTTTAATTATTGAGGGAGCTGTTAAGTTTGGCAGCCACAACTAACAGTATCGTGATCCATTTTTCCCACAGCAGTGTTTGGCTGCTATCTCTTGTGTGTTGTAACTAGTGTCTTCTAATGTTGCTATAGACAACACCCTAAAAATGGAATGTTGTCAGAATAGCTCCAAGAGCATTGCAGACAGAGTTTTGGGCTACAGCAGGAATTAGAGGATCAAAGAGACGGAATTTTTTAAAACTCAACCTGAAGGAACTTTTCACTTTTAGAGGCCGCTGCTGACTTCCTTCCCTGACCTAACAGCCATTTCCTATGGAACCTCTGCAGTTGTACAGACAGTATCTTTGCTCAGTATTGCTAGGCTCTGAATTGTTTCCTGACTGACTCTGAAGAATTTATCTGGATGCAGGGGAAAAAGTGATATCAAATCTTCTGACCTGGGTGACGAAAAGCAGACAGCCCTAGTTATGAGCCTGTGCTTCTCTCCTATGGATCTATGTGCAATTCTTGTATGTATTTTTTAAAGCTGTACATTACAGTGTTCACTTTACACACCAGCCTTTACCTGATGCTAGATCTGCAGCCCCTTCCTTTACTTTCCTGGCACATAAATGCAGATATCCATGTGTTCTTTTTATGGATTGATGTTTCATTTTAATTGTTAAAACTGTGAGGAATCAGTTCACTTCAGCCTTGAAACAAATAGCCACTTTATACAGCATATGCATGCTTGGACCAGATGCACGGAAACTGAACAGACAGACCTGCAGGCTTAAAGTCAGCATAACTAGCTCTGGATCCACACCATAAATTGGGAGGGGTTGACATGTCTATATTATTGTTCTTTGGCATCTATCAGAGCTGAGCTGAATAGTTTTGGAAGCCTACATCGATTGTGCCGTAGTATATAGACTTTGTGACCTTTCTAAAGATTTTTTTGAAACTTCTGATTATTCTTTTGTTTGATTCACCTGTATCAGTGAAGGATCAGTCAAGGATAAAGATAATGTATTTTAATGTGATATGTATTTTTTTCTTTCTCTTTTTGGCAAAAAGGTTAGGATGGCGGCATTGATGCAGAAAAAAGAGGACAGTGCATTAAAAGCCCAAGTGCAATGAATGTAGTTGAGGTACTTCCACTACATCAGGAAAGAAAGTTTCTCCACTACTGCTGAGCAGCTCACAGAAGAACCTTGACAAAGAATGACACTGTTCCATGCAGCCCTGCTCTATCTGGACACGGGAGGGCAAAGCTCTCATAGCTTCCATACACTGAGCATAACCCGTCACTCGAGTGCTATCTGCCAGCTATTAGTCACAATGTCAACATTGCTATGAGGAGGGCTTCTTGTTAGTCACAGTGTCAACATTGCTACAGCTACGAGTAGGGCTTCTTCTTCTCTGTGGTCTGGTCTTGTGTTTGTTTCCTAGTGGGTGTGCACACATAACTTCTCACCTAACTCATAGAGGCTCTACGAGCAATTCTCGGACCACTTGCCGTTGCAATGGGCTCGTTCCTTGAAGCCGGTGGGTGTTTACGGACACAGGTTCTCAAGTGTCAGTTTCATGCCAACACGTACATGCAAAGCTGAATTTTGAATGTTTTACAACCATAGGTATTTAATGCAGCTGGTCCGAAGCCTTTGTATCTCTAGCTATCTAATTTCAGTTTGTATCTTTTGTGATGAACCAATACTCATTTTAGCTCTGCAGTATAATCAAGCATGGATAGATGTTCACTACCAATCTCTTTCTTGTGCAGCACTGGGTAAACTTTAGCAATTTGTAATGTCGTGTGTTGATGTTTTATTTCTTTAAAAAAAAAAAAAGAATGGACAAAGTAGTTGAACACAATCTGGCCTGAGCTATTCCTTGGGAAGCTTGAGGCTGACTTTGCAGATATGCCCATAACTGATGATTGTAACTGTGTTTGTGGTGGTTCTCCATCCTGGCAACAGATAGTGCCACATAAATATCCAAGAATGTATGCATTAATTGATTGTAAACAAATCCTAAAGATGCTACAGCATAATTGCTAAGCAAAAGGAAAAAAACCCGCTCTGTTTGGAACTGGGATCCTGTGTATGACAGGAACAAAGCCCCTGGCTGTGCATGTTATAACTTACTTGAATGTGTGCACAGATCTTGAATTTTTTTTTAGCAATGTCGCACTTTCAGTTGAGCTCAAGAAATAGGAAGAGCTGCAAATCTAAGATAACAGTATTGACTGTAAATATATATTTTTCTATTAATAAAAGCTGTCATTCAAATATTTTTAACATGAACTCTAAAGATTTTTCCAGGGGAAACTAATTTCTGGGAAAATCAAATGCTTGTTTGAAGAATTATGATGAGTGATTTCTGATCCTATTAGAGCCATTAAAAACCTCTCTAATGTTACAGAGAGAGCACAGTGATTGGATTCACAATGTTTAGTGCCTTGACAAAAAACTAAAATGTAGCTTGACAGTTGGTGGAAATCTTACTCTTTTCCTAATAGCCCTAGAAATAATACTGCCCATAAGAAGATGCAAAAGACTTTACAAAATTAAATGCTGTAATTCCTATGGTACTGAGTTGATGTATTCAATGAGATTTGGTTTGGGAGTTTATGCAAATGAGTTCCTTGTTGCTTGTAGTACAGCATAAACCTGAAGCAACACAACTGTGGGCTTTCAAATTTGGGATCTGCAAAGGGAAAATACCAGTGGTAACAAGTCAATTGGTCTAGAGTGACTGCAGCATCAAAAGAAGGCTATTGCTTTGACAATCTACTGCAGGCACTCGGCTTCTAGCAGATGAGGAATGGGGTTAGTCTGGAAGAAGCAGTGAAGGTAAGGTGTGCTGCTTCTGCTCTGTGGAAGTCGTGGATGTGCTGCACACCGGGCTCTGGTGTGAAATGCAAACCTCAGTCACGGGAGTTCTAAAAAACTGCTCCTGTGATGTTATAGAAAATGGTTTTGTTTTCTGTTTCTTAAATGGGAATTGCTCATTCAGTAATTATCTTTCAAACCTCAGATCTGATCCAGGTGAATATAAAGAGAAAAAAAAAAAAACTTAAAAACTTGCCTACAAATTTTCAGGAATGAGGGAATCCAGAATTTTATTCTGGACTCTCTGCAATGTCCAAATATAGAAGCCTGGTCTCGCTCCAATATTCAGACACGATGAAATCAGTAACACTAAGATATGGTGTTGCTGGCCTACAGACAAGAACACATGTAGCATTTACAGAAATGTTCCACCTTAAATCTTTTATGCTCCACACATCCTGGCAGCACCCACAAGGAATGAATGGATCATCTTGACATTTTAACACCGGGGAATTCCCACATATCAGAGAGAAAAAAATATCATTTAACTAAAACACATCTGTGTTAGGGTTCAGTTACTTGGAGAATTTATTCAGCAGCTTCACTGTGTAAGTCCTTAACTTAAGCATCTAAAAATAGTATTTGCTGCAGAAATAAAACGTATCACTCAATTCTTGTGCTGGGATACCCCACCTAATATTTTTTTGTTGTTTATAATAGCAAATAAATTCATATGTAAATATAAATTAAATAGATCTGTTTTTATTTAAATCAATTGTAAATTTTCTGAGGTATAAAATGGAAACTGAATCAGACCTTTTAATGCACCTTCCTTTTCCCCTTTTCCCACGTGGGAATTCAGCTGTTTCTCTATAGAAACAGTACACGACCGACCCTTACTCTGTGCATGACTGGGCCATCTATTTCACTCTGATTTCACAGAGGTAGTGTTGGTTCTGCTCTAAAACCTGTAAAACCTACAGCACAATTAGAGCCCTTCAGTCCCCATAGGAAGAAACATGATGATGACTTAGTTATGCAGTAAGATAACATCAAAGTGCAGAAGAGAATGTTAAGTACCTCTATAAAAATACACCTGTGGAAATGTTCTATAAACAACCATCTGGATTCCAAACACTGTAAGGGAGAAATACACACAGAAAAGAAAAAAAAAACTTTTCAAAAAATACCATGGAGAAATTTCTTTAGGGCATCCTCAACTCCAAAAGAAGGAGCGGGTCTTTCCCACTGCTGTGTTGCAGAGAATTTTTCATAGACAAATGAAATACAAACCCATAGTTTGTATGGGTTTTATTATTCACCTGGATGCAGTATATGAGGATGATGATTTTGAATAGACATAGAATGTAATTTCAATAATATCCTATAAGTCTCTTTGCGTTGGTGCTCCACCCAGCATTTAGTTGGAAACCAGAGAATGCTTTCAGATCAAGCAGAGTTGCCAGTGAGAAATTATAAATACTCAACTTACCTGTACATAAGTGTTTTACCACTCTACAGAATTTGAGAATTGGGTTTGTACTTCAGATTATAAAGATTATTTTTTTTCTTTCATAAATCCAAGGGGAAGATATCAGGGATTTAGAAAAGGTTGGAACTTCTTTTATATGGAGGAAATATTTGTTCATATATATATACATACATACATATATATATATGAGTGTGTGTGGGCATGTTTTAATATATATATGTATGTATATGAATTTTTGTATCCCAAAAGTATTCTTTGCCACTTTTTTCTTGAAAATATATATATTATATATTGTATATATAATATATATTTAAGAGTGTATAAATTTGAATATAGTTATTTCATAAATAACACCTCTTCAAAAAGACTCGAAAAAACTTTGTTTCTTTGCCCTTTGGCTTGTTGGTATTAGAAGGTTTTGCAGTTGAAATCCTTGGGTTTTTTTCTTTTAAAACTTAATTATGCTGAGCATTTAAGAACATGTTCTTGTTTTTAATAAAAGGGGAAAATTTATTTTTAAATTAGGGATTCCAAAATTGATGGACTTTTATAGATGGGATTTCTTTAAATTCCTTTGAATAAGGGATATTATTTTTTTTTTCAATTTCAACTTCATTCTTGTGGGTAATTTGTGTTTGGAATTCCTGGTTGCATTGCTTTATCTGGTGCTTCATATTGATATTTACACGTTTTTATATAAATTAAGTATATAAATTTCAAGCCTTTGTGATCAGGGGCAGTTACACTCTGGTTTGCTGTGGTACTTTGCTGTGTACTCTGTGGCATTCATGTTACTGTGTAAATAAACTAGTTTTATTACACTTAAAATCAAAGCTACAGATGTCTCATTTATTTTTCTGTCTTCCTTGGCAGTAACAAAAATGCGTATTTCTGAGGAAAATGCATGTGGCAAGTCCAGTACAAGATTTTGCTACAAGAATAGCTGGCTGGTTTGTAGCAGCAGCTCGTGTAC
>BJBW01000206.1:25622-60092 GCA_004320125.1 Scolopax mira
ACCTGCCATCTCTGGTGTTTTCCCCAGAAGTCTCACCATGGCTGGCGCTATTTTGGCTCCATCTGGTCAAGTGGCAGCAGCAGCCCAAAAATAAGCTGGCCACCAGCAGCTGCTGTTGATTGAACCACTGTCTTGTAAGGCCTTCTTGGAGAGAGATGACTTGACACATTAATGAAAACAGTGACAGCCGCATGTCCACACTGGGGCAGCTGTTATCACTAAAGGAGCTCAACCAAAGTTAGCCATTTCCCTAGTGTGGACAAGGCTTAAATGACCTGCTGTGAAAGAACAAAGTGACTTCTAAGTCAAATTTTTATATGCTGTGACTAAGCAGGATGCCTCTAAGGCAGCAGTCTGCAGTGGAATTGATTTTGTCTGATCCGTTACCTTGAAGCATATGGCCTGATGGAGCAGCTGAGAAAAACAGATGGGATAATATGCATCTTCCATGATCATGCAGACACACTTCAGCGGCAGTGAGATCAAACAGCTCCATTTTGTACCCAGTTTTGATAGGCAGCAATGGTGGCTGCAGATGCTGATTTATTAGCATAGAACAGATGACACCATATACATCGTGCAGTCCTGAGTGATGTGCTCTAGGCATTCCTGCTTTCACAGGGGAGTTGGACTAGATGATGTCTAAAGGTTCCTTCCAACTCTGACAATTCCATGATTCCATGATCAGAATAATGCTGTGCTTGTGCTTCTGCACAACAATCACACTCTTCATAAATACTCTTTAAAAAAAAAAAAGCACCCTGAGGGCTCTATTCCCACAGTTCAAGTGGCTTTGCACAGGTATGTCACCAATTTCAATGTGATCAAAATTAGTCTACAGTGTAACTACTACAGGCCTTTCACATTTTAGACACATTAGACACTGTTTCAAAGGCTATCCAAAACAGTTTGAGCTATTGTCATCATCCTTTTTAAAAATACAAAGCTTACTGACTCCAGAGGTGTCCGTAAACATGCAGCATGTTTAGCAGCCTGACAGATATTTTGGCTTTGCCAGGGTAATCCCTGTTCGCTTCAACAAAGTGCCATGAGTTAAACAGAGTTAGATTATGCCATTTGTCAGTGGCAATCACCATTCTTTAGGGAAAAGATACTCAAAAATAGACTGAAACCTTGTCAAGACATGATAATTATACTAGTTTAACTAAAAATCTGTTTGAAGTTAATTAATTTATGTCAGTGCAAACTCTCTTGTGGTGTCCTTAAGCGGTGGCAGTTTGGCACTCTCAGTTCAGCTTGTGCCAGGCACGAGTGCGAGGGAACCAACGTGTCTGGTTTCAGGTGATGCAACAATGTCTGTATCGGGTTTTTCACCAACTCAGAAATTCACTTTATGGTAGACAGGCCCATTGATCTATGTTCCTCTATATGGTAAGCCTTTATTTTCTAGAAAATCTGCATGAATCACTTGAGCTCTGCAGGCTGCTTCTTTTGCCTGAGTTAGAGAGCTTCTATGCTGCCATATATGAGTCACACCATCCTCCTTACCCTGCAGTGGTTTTATCCAGAATCAGCTATCTCACAACACACACTGTTCAACTTAAACATTTGCCATAGTCTGTCTTGCAGGAAAGGCTGAGACCCATAGCTCTGTGGAGAAAGATGTGCATTAAAACACCGTGGTTTGACCTATTGTACTTCATTTGGAACTGCTGCTGTCTCAGAAGGCAACACCAGGGCCTTAGTCCATCCACTTGGAAGATGGAGACAGGCTTCTTGCTATCAGTTCAACCCAGTCATTGTCTGGCAAACACACTGGGGGAGCCACTGGCAGGGCAGCTTGGAGGCTCTGAAGCAGATTTGCTTTTATCAAATCAGAGAACGCAAAACTGTGGCTATTAAATGTGCATTCACTATTAGCATGTCCTGCTCTCACCCCCTTGTTTTGCTGTTATTAAGGTATCATTTTGTCATATTGCAGCTGGCAGAGTCAGGACATGCGCAGAAGCGGACACTGGAACTAACTGAGAGTCATTTAAGGAAAGGCCACAACGATGTCTTACACTCCGAAAGGGGAAGGAATGGCAATGGGGAGGCTTATCGTAAAGGTATGAACCAATGACTTCCTTTGGATAGCAGCCAGTAGCCCCTGTTCCACAAACAGATGTGCCCTGTCACTGGTGTCACCCAAAGCACCTGGCTTTGCACCCTGGGCTGGGGAAGAGGCCCATATTGCCCTGCACAGCATCATTTAGAGATGGGGATGGTGCCCCAGGGACAGCACCTGGGTGCAGCAGGGCAGGGGGCAGGTACAGATCTAATGCCAGATACTAGGTTTTGCCTGATTTCATTGGAGTTTTAATGGTCCAGATTAACTGCAGTGAACAGCAGAAGATTAACCTTAAAAAACATGAAATCCCTGCAGTTTATCTGTAAGAAGCAAGCTACTAACTTTGCACCTCTCCAAAGTGCAAAAGGATATAAATGTTCTTCTAAAGAAAACGGAGAATTAAATCAAGATAATAAAATTCTCCGGGTTCCTACACAGGCACTAAATTTAAATCAAGTACTGTTGGAATAGGCTAGTAGTCTTGCCCATGTACAGCCACTACCTCAACCATCAAAAGAAAAGGAACACCCCATAACCTCTGAGCCGGTCATGGAGCTTCTTTTCTCCAGGGGAGAAATTCTCCTTGCAAACTTTTTCCCTTTTTATTATCTGAAAAAAAGGTTTATGCTCTGCCATATTAATGCTCCAGCTTATGTATTTGTACAGGAGTTCCTGCTAAAGTTGCAATTGCAGGACACAAGGGTGTACTTCAGCTTCAAACAACAAGGAGCAACGTGATGTCAGATGATGTTGTGGGAACCATATGACAAAATTTTTAATGGCATTAGTTATTGATGTTTTAATACCATCCACTGCTTCATAAAACCTAGACCCAGAGCTTTGCCATCGCTAACACTTTTGCAGCAGTGAAGCACTCAATTTCTCTGTGGCATGCAGCATTTCCCCATGTGTATCACCACCTTGAAGGCTTCAACATCTCCTTTCACAGAAGCCTCAGCACACAGTCCTACGTTGCTGTGAGTACAATGGGGTTTGGTTTTATATTTTTGAGGTGATAGGGCTTGAACTGAGGAACTAGGAGTAAGTGTTATCAGTATTCTGCAGAAATATCAGCATGTATTTCATCTCCAGCCCATTGGCACCTTATTTGCTTGTCCTGTACATACATCTCTATGTCTAGAGCCTTGACTTTTGGAAATTCTGGATGTTCACATTAGACTAATTAGTATTTTTTTATTAGGAATTAGTCTGTGTTTATCCAACTAAAAATTTCCTCCAATGTTTTTTTCTGCTTTTTCAAATAATTCAAATCCATCTGGAGTCTTTTACAACCTTCTGCAATTTATGCTAATCTTGAACAGATTTCATTTTGTGATTAATCACTTCTTCCTGCAAATCAGCAATTGGAAACACTGAACTAAGACTAGTTCTTGGACACAGCTGTCTATCTTCTTTAAAGAATTTGTATTTGTTAGAGAATTTTGCTCTCTATCCACAATTTAAAGGGTTTTCTTTTTTTCCACTCACCAAAAGTAAACTAAAAACACAATGTAACTCCTGTGCTGATCCTAAAGCATTTTACAAGGAGGGCACAATTCCTGTGTCACAGATTCTGGGACTGATGCACTGCATGGCAAAGGAATGTGTTCAAGGGCACATCAAGCCATTTGGAGGGGAAAAGTATGCAAGACTCAGGGGCCCATTCAACTAAACCATCTCCTACAGTATTTCTGCTGACATGCTTTTCGCCACTCACTCATAACTGTCCACTGCGACTCGGGAGCCTCCATCAACTAAACCTATCACAGAATGATTTTTATAGAATTATAAATTAATTTTGTCAATCTTAATAATAGTTGCTCAAACAAAAAAGGGACAAGATTTTACAACCTCTAAAAAGAAAGGAATTCAAAGCTATACCACTGGAGTAGCAGATCATGATGCTCTGACATCCATTTCAGCTCCAATATACATCTAGATTGAGCGCAGTGTCCTCTGCCACTCCACCATCCACTTCCACCTCACCGTTCAGTGTCAACACCTCTGTCTTGTAGGAGACACTAATTCTGCCCTGGAGCACCTCTCCCACTTGGATCAGCTCTGTTCCTGGGCATTGCTGAGCAGCCTCTCTGATGAGGAGGTCATGGGGAATGAGCCTCATTAACATGAATAAAGTCAGCTATCTTGGCAACCAATCAGAAACGTGTGTATCAGCCTGCAGGTTTCTTAAGTCCCAAATCTGCTACATTATTGTGCTGATGATTTCGAGCAGTCTCTACCGCAAGCTTCAAAGGCCCTTGTGTGATTAGTACATACAGCTCATCCTACTCCCCAGAGGAGCTCAGTCCCTTCTGAGATGGTGTATGATACCATCACCATATCAGTCTGAAATACACTGAATTGAGCTTCAATAAGAACTCTGGGCATAGTGGAACATGCTAGGACACGATGTGTCAGGACACCTTCTTTTTGCTATTGGGTAACTTGCAAAACAGCAAACTGTCAAGGCTCTTCTGCTTTAGTCAAAAGGCAGCCTCTTTCACAGCTTGGGATCCCTCATACTGTGCTGGGTATCGTTCTAGTACTGGTGTACTGGAAAAATGCCATCTGCTGAGCAGCAGACCATGGGCTCCATTCAGCCTGATCACTCAGGCATCAGGAGCAGTCACAGGGGAGGCAGGTGGAAAATAACCAGTCCAAATCTGCTCTGGAGCTCCTGGCTGACCATAAGGGCTGTCATTACAGCAGTATTGTATATTTGCCAAGAAAAAATAGTGGACCATATATTACCTACTTGGGATGCACTCCCAAGATTATATTTGTAAGAAAACAAGAGAGATGCAGCACAGTACCCTCAAAGTAAGTCTCTGTGAGCCTCTGGCAAACACTGCCGGGGTCTGGCAGCCAGAGAACTGGGCACCTTGTAATATAAGTCAGTCAGCCAGGCATGATCAGAGAACCGGCCAGTGAGCCTAACTGGTGACCTCCCCACAAACTGGTCTGAAGCAATTGCAGTGCTGCTCCACACTGTTCCATGTATAACCTGGATTTAACACCAGAAGTTTTCTTGTCAGTCCTGATTCCTGCCCTGGCCCAGAACTCTGCCAGGTAGTACATTCTTCCCAGCCAACACACTGGACAACGAGGAGAGTGGCCTTCCCATTAAAAGGCAGCCAAATGGCGTCCACCTACAATCAGAAAGAGAAGGCTGCAAAGGATGCAGCCCAAGTTCAGTGGAGCTATGACAGCTTGTAACACTAAGCACCTAACCTATAAATCCCATTAGTAAGTTTAAATAAGTCTAAGAGGAAATGATTTACCAGAGGTCAGATTTACCATAGACCCTCATTCTTTTTGGAGTTCTGTCAATACTCTCCCTGTTGGGCTGAGCCTGTCACCCATGGCTGACACCACTGTCTGCGCATCTTATAGGCTTCTACCAAAACCAATCACAAAAATAACTTCCATAATATTTTCATTAATGTTGTATGTCTGTAAGGTGCTCTTCTTTTCTCTTTTCCCTCTTTCTCTTTTATTTTTTTCCTTTCATTCTTTTCCAAATTTTCCCCTCTTAGTTATTAACTAAATGCCAACTCACTGTGTACTTGGTAATCAGATTAACTGCTAATACCTGCCTAAAGCAGTCAACATTGATTAAAAGAAAGGGTGACCATTATGTTATTTTTAATACAAATGATTTAGGTCCTGAGGCTCTGATTGAATTAAAGGAGAGATCAAATTAATGAGAGAGTGAATTAAATTAGAAACATCTGATTTCAATATTTCCTACATCTCCAAGCTGCCAAAAGAAGATAGCAGTGTGGTTGTGAATTCATGTTATCCCATGAAAAGGTACAAAGAAGAGCTTGTTTTAACCGCATCAGGGAAGTGGGTCTCATCACGGCTCTACTTAGACAAGTGCTCAAAATCTGTAGCAATTTTGAAAGGGGATAAAACGTAATAGCAAAAGATTCCATCTGAATACTAGCCACAAGGTCACTGCTAATTTCTTATTTCACACAGATTTCAATGGAGATTTCTGAAGTTCTATCTGTTTACCCACACCCTCCCACATACCCATGTGCACACAGTTGCCACGACAGAGAATTGGAAACATGGGTGTGCACAATCCCTGAAAGCAAAGCTGTGTGCCACATTGGGGATGCAGGCAATTTGAATATAGTCATCCAGTTATTAAGATTGCTTTTTAATAATTTTATCTTTCCACACTTCCGAAAGTGTCTTAATGAGGGGCATGATGTGAAAACACTTCACTCATTTCTAATTTGGATGCATTTATTAGCTCTAAATAGCACAGGGAATGAAGACTTCAAGTTGCTCTCTGCAGGGAGCAATCAGTGGGCTCAGGACATCATCTGGACTGAACTGAGCTCCTCGTTTTTAAAAGTGGTCTTTTTTAATCCTACTTCTTATCCTACTAATCATCAAGAATCCCATTACTATTCCTGCCCTGCATCTGACTCTGTCACAGAAGCTGCAGTGTGTATCAGTCATTTTAGTGAGATTCTAAACTGCTTTGAGAAATGCTTTAACTGACTTGGATTGATTGTTTATTATCTCCTGATCATAAATGCTAATTACATAGCTGCAAAGATTGCTTTGTCTTTATTGCCATACTTTCACATAGAAATGTAGAAAATTAATTTTTTTATGATTTCAATGAATTTCCTTTTTCAATGAATTTTCCTTTGATCCAGTGAGTGCAGAGAAGAGATTATTCCTTCCAGTGTGGTTAAATGTGAGAGCCTGCTTTACAAAAGCAATAAGCAAATCACGAGAAAAATCTTGGCATCCTGAAGTTATGACCTAATTCTATCCTTTGCTGCATTTCCTCCTCTCTCCAAAACATGTTAAGTTCAAAAAATAGCTGCCCTTATACAAAACAGTTCTTCTCTCTACTCAAATAGGTCACTTAAAGAATAAAGGCTATAACTGCACATAACCCTCTGAAAGACAAAACAACCATAGTGCTTACCCAACCAGTGCATGGTGAGGCTCTGGAATGCTTTACATCTCTGTAAAAGAGCTTCCTTGTGGTAAATGCAGCTGTGTTTTACATCAAAGACAAAATTACTTTTCCCTGTTGATTTGAAAAATCAATTCCAATTACAGTCAGGAATATGCCCAAGTTTGGTGTGCAACTCACTGGATTCCAGACTCAGAGAATCCCCCTGCATATGGCAGATATCTGTCTTGGCAGGAGTTTGCCTGCACAAGGATGCTCCATTCTGGATGGAGACCTCCATCTTATAAATCTGCATCTTTTGTCCGTGGAGGTTTGAATGTAAATTAAGATGGCTCCACTGAAGGCCACAGAGCTATGCTGATTCAAAACATCTCACAGCCCAGTTTATGGCATGTAGATGAAAGATATGAAAGGAGCAGCTGTAACATATTCTTACATATGTGCCGAGTGTGTCAGATGGTAAAACACCATGACCATGGGCCTAGGAAGCCCTAGACCATTAAATAACTTAACTATAAACCTCAGAAGTCAGAATGTCTTAATGAAACGTCTCAATGAGACATTAGAACAACTCCAGGAAGACCTTATAATGGCCTTCCAGTACCTACTGGGGGCCTACAGGAGACATGGGGAGGGACGAGCAATAGGACGAGCTTTTAAATTGAAGGAGGGGAGATTTAGATTAGATACTAGAAAGAAATTCTTTCCTGTGAGGGTGGTGAGACACTGGAACAGGTTGCCCAGAGAAGTTGTGGATGCCCCATCCCTGGAGGTGTTCAAGACCAGCTGGATGGGGCTTTGAGCAACCTGATCTAGTGGGAGGTATCTCTGACCATAGCAGGGTGGTTGGAACTCGATCTTTAAGGTCCCTTCAACTCTAACCATTCTATTATTCTAAAAGGCAGCATATTCCTGGAAAAGCCATCCTACGCTGGGACCCAAGGTTGGAGCTACCAAGATTCAGTGGCTAGCCACCCTGCAACCATGTGCCTCTGCAATTATACCACACAAAGTGAGGTGAGCAAAGGACCTGCAGCAAGCAGGGTGCTTGCTCTGAACAGAGAGTTTCACATGCCCCACATCAATACTGCCTTGTCCCAATGTTCTGGTTGTTCAGAATGGGAAAGGGTAAGAAATGCGACCTCACCAGGCCAGCACCATGTTCCTTACAGGGTCAGTAAACCGTTTCTGTCCTCAACACCAACCTCCACTTCCCATTAGGTGTGGGCCAAAGGAGACCCTTGTTACCCTCAAGAAAAGAACAGCCCCTTTCTAACACCCAGGTTATTGGGAGTATTAGTATTCCAACTGTCAATGAGAGAAAAGAGAACAAAGCTTTATAGGTGAAATCAAGGAGGGTCAGGACTGTCCTTTTAAGTATATTTCAAAGACACTGTGTTATTAGAGTTACAAATTTCCAAATTCAATCTTTTGTCTCTGTTTTCACTGGGGTTTATTGGGTTTTTTTAACGAAAATCAATAACAGTAGTATAGCATCGTATATAAATACTAATATATGCTTGTATATAAATACTAATATATGCTATGTCTTTCACTACAGAGAAGTTCCCAGGGGATTAAAACAACAAAAAAATGATGATGAAAATATGAGGTTTCAAATTATGAAATATAGATTGCCTCAATGGTTTATAGAGCTATTGGCTTTTGTATCTACAATAAGGTTCACAACTTATCAAATTAAATTTCACTGAATTTCACTGAATTTTTTGGAGTTGGAAGGGACCATAGAGATCATCTAGTCCAACTCCCCTGCCAAAGCAGGACCACCCAGAGCATGTCAGAGCATGCCTCTCAGGACTGCATCCAGACGGGTCTTGAAAATCTCCAGAGAAATGTCACTATAAAGTTGCATTTAAACATTCAGCAAGTTCTCTGCTCTTCCAAAATATCCTCATAGCCTACTTGCAGGCTTTACAGCCACGCAAGCTGACATATATGTCATGCCAGCTCATTTCATCAGAAAGCAAAGGATTTTGGACACCGTGAGAGGGAGATTTTATACACTGCAGTATCACTGGTGAATGATCTGGCAAAATCACTGATCATCACTGGCAAAATCTCTGATCCTCATCTTCCCTTACTGCTAAAACAGACACCCCTCTCTGCTTCAGCAGAACAGACCATCAGATAAACCGCCGGCATTCTACTATTTCTCACCTACAATACTGAGAGATTTTGTAACAAGCTCAGTCCACTGTGCCAAATCATAACAAACTGTTCTCTAATGAATTAAGAAAGCTACTGCATGAAAAAAAAAAAACCAAACCCCAAAACCCAAATGAGCGTTAGTAACAGCATTTCATTCTTGAAGCATTTGTGTGATTACTGCTGGAGGAAGAACTTCATACACTGTATCTAGACATAGAACATGATGGTTTTGCTAAGTCCATGGGCTATTCTGCTGAAACAAAGGAGGTTTGTTTCTACATTTTTTTTTCAGTAGTAAGGAAATTCATGTAAGTGATTCAAAGATCCCCAGCTGCTGAGGTGATTGACTGAGATGTGTGGGATATAGAGGATTTATAGGTTAAAAACATGAGATTCCAGTCAATTACCTTGAGTTTAAGATGAAATAGAACTGTGCTGAAATCAATGGTACTATGGTATGATGCATCGGAGAATTAAGCTCTGAATCTTTTTTACCTGGGCTTTGCTTACAGGAAAACTAAAACCTCTCGGAGTGTTAACTCTTTCTGTGACAAGACTGCTTAAAATCCACATATCCATAAATAAAGCACCCAAGGATTATGGTGACAAAGGGATCACCCAGTTCATTGGTTTTGTAGAAGTAAAGTCCACCAACCACCACCCTACACCATCCACACCCTTCAGCAAAGTGGTGACTTAGACAGATTTCTCCTGTGTTTGTTCTGCAGCAAAGTGAATGTGGCACTATATGGGACAGCTGCAAAATACAGGGCGGACTGGATCGGTGGGCAGCAGAAGTGAAAGTCACAGAATGAACTGCTGTCTCAGCCAGGCAGGAAGATGGGCAGTGAGCTTTGCCTGTGGAGCCCTTCCCAGATAAAAGGAAAGCATGCCTACATAGTCAAGCACGAGGAGGAGGCCACCAGCAAATCTTCCTGCTCATCTGGAGCTACTAAGAATGGCAACAGCCAAACCCTGGAAATTGGGATGAAAGCGTATTTCTGAGCTTGTGAGGAAGTTGTATCAGGCAGTGAGAACATAAGGAGCAGGTCTGCTGCGGGATATCGACTGACTCACTGTCTACCATGTGGCAAGGTACATAAATCCCTGCTTTGGGATCCTGCTGTGCAGAAGTCACCAGATGGTGCTGTACATACAGACTTGAAAGTTTTTTATCTTAACGTGGGAATGTATACGGTCTTTGAGGAAATACATTGTTCTTGTTATTTTTCTGAAGCCTTTCCTTTAAAGTTTAATTTGCACCTCACGCTTTCCATCTCTTTTGGTTAAGCTGTTCATTCAGAACAGTCTTGGTGCTGGGATTTTGAAATGGAATTTACAAGCATGACATTTGCAGCCAGGTCTGCAGAAAGTATGGAAAATATGGGAGAAATGCATAAGCTGCACTAAGAAAATATTTAGTCATATATTTTTTATCTCACTTATTTTGCCTGCAATGGGAAATACATATGCAAAGCCTGAAAATCTTCTGCCTTACAGCGAATATGTGACATCAGTCCATAAAACTGGTACCATGTAATAAAAGACATCTTCTCAGGATGTGGTGAGGACTAAATAATAATAGTAAAGTGCTTAGGCTTTTCAGATTAAAATAACTACAGAATAGCACAGCATTCTTATCTATCCATCCCCTACTCATCTTCTCTCTGAAATGCTATAATCATCCTGCTGCAACTAATCAATAATTTTAAGATAATCAACAGAAATATTCAGAATACGGATTCCTCTTTTTCTCCTTCATCACCCTTTACGAAAGTATCCATCTCATTAAAACATATATTACAAGTCATTTGCGCTACAGCTTTGAATATCAGGAGAACAGAATTATTAGAGAATGGATTCGTTCGTCTCCTTGAACCTTCGAGAACTGTCCAGGAGATGGCAGCAAATAGCACCCCAGGGAGCAAGGTCCCCTCAAGGTGAGCGCCTGGGAGCTGCTCAAGCGCCCTCAGTGCCGGCAATTACACGGTTTGATCTTCTGCCCATTAGGAACTAAACTCATTTATATTGTTCTTTGCAGAGAGACAGAGAGAAAAAAAGCCACATGAGACTTTCATGACGTTACACTCAACCAGTGTGTAACATGGTAAAAATATAGTGGCACTTTTAAAGTAACTTGTCATTTTCATAAAATTTGCAATTATTTTAATAATTTGTTTCCTCAAATGAAGGCTATCGCTATCGGTCCCTTTGCATAAATCAAGATGGCCATTAAAAATAGTTTCAGGAGGAGAGCAATGAAGGTCAATCTCATTAGATCACCCTAATAACATCTCATATAATACCTAATAACGAGGTATCTCATGACAGAAGTTGTATTTTGTTTGAAATATTAGGTCGTCCTCAAGTGAGCACTAAAATACACATAATATTGGATGACAAATTATTCCACTGAAAAAATGGCCTAACACTGAGGTGCTAAGACATTGAGGAGGGAACTACACAAAGCTTGACGTTTTGTGGTTTTTCTAGCTGGATTCACCTATTTTGTGGTGTTGCTACTTCCAGACACGGAGTGACAGTTGGTTTTCCAGAATTACACATATTGCGGATTTCAGACTGTGATTCAGCAAACTGCAACTGGTAAGGAAGATGTTTAATTTTCCTTGTAACAGTTGAGTAGGACTAAGTGTCTGCCAGCTGGGAAACACCAAAATTTAGAAGGGAAAAGAGACATTTACAGGAGGAATTACTTTTACTTTAATTATCCTTACCCATTTGGAAAGTACCAAGCGTTTCTTTCCAGACCTTTTGCTCTACTGGAACTGAATGTATGGATGTATTTAAACACTTCTCCGGAGCTATGTCACAGCACTTAACACCTGGCAGGATTATGTTTAGCATCTGCTCCAAGCCAGTCAATAGTAACCAGAAAGGTATCACCTTGACCGTTCCCAAAGGCATAGGCAGAATATCCACGGGAGGGAGCTCAACAGTTACAGGAGTCCTGCTTTCCAGATGCTCCAGGCCTCCTAGATACCAACTAAGGACTTGTAGCATACACCAGTGAGGAACACCAAAAGCCTCAGGAAATTGTGAAGCAATCTGAAAAACAGGTTACATGAATTTCCCAGTACCATAAATTAATCCATCTATTGCTTTAACTGCAACACCCTCTTTCCCCTCAGTGTAATGGGTTTAACCATTAGGAGACTGCAAAGATCCTTGTTAAAAGGTGTGTGTACAAACACAGATGTTAAATCTTGGAGCACCTCATAACAGCTACAGATGGCACCAAGAGAACAGTTTGGTAGTGCAGAAGGCAGCCCTGCTAACTGGTTTGTGACTACAGCTTTTTTTTTAGAGAGTTTCAGTTTTTTTAAAAAATAAAAGATTTATCAGTTTTCCAAACAACATAGAGAAATACTAGTTACCAGAATGAAATATTTTAATGCCATTTTTTTCAGAAACTCCTCAGCTGCAGATTATGCAATGAATTTTGACAACGGTATTTAGCATCTGAGGCAGGGAGGCCCCACACCACCTTACAGAGACACCCCAAGTCCTTGTGTCCCCCAAGCCATGCCCCCAGCATGTGCCACCACATAACCAAAACAAAGTCATACCCATCATGTAATGGGGACACAGAGACATGTTGGATCATGTGCCCAGGCGGTGCTTATATACGCCATAGTGTAAGGGAGCCTATTTATTTGATTTGTCTTTCTGCCTGTCACTGACTTACTGTCGTGTCTTTACATCAGCTTTAAAACTTTCTCTTTTCTTCGTGTAACACTTTCTTTAGTAGGTAAAACACCGATAGCCAGGGTGAGAGAGTTGTGAATTGGCTTGAAGTGGATGCTATAAAAGGGGAAAGGCAATACAGACATACAGAATACGCACATGGAAGAGACATGGTATGGTACAAAGAGCACAAAAGCTTACAGAGGATGACCTTAGCTGAATTTTGAACAAAAACCAGCAAGTGATGATGGTTTATACAGTATCTGTTTACAGCATGTTAAATTCATACTAGAGGAAGTATTTTAAAAGACTGTATGTATTTCATCTTTCTTAAGAGACACGTGGCTTTAGTTAATAGTAATAACTGCACTGGAAATCTGTAAGAAATCATGCATACCTTTGGTTGAGAGCTGCAGGGAACAGGAACAGCTTAGAGTCAGGAGAGCTCATCTGACCAAACACCTAAGCTGCTCATTTAGGGTCCTCTATGTTTAATGGATTGGGAGGTGTCCACCCAGGATGTGATCCATTTCATCTTAGGCACCTTTTTTAGGATGGGATGAACCATCCTTTCACTTTCCATTGATTACAGAGGCACCCTGGGGAGGTAGCTCATGTTGCCAGCCAAGACTAGACAGAAACTGGTGAATATCAAGTTAGGTAGAACACATTCCAGGTTCTTGGAGGGTGAAGTCTGAGGGGCATTTCTGCTGAAAGCAAATAAACAATCTAACTTGCCCACTCTTCATTTCTGCCTATGAATAGCCCTGACACATTGGTGCATATTCTCTTAGGGACCATCCAGTGAACAGAACAGAAAATACAGGTTAAAAATACAACTTTTTTTTTTTTTCCCTGAGTTATTTTTCACCATGATCTGCTCCCTCCTCTTGGTCTCTATGGTTATACAAATACTTACACTGGTAAATTTGTTGCTGCCACATGAGGAAGGGTTAGGGAGAATAGAGAAGCCAGCAGAAGGCTGCTGAAGCTGACACTGCTGCAGAAATCTCATCAAACTATACTCTGAGATTTCACAAACCTTTCCTTTTCAGCAGGTCTGCTTTAAGGAGTTTCCATCCTCCAGGCAGATATTCAGCAGTGCCCAGCTGTTTGTGAATATAAAAGCATCACCCTCCCTTCAAATAGTTGCACTGGCCCCGCTGGAATGGGAAAGGGGCAGTACAGGGGGAGGAGTGGATGCCTGCAGGAGTGGAGACAGGAAGGCCTTTGTTAGCAGGCTCTGCTGCCACAGGAAAAGTAACGTTATACTGAAGCCATTTTCAAGGATATAGATGCTGAAAAACGAGCTGATTGGAGCTGGCAGGAAGCTCATGCAGAAAATGTAACGATGGGGGAGTGAGAAGGGAGAAGATGGTATTTATAGTTTGGTGTAAAAGGTTCCACAGAACAGAATGGACAATGCCATGATTTCTCCCTTTTTTGCCAACCTACACCTACTTCTTAATAAAAAAAAAAGCACCTCTGAGGAAGCTGTCAATAGCAGTGACATGTCTCTAAATAGAATTTTTTCATCTCTTGCTTTTTTAATTACTTTATCAGTCCTTTGGATCTATATGCAGAATTGTTTCAGATTCTGTTTAGCATGAGGCTTTTAGCTTCAAACTGGTTTTCTGTGGTGCTTCTCAGATCTGAAAGGTCTCCCTGTAGCATACCTCCCTCTTACTTACCATGACACCACAATGACTGGTATCAAATGTGTGTTAGAATAAATCAGATTAGATCACACAAGCATCCTGCATGCCATCCAACATACTTGAACAAGGATAGATTGTCACATAATTAGTTCATTAAAATTGTATTTAAATAAAGTGTATATGCTTGTGTATATTTTTCTTCATTATTGAAAATTGTATTTCATGTAGGTTAAGTCAGATGATAGAGAAATGATATAAAGAAAAAAAGAAAAAACTAATCCCAACCTGTTTTTTTCTCCCATCTCTGCCATGAACAGTACTCCTTCTACATCCCTCCTGTGCCAACAAAATGGACCTTGCTTCCAACATTTGATCATTACCTGAGAGCTCACAGTGTACAAGTCCATCAAAAAGTGAAGAAATGCATGGAGTGACTGCCATGAGATCATTTGCTACCAGTGAAGGGCAATCAATGGATTGCAAGTCATGACTGGCATTCCTGGGAGCTACAAGGAACCAAAGCAGTAAGAGATCTCTCCTGCTCCAGAGCACATGAAGGGCTGAATTTCATCATTGCTGCCTTCCCTATTCAACAGTAATATTGACAGTATTACAGTACTCTGACAAATGAAGGCTCTCATTTGCTAACTGCAATTCCAAATGTATAATGAAAAGATCGATTGGGAAAATGTTTATCAAGAAGTAAGTAATTTTTACCATGCGTCCTTCAACATTCATAGACCTTTTCAGGTTATTATACGTTTCAAAGTATCAAAGAAGCTTATGATTACCTCCTCAGGAGCTGGCGGAAAGCATGGGATTCCAATTCGTTCAAATGGGGTTAATTCATTTCTATTACACTTACTATGTTGTTTGTCCCAAAAGCAAGAATACAGTTTTTCTTTTCGAACGCATGCCTGCAAATGGCAACTATTACTACTGTGGAATTGTCTACAGGCTTGTGAATGATACCAATCTAGACTCAATTGCATCAATGCCAAGTTCATTGTGCCCACAGAATTTAACTCCCAGTGTTTATATTAAAAAAAAATCATTAGTTGAATCAGGCATAATTAAACTGAAGGGCAAACTACATCAAAATCATATTGGCTTGCACACTTGTCTCTGCACTTCCAATTCTGCAAAACAGCTTCTCAAGCCATTTACCTCAAACAGCCATTCAGCCAATCTAGGATGGCATCTTAGATTAAATGCTAGATATTGAACTTTTCTGAGTTCACAAACTATGCAGTGAGTATCTTGCTACTTGCATACTGCATTTGGGAACTTTGGGCCACCCTCGCTCTGCATCTGTCCTTAGTCTTTGATCCTCTCACTCTCTCAAAAGAAGTGGAAGTGCAGGATCCTTATATACATTTCTAGCCACATTTCTGAAAATACTGCTATGATGACAGTCACAAGCTGAATGTTGTAAAATGCTGAATAAACATTCTCCGAAGAATTTCAAAGAGGCTTAAACTGCATTAAAGGCAAAAGCACAACTCAGCAGTCAAGCAACCTGTCCACATCAAGAAAGGTGGAGAAGATCTAAGCAGCAAAGCTGTGCTGGAGACAGTTCAGTGTGATTCAATCAAGCCAGCTATTGAAAGTGCAGCCAATTTTCCAACTACTTGTTACAACCTGTTTCCAGCATGCCTTGCTCCCTGCTTTCCTGGGAACTGCGTTGCCTATTTGCAGTTCAGCAAGCCCTCCATCCTCCTACACCTGCACAGGCAGAGTGCTAGAATTTCCTGCCTAAGTTCCCATGTAGGATGGAGGGGCAATTTCTGATGGCATCTTATTACTCATCCCATCTTCTTTGGATTTGAAGTTACAGAGACTGTTGATACCTAAAAGTTTTGCATGAGTTCTCCAAAGAACCAAGAGCATTTTGCTGCACAAGATGCTGACAAAAACCTTGACAAAGATTCCATACTGGCACTCTCTATCAGTCAGCTTTCTATGCATAAGAGTAGTGAGACAGGACTGCAAGGAAGATTGCCAGGCACTGTTACATTTCCTTTTCTTCAGGAGCCATGCTTAGCAAAACTCTTGACATTTATCGTTTTCTCTGTGCTTGATGTCACCATCTCAGACAACGTGAGTCCAGCCCACACAATCCCTCTGCCAGTTCAAAAGATGGAGTGCCGTCTCTCCATTCCTCCTCTCTGCCCAGTGTCCTTTGCCATCCTCCCCATGAGACCCTTTTTTTCCCTGCATGTATTAACTTGCAACCCCATCACAGGCCCTCATCTAATAGTGCTTGTCTCCTCTCCAAGCATGAAGTTCTAGCCCTCTCCTGCATCCTGTTCATCATTCTCAGTCATCAAAACTAGATGGAAGAAGAGAAACTGAAGAGCATTTAATGAACACCAGGTCCTACGAATCTGTATCAAAAATGCATACTGTGTTGTGAAAGTAGAGAAAATTAATACAGAAAATCAGAGCAAGCTGTTAAGTTCTACATTGAAATTGTATAACAGCATTTTTGTACCAGAATCTTTGCAAGTTTTCAAATATCATATTAATCCTTTTTCTGTCAAACTCCTCTTAGAAAGCCTTTTTTTTTTTTTACCAAGTCTCAATAGCATTTTTGATGGTGAGATCTATATACACTTTTTAAAATACCATATATCATAGAATTGTAATACATAAAACACCAACAGCCAGTACATTAAAAAGTAGAAATTACAGGACACAATCAGAGTCTAAATGCCACTAATTCAGTCCAAAACCATATTAATAGTGCAACCAACTTTAAGCATACCTTCTGGGTATATAAATTAATTTGTGGTGACAGAAAATGGTCTGATATTGCTTGCAATATTGGCAAGTTTCATCCATGAGCATATAAGGACTGGAAAAGAAAGCTGAAAAAAGACTTAGTATCTCCATGGTATCCAGAAACTGATTCTGGATATAACTTCCCAAAACTGTAGGAGGAAAAAAACCTAACTTTGCTACCATGGAAACAGAACAGTGGAATATAACTGATTGTTACTTGTCTGCCTTTACAAGACCAATCCTTGAAATACTGAGGCCCTCAATGACATGGGTAGTTTCGTTTACACCCAAGAATTAAATCTGGTAGAAAAGGAACAAGGAGAAGCTATTGAGCAAACTCACCAAGCAGGGAGGGCAGCTCAGGAATGACAGATATTTTTAGGAAAAGTGGAGGATTAGAGAGGAGAAACAGTACAAAAGAAAGATCAAGAAGGAAGATACCATGATGCCAGAAGAAATAGGGGAGGAGGGGCTTGATTTGGCTAGTGAAATAGGCAACAAGGCCTTCACAGGGAAGGGCTGGATCCTGGCCATGCTAAAGAGAACCTTATGAATAAATAAGGAGCAAATACGGAATGAGTGTTACCTTGCCCTCACTCCCAGAGGGCTAGTCTCAACTGAAGCGCAGCTTGTGGAAACCATACAAGTCTTCTCATAATTTCTTAAGTTACTTTTCCTTTGTTCTTCCCTGGCAAATCCTACCTTCTTTGGACATGTCCAACAATTATCAGTGCTTGCACTTCCCTTGCTGCTGGGTTGTTCAACAAGAGCCATGCTCTTCTGCTTCACTGGAAGTGTTCCTGTTCCCTGCTAGACAAATGTCCTGATTGTAAAATGCATGACATTCTCCTCATTAAACATTTCCTCTCCCTGCCAGCTATGCCTGGTAACATAGTCCCTGGGAGCCAGGTTCAGCGTCTCCTTTAAAATCCATTGGTGCACCCTGAGATCTCCTCACCGTCCAACATCATGCACCTTTACACCCTTGGCTAGCGGTGGGTTGGCAAGGCAACCTGTCCAGCAAGGTCATAATTGCTGACATTCTGAAGCAGCTGCTCTTTTGAAAACTCGCCTCAGCTCTTGTCCCCAGCACTCCTGACCAACACCACAGTTCAGCCTCCTGAAGGCATAGAGTTCTCCCATCAGGCAGCAATCATTTTCCCTCACAGGCCTACTGAGAGATGTCATTAGCTGTGCTAAGGGGGAATCTCTGAGGACAGGAGGAGCGCTGACCACTCGGGGCTAAGCTGCCATCGCGGCTGAGGAACCCCCTCCCTCTCCTGAGGGAGGGAAAGGAGACTCTTTCACAGCGCGCGCGTCACCCAGCCCGCCCCTCAGGGCCGCGCGCGCGGCCTGCGCAGTGGCTCCTTTAAGGGGGAGCGGTTCGCCATCTTAGGTTTCTCCGCCCCCTCCCGCCACGTGACGCCAGAGGCCGCCATCTTAGGCTCCCCGCCTGGGCTCGTCTGGGTCACGTGGGGGGGTGTCGGCCGCGGAGCTGAGCGGCGCTGAGGGGAGCGGCGGGGCCGGAGGCTGAGGGGCGGCAGGCGCCATGGGGCAGTGCGGCATCACCTCCTCCAAAACCGTCCTCGTCTTCCTTAACCTTATCTTCTGGGTGAGTCAGGGGGCGGGCTGGGGAGAGTCAGGGTCTCCGGGCGTGGGGCTACCTTTTCCCTCAACCCTGCGATGAAGGCAGGGTCCGGCCCTCCGAGCGCTGCGGGCCCGACCCGGGCCTCCTCGCCGTTCTCCGGTCCTTGCGCACGCACGGCAGGCGCTGGGAGTTTCAACATCTTCCCTTCCACTGTCTCGCCGGTTCAGTTTGTATTTAAACGCTTTCTGTTAATCATGTGTCCTGTGCGCTTTCGCGGGGACCCGTGTTTTAGCGGTGGGCACAGTCCTTTCCCTCCCACTCTAGCCCCCCCTCAGAGTTGGGCGGTGGATAAAGCTGCTGCCTCAGTAGCCTGGCAGTAAAGGTTTAATGATCATTAGAGATCTTGAGGTAGAAATGCTTGTGTAAGTGAATACAGCTGGAGTTGCTTTATTGAGCTTTTCAGATCTCTGCCAGTTTAATTTCTGTAGAGCTGTTATGGCCCTCTAGTTTTTGGCCTCCCAGTCTAAGGACATCTGTCCCAAATACTTAGCAGTAAGTATGGAGCACCGTTTTCCTCCTCGTACTTTTAACACAAAATTAGTATATATATGAAACTTAATAGTCCAAAAGCAAGTTTAATTTCTTCCAAAAACTACAGTTGCTTGTATTTATGCATCACTTAAACCTGCCATACCTACAATCGTGCTGACTGTAAGACAAAAGCTTTCCTGGGTTGTTGGAACAGTGGGTTGCTGTAAGTGACCTTTCTCAGGATGGACATACAGACTGTAGCTCGGTGTTATATTCACTGTAATAATTGGCCTGTCAGAACATCGTAGCTCTAAATAAATCAAATTAAAGGCTGTTGTGTCAACCTCAAGAATTCCTTTTCTGCATTTAGCTGCTGCATTTTGCATCTTCTAATCCTGGCTCCAGGAACAGAAGATCCGTTGTCCCAGCTGTTCAAAGATTTCAGCTTTGAAAAAGTAATAGTGCGTAACAAGATATTAGAACATAAAACGTAGCTATATATAGATGCATCGTTTAATATTGAAAGCCATATGAAATCTAGCATGTGTTATGGGATAAGCGTTCTTTTCTAAGTTTTTACAAAGGTATGCCTCTCATCGATGCCTAAAACTGAATCGTGGCCAGGGAAAATGCATATCTGTGCAGTACAGCCGTTTGTTTGGAATCTGCTTTTTTTTGGGGTGTGGCTTTTTGTTACATGCATAGTTGCAAATGGCATTAAAATGCTATTTGATAGCTGCTATGTCATACCTAAAGTTTCTGACTGAACATGTAGTTTCTGTGAGTTGCGTTCTTGATGGCATCTTTAAGTAATTTTTTCCTTTAGTTTCTGATATAAATTAGGCTCTGTTTTGAATAAGTGAACACGCATTCTGTAGGCGCTTTCCCCCCCGCTGCAAAAGCTTAATGATAGTTTTCATATTTTATATATTTGACAGGTATTCCTTTTTACTTGCTGCATTTAGTAATTCAGTTGCATGTTGAAATTTGCAGTTATTCAGTTTAAACAGTTGTGGATAGAAAGTTATTATGTGTGATACTGAATCAAGCACTTTACAATTTTAATGACACTTTTTCTTTGAGACAACCTTGACTTAATTTAAAATGGACAGATTGTATTTAGATAGGATGTGCTTTGTGTCAAATTATAATGTCACAGATCTTGTATTCTGTAAACCATTTCCAGGCTAAGAAGTCAATTTATGCTGATAGCATTTTGGTAGATAGGTAAGTGGGTTGCTTGTGTTGGAACAACCTTACTGCTTATCATCTGCATGTGGAATGAGGCAGGCTTTCTAAAAGTGAGAATTAAAAAAATAAAAGTTTATGCTGCCTTTAGCAAGCTATAGCCTAAAAGTAGGAAATCTACATACTTTTATCAGAAGTAATACATCTACATTTTTTAATGGGAAAAGAGAACTCCAACTCTTGATCTAGCATGTTTCATTTGTTGGTTGAGCTGTTAACATTTGGTGCCCATCTAGTTGGCAATGTAATTGCTTTTGTGGTGTTACAGAAATCTTTTGCTTGTTGTTCCAATGTAGTTCCAATTTTGATAATTGAATCATTCAGATTTCCACTGGGACTTGCCAAATGATAACTGCCTAAAATTGGTCAAGTAACTATGAAACCTCCTTTAATTGCTTTTATGGATTTAATGTTTAGGCATCATATATAAGACTTATGCATTACGATCATTGTCATCATCTTCATGGTTATCTGTAGGTAACAGCAAGCTACTTTTGCATAGTTTGTTGTCTGAAGTTCTGCAAGAGTAGCTGATCAAAGTGAATTATGACTTCCCTGCCACCCCTACCCCAAAATATGGGTCTCATATTTGTGTGAGGATGTAAGCATCCAGAGTGCTTTGGTAGCTGTCTTATGAATGCAAAGAGTTTAGAAAACTATCACTTCTGTTGCTGAATAAAAAGCAGAGGTATTTTTGTTATACTCTGTAGTCCAGAGTGTAACCTCTTTTTTGAAAAAATTTCTTTCAAGCCTTCTGATAAAGGTGGCTCAGGCTTGCTGACAGGTCATAGCTCTACTACTCAGTCATCATCTATGACTGCTGACTTCATTAACCCACACTCCACTCATCTTGCCAATGATTCTAGAAGTTCATCTCCTTCTGGAAAGTCTTATGCCACTTGTTAGATTTCCTGGTTGACACTATTAAAAAAAAAAAAAAAGCATCTTGCTTCTGCAGTCTTGTGAAAGATTATTTTTTTTTTACATCCTATTAAATTATTGCATTAACTATACATTACTACATGTTAATAATTACTACAGGATTTTATTTTTTTAAAAGAAAATGGGCTGCAGGAACGATCTTCCTGTTACAGCAGGACAGGTGCCAGTTTGTCAAATAGGAAGCTGGATGGGCTCTACGCACCTTTCCAAGTTTTTGGTGTGGCTTGGACAACTTAGCTGAGGTGTATTTGAAGGGGCGTCAAGCATTGACTACATCTGCTGTAGGCTTACATACTGCCTTAAAAACAAAGTCCTTAAGGAAAACATCATCATGAGTAGTAGCCATCAAGAGTAGCATGATATAGATGTTGTGTGAAACACCTATTTGAGTTTTGGGTAATTTGGCAAAGACTGCTCAGGCTCTAAGGTATTTGACAAATGCAAAAATGCAGTGATGAGAGACACAAGTTAAAACTTGCCCTTCTTAGAAAGATCACAGCAATCCAAATCAGATTAATATGTTTCTTAGTGTTCTGTTTTTATGAATTGGTATTGGAGTAGATATGATAAATGGCAAAGGAAAAGCAGTCCTTCAGCTGATCTTTATCTTAAGTTTGCATAAGATCTTTTTCGGTCAACTAGAGACTTCTTTTTCATTTAGATAGTGCTGAGTCCTTTTCCTTGAGGAAAGGAATTGCATAGGAAGTAATTGTGATGTGAAAGACAATACATCTTAGAAACAAGAAAAAGAAACTTCTTGTACATATATTCTCAGAAATATTTTTGGTGGAGTGGGAATCCCAACACTTTGATCTGTGGATTTAGGAGGGGAGTGGTGTTTATTTTCAGTGGGGAAACATTAGAATGATTGGTATGACAGGAAGACATTAAAATGTAGTCTTAAATGTTAAAATAGTAGTTGATAATGAGGAATATTTTTTTATATCTTGATGATGAAATATCAAATATGACCAATTGCAAATGAAACATGATAATGAAATATTTGAGACTATCACAGGTGTTGTGGGGATTTTTTAAATTGTTAAAGTGCAGGTCTGCATTGATTTAAAAGAGGAAGAAAAAATTTACCTGGAACAAATACCCAAAGACTACTGTCAAGTGTGCTTATTTTGTGAACTCTAAATTTAAGGCTTCCATCAGGTGACTTGCCTAATTCAATTGAAAGCAGTTCGAAGAAATGAGAAATACAAAAATTCTAGGGAAATGTTTTCAGGCTTATGTTTAGGATACAAGATAGATGGATAAAATATTTAGAGATGCTTGCAGTTTTGCCTCAAAAAAGGGAGTCTATATATTTATATTCGAAAAAAACATCTGTGCTTTGACAGCCTGCCCTGCTAAACTAGTACCTAATATCCTATGCTTGCTTTGAGGAGTTTGCTTTTTCTTCATCTTTATGTCCTACTCGTTGCATAAAGGAATGAGCTCTGCTTCTGACATACTTCCATCTCAGTAGTTGCAAACTAACTTTTTAAGTTGCTCTTGCAGTTATTTAACTGACTTGAAATCATTAATTTTACAGTTCATTTGACTAAGCTATTATAAAACATTCTTTGGTATGATTAAGAGAAATCTCAAAGCTTCAGTTCTGTACAGCAAGAATGCTTTCTACAATTCTGTGCTCTCTTTACAACTTGACAACTTGAGTTTGCTCACCACAGTACAGCAACCATAGATTAGAAATTACATGGTGCTATCTGTGTTATCCTTAAAAGCAGCTGAAACTATCAGTATGTTTTGGGTTTCTGATCAAAAAGAAGAAAGAAAATGCAGCAATGGGAAAACTCATTGCAATTTAGCAGTAGGGAAAAAAAAGTAGAAAAGTAATGCTCACTTCCTCTTACATGTAGGAATAAGCCAAGTGATTTTTCTCTTTTACTGGGAGCTTGAGAATTGTTTCTGATCTGGACTTTCAAAGCTGGGTTAATGAAGAAACCTCTTGAAAATTTTTTGGTGATGAAAGACTATTATTGACAGATGATCCCCAAGGCTATATACCAGGGATTACTTGACTGAACCTTCTTCTTTTCCTGAAGGTCAGTCATTTCTGGGTGTCTAAGTCAAATGTTTTGTACTTCTGCTGCTGTATTAGTGAAATGAGTGTATTTGCAGGACTGTAACAGTTTGGAATCTCATGCATTAAATAAACTGTGATAAAAAATTAACATTTGAAAGTCTGAAAGTGTCATGTCCTTTATGAGTTATATTTGTTACAATACATGAATTTTCAGGTAGAAAATGTGGACTGGGGCCTGGCTTTTGGTAGGGCTTTTATTTGCTTTTTAGTACTATTGTAGTATCATCTATGTTTCTTTACAGGATGAGTTTCAAGTCTTTAAGATTTTTTTTGCAACTAGTCTTGTGCTTGAAAATAAAGCTAATACCGAACAGAAGCAAAAACAACTTGCAAAGCTGAGTGTGATATCTTTGAGAAGTACATGGAACTTTACCTGGCCAAACTTTGTACCATGGAGTAGTCATCATTGTTCTTGTGCAGGGCAAAGAATCTGGAATCAGTGGAACACCAGGTCAAGTTACAAACCTGATGACTAAGTAGGTGTAAAAGAATGGCTATATTGTTCACATCTCATTTAGTTTAGAAAAAAAAAACAAACCCAAAAAGGCCTTAGTCTGATGGTACACTGCTTCTTGCAATGCCTCTCTTAGTGATACTTAAAATATGTCATGCCAAATGCAACAGCAGCTCAGCACAGCCTTTTGCTTTAGGTGCAAAAGCATTTGAATCTTAAATTTGGTTCGTGTTTTTTTTATAGTGCTACAGAATTGAATTTGGCTACTATGGACAAAGCAGTCTGGCTTTCTTGAATTTTACATGGCTTTCTTTCATAAGCCTTTAAAATATTTCTATGGTTGAATGGAATTGCTAGCTTTCTTCTCCCACAGGAGCTCATAATACAGTTATAGCTCAGTGTTCCAGTTAGTCTAAGTAGAACAAAGTCAAAGAGTGTAGGAAGCCATTGGGTTCTAAGGTGGACGGGCACCCATCTAAGTAGAAAAAACGTCAAGTGTGGGTGTGTATTTGTTTTGGAGCAGAGTGGAGAGGGAGATACAGAGTAGCAAAGTGGTGAAAAGAATGTAAGAGAGAAATAAACAACAGACATATCCTGTAGGGCCTTTGAAGTTAGAACTCAGGAATTACATTTTGAAGAACAGAAAGCTAAAAGAAAAACAAAAAACAGATCAGGGAAATTCTCTGATGGTAATCAGGCTATCAATACTCTGGTGTTGAGAGAACTGAAAATGCCAGAGAATTACAGGAGAAGTCAATGGAGAATAGTGTGGAAAAAACCTACTTTTAAAGATTTCACTGAGTTTTCACTGAATTTTTAGAGTTGGAAGGGACAGTAGAGATCATCTAGTCCAACTCCCCTGCTGAAGCAGGAGCGATACTGTTTAAGAAGTCCAAAAGCTAGTGGGCTGTTTGAATATACTATAGGTATATTTTACAATCCCAGTCTTGAAAGATGTTTTAGTAGTGAAATGGCCAATAGCTCAATTTGGAATGGTACCTGTGTTACTACCGGAATTCACCAATCAACAATGGTTAAGTTGACAGTAGTAGTAGGAATTTATAAGTAGGTGTCCTTACCAGAAAGGTGAAATATTCTTTTTACCTAATTGGACATCAGGTATGTTTTCTAACATAATACTTTGGTGCTACCTTCATTTTCTTGTTCAGAGAGTATGTGTTTTTCTAAAAGCACATACATAAAATACAGATTCTAAAGGGGAAGAAACCCACCCTAGTCTAGTTAATTGAAAGACTAGAAAAAAAATTTCAAAACCTCTTTTTTTTGTGGTTTTTATCATCATCCCAAAATATAGAAAATTCAATAGTCAGGTAAACAGCAGAAGTAACAGGGATGACAATGCTTTGTAAAAAAAAAAAAAAAAAAAAATAGTCTTTGGAGAAGTTTTCATCAGATCTGTTTGGGAGCAACACTAGTTGGGTAATATAAGGAAGCATTAGTTTGCAAATGGAGCTGCGTTGTCCACGGCTGATAAATAAATGATCAACAGACCAAGTAATTAAATATCTTCTTACCAGTCATCATTTTAGCTAGCCAAAATGTTAGCTTGCACACTGCTGCATTAATGAAAACATGAAGGCAGTTCTTGATGTGTGTTTGCAGCTTACTTGGAAAAAAACCAAACAAATAAAACCAAATCAAACAAAAAAACCCCACCACCACCAAAAAACCCCAAGCCTGATACTGTTTGATGGAGTGCCTGCACAGGGAGGGGCCTGGTATACCTCAGTGCATGTGAAAGGTGAAAGCTGACCTTAAAATAGGCATGGGCTTACAAGGCCAGCCCAAAGATTGGGGGGAAGAACCCTCTAAGAACCCTGAATTTTAAATGTGCTTTTCTATAATGCTTTGAGTGATACTTGTTATGGTGTCATTAGATCTTTCACTTTTCCCTGCAGCTCTTTGAATGCTTGTGCAGCTTCTAATAACTCCTTAGAGGAGTTATGCCAAAGTAATAGTATCAAGCTTTTTCTGAACTCTAGGAAGCCTATGTATTTAATTTTTTCCTCTGATGCAAAGGATGTCTAATTAATTGTTCAAGCTTTTTGCAACGGTTTGCATTGACTGTACTTGTCAGCCTTCTTAAAGGTTAATTCTAAAATAAGAGTATACCTTAACACTGAGCACAGGCTCAGTGTTACATACAAGTTAGATGCAAACAATGCTAAAAAGGATGTGTAAAGGCTGAATAACCAGTTATCTCCCTAGAGCACACGTGACCTGGCACAGATTCAGGGGCTGCTGCCATCTCTATTCAGAGCCTTGAGCAGATTAAGTTTGAGAATTCTTCTTTCAAGCCCTGTTTATGAAAGACTTATTTGAGCTGTGTACAGTTGGCTTCCATTTAATGATAGAAAATCTATGATTGTAAATGTAGCTTTTTATTTAAATGTCTTTGATTTGAGTGAATTTGGACTTCTGCAGATTTGCTCTTTACTTTCCAGGTTAATAAGCATTGAGTGTTTGACTATTATTTTTTAGTATTAAAAGACACTATTATCCTTGTGTCTTTACTTGTGCTACAGATTTCAGTTTCTCTAGATGATTCACCTTTTGAGAGGCAATTATTTAAGTGTATAGTGCTGTTTTAGGGTTTGGGGTTTTTTTTTCTTTTAAAAAGCACAAGTTCAACTTTTTTATTGGGTTGCAACAGATAATGTGTTTGCTTAACTGGTGCAGCACTGGTCAATGTAGATTGTGTACTTTGTATAGGTAAAACTAGCTCTTTATCTGTTGTCAAAGTATATATGCTTTATTTTCATGAAGGTATAACATGATGCAATGAATGTGGAACCAAACCAAATTGTGCTGGGAGTCAGATGTTGAAACTACTGAGTTGTAGGGAGGGAGGATGGAAGGATGGGCCTCAGGTTGGTCCCAATGGCTGAACACCCATTAGCAGTTAGCACAGGAAAGGCGCTCTTCTGGTTTAGTTTCATCCAAAGTGAGTCCTGTTAGACACTCCTAAGACTACCACAGTGATGCAAACCAGAGGGTAGTAAGTGAAAAACATCAGAAGATGAGCAAAAAGGATTCCTTCAAAAGCACTTTCCTAATGCCAGCTAAAATGTTGATGTAGAGACCTTTCCCCTTCCTGGTTTAGAGCAGGCTGAAGCATCCCGTGGTTGTGATGTGAAAGGAAAAGGGAAGGCATTTGAAACTTGTTATCCTGTCAGCTAGCTGGGTAATGTGGCTGTCATCATTATTCCATGACAGGCTACGTATTGTACCCGCTCAAAAATAGCATTTAACTGTGGTACACGGGAAAGGAGTTTTAATCTTCATAGCTCTTAAAATTTGTGAAAGCTCCAGCAGGCACCCTTGCTTTCAGGACTTTTTTTTCTCCTTCAAAATTACTTGCTGAAGTGATTCTGAGGAAGAGATAGCAGTAATTTTTAAGGGTATGGTTGCTTCAGAGGCAATGTCTTCAGCTTCCTCATGATTCTAGTGCAAGGCTTACAGACATGTGAATGCACACTGCTGTTCCCAAAATTCTGTAGCTGCTTCCACAGAAACACCAGTTCCACGGCATTCTTTAGAAGCAAAACCTAAGGCCAAATGCTGTCATGGCTGATTAGTCATTATAGTACCATTTGTGGAAAGGATTTAGTAAGTCTTCAGACCAGGCTGCCTTAATCTGAGAAGTCTACAGAAAAATCTGCTTTTCTGATAATCATTACAAAATATTAATATTTTTATCAAGCACAGAATGTGGCCTTGGTTTCTGAGAGAAGAATTTTAATCTCTCTTGTGAGACTGATCTTGTGTGGTATAATACTGGAAGAGCAAAGTTTCTTAAATGTTAATGCTTCTTGAGGTAGGGAAAGAAAGCTAACACCTGTAGACAGGTTTTTTTAAAGGTTAAACTTTGTTTTGTTTCAAATACATTCTTTAAATGTGCTCATACGGTTTATGAATCAGATTTTCCTTAGAAAAGAAGGAAGCCAATTAAATTTTACACAACAGAGAAGGACAAAGGGATTTACAAATGGTTATGATTTCAGGTTTGTGGTAGGTTTTCTGTGCCTGATGATAGCCACAGCTGTGTTTTCATCTGCCACCTTGCAATATCCCATATTTCTAACAGGCATTTTAGTTCTTAGAAATGGGAGATTACATCACTGGTCTGTCATCCACAGGCTTCATTGCTAGGCAACAGTTAATGTAATTCCATTGTTCAGTGACACTACTTTGAATCTTTGCTTTGTGTACAGAAATCGTGTGTCTGCATTTTGCCATGTTGTAGCTAACACGCCAGGATTTCTATAGGTGGATTAGCATTTCAATGTCTTTTGTGCAAAGGGGCGATTTGGTAATAGCTTGTTCATTTCAGATTTTATTGTCTGGAGAAGATGTCTTGCTGTTGGTCTTTGACTGTTGCTGAATTTTCAGTTGCAGCACCACTGTATCTACATAGCCTGTTTTATTAGATGAATGTGAGCCTCATGGATGCTTTTAAGATTCCTGCAGAGTACACATCTACACTGCAGAAGTAGAGAGTTGGAATATATTGCTCAAGTCCATGCAGAACTGATGATACTTTTGAGCTGGCTCTTAATACCTTTTTCTTTGACATAGTGTCTCTATAATAAAGTGCTGCAGGAGATACTCCATACATAAAGTACTATTCCAGTAGTGGTTATGCAGTATTGTTTTACAGGAAGCAGTTGCAGTAATACTGCAGTACATCTAACATACAGTAGCAAACAGTGCTGAAATAGTAGGTGCCAGTCCTCCTTGGCTTGGCTTGTTCTATGCCACGCTGAGCAGGCTGCCTTGGGAGGCTCTGGAATCCCCAGCCTTAGATTTTAAGCTTTTGGACAAAGCCTTGAACAACCTGGTCTGGATTTGTTGTTGAGACTGCTTTCAGCAGAAAATTCGACTAAAATAAGGTCCCTCCTGGCTTGAATTATTAATTGACTTTTTGTTTCCGCAATGGTGTGAGCCAGTCCTATAGCATTATAGCTACTGAAACAAGCTATATGTGGGTCTATCCTCTGTCCTCTTCACAGTGCAGGCACAGGGGTAGCTGCAAGGCCACTGAGTGGGAAGGGAGGGCTGGAGGCAGCCTCCAGTGTTCCTCAGATGAAAAGCTGTTGAATACTAAATAACTTGGGTGGGCTGGAATCCATGGGAAGAAAGTACTTGAAAATAGGGAGCAAGATTTTGGTGTTCATAGCATGGCTACCCTTGCTTTTGACTACCTGCCTCAGAAGACATCCATAATGTAGTCAGAACTAAATCTGCCTACATTAAATGTAGGTTGAAAACTACTGGCTGGGCTCCATTTGAGATGTTCTTACTAAATGCATGCTACAACCTAGTGAAGACGTCTACATTCTTAAAAAATAATCTTATTTCTGAGGAAGACTACTTTATGGTGTTTGATAAAATAATTGCTGCAAAATAACCTTGCTGAAAGGAGGGTTTGGTGTTAGAGGAATTTACCACCTTGTTGTGTTTATTGTAGGCAGCAGCTGGCATACTGTGCTACGTGGGAGCCTATGTGTTCATCACATATGATGACTATGATCACTTCTTTGAAGATGTCTACACACTCATTCCAGCAGTTATTATCATAGCTGTGGGAACACTTCTTTTTATTATTGGACTTATTGGGTGCTGTGCCACGATTCGGGAAAGTCGCTGTGGACTTGCTACGGTGAGTTACAAACTTTTTATACAGTGGTGTTTGCCTATTGTGTATTTGGCTGCATTCCCTTTTAATAGACTTCTAAAATATTTTTTAAGTTTATTCTAATCTTACTTTATGACCTTAAATGTTTTCCCCTTATATTTTGTTAGAAACATCTTATTTCAGTTTTCTGTTCTGAATAATGGTGTTAAATCAGCCAGTTTTGGCAGCAGAAGACCTCTCAGTTTTGCAGTTTTGCCTTTTTTTTTTTTTTTTTTTTTTAGAACTGTGGTCATCTCATTAAAAAAAAAAGTCTAAAACCATATCATTAAGTCATAACAGTTCTTAAATCTCATTTTATCTGTTCTGGTTGATAAGCTGAAATTGGACAGAGTGAAAGGTGAGCCAGGAGCTTTCAAGTTTCAAATATCTTGCATCAAATTTAACTCATTGTTATGATGCCTGAATATTTTTCTGCATGGTTTAATATGGACACTTCCTTTGTCTGCCGTATTTTATGCCATGTGTTTCCAAGTATTTTAATTTTAACTTTGTTTTGGGAATTGGGTCAGAGAGAAGAGGACAGTATTTAAACTGTCCTAAGGAGAGGGAAGGTTTGTGTCAGGTGTTTTTTTTGATACTCTGTAGACTTCTTTAACAGCTTATTTTACAAGTGCTCTTAAATTTACCAAGACAAATGCATAGCTTGCTGCCTCTCTCAGTTCATATAGGCTTTAGTCTGAAGAAATGTTCCCTTAGTCCATCTACCACTCTTAGTAACAGACTGGGTATCTTCTTTAATGTGACATTCCTATTTATCTAATAGAAAGAAGATTGAAAGAAACATTTGATTAAAGCACTCCAGTAGAGTGTTTTCAGTCCTAATGACCAGCAGTTGCCTGTCTAGGCAGCATCTTACTGCTTGATGAAGCCATGAGCACTAGTTTCTTGAATGAAGTTAATTCTGAGCTGATTTGGTCAACTTAATTGCCTGCTTTAATTTACCTGTTAAATCAAAACCTTAACTGAAAAATTACTTTATATAGCAAGATCTATATGAAAAGTAAATGGGTAAAAAGCATTTTTACTTGATTTGTATTTTATAGTTTGTGATCATCCTGCTCTTGGTTTTTGTTACTGAAGTTGTGGTGGTGGTTCTTGGATACATCTACAGAGCAAAGGTAATGATGTCTCAATTTCAGTAAATGTTTTGTTGTGAACTGTGACCAAAATACAGAGGTATAGTCTTTACTGTATTTGATTCTATAGAACTGTTAATGGGTTTTTAATGGAATAAAACCAAACCTCTGAGTGGGTTAATTTGAAATATCAATATCTTAACATCTAGAACATCAATATCTTTAAAAGCAAAAAGATTTCTCACAGTCAAGAAACTAGCTGGAACTGTAGGACAGTAGAGGGGAGTCATGGTAATCGGTACCTTTCCATTTTCCAGATGGTCTTCTGATTTATTTATGCTTTGACTTTGTGAATGATTTAGGTTACACAGTGTTTGAACATAGGACGTGTTGTTTTGATATGCAATAACTTAAATGTTGTCTTTTGTTTTGGTATACAAACTAATGCTCCATAATAATCAAATAGATTAAATGTGTTAATGTGTATTGTCTAGCTCTGTACAGCTTATTGACAAGGGCTGTGATTGAACAAATTATGACTTCTCCCACTCTATTTACTGGAAGTTAAGGAACAGGACCAGGGAAATAAAATTGTGTTTCTACCAGCATAAAATGTGGCAGAAATGTAGGACATGGTATTAGAGAAACCACAATGTAGCTTGAAGAAATTTCAAACTTGCATAGTTTCACTGGCTTTATTTCTGTCTATATCTAAATTTTGATAAAATATTAGTAGAAAAGGCATTTTTAGCTGTGATGTGTAATATGATCGCATAATAGGACACTCCAGTGATATCTTAATAATAGCAAGCTGAACTGTAATACCTTTTAGCTTTTTTTTTTGCCTTCTGTGTTTATATAAATAACCCAGGTCTTACTAGTTCAGTATTCTCTGCTGCTTGCTTTCTCCTGCTGTCGGAAGAAATGGTGAGACAGCCATTAAGTAAAATCTAGAGTTTTTGCTTGGTTTACAAAGGAAGACTGCCCTGAATAAGCAGCTATCAAGAGGACCTTGAACCACACATTATAAATCTGATTTGATAAATTAGAATAGGTTGCTTCAACAGAAATGCTCAATTGGCAATGCTTAAATTCAGGATATATTTTTCTCATGGTCTGCACTTGATTTCTGGTGTCTTGGCAGTGCATTGAGAAGACCATTTGAGACTGAGGCATGTAGTGGAAGTAAATACTACTTAAAACCAATTGAGGAGAGCAGTAGAGTTCCTGGAGAATGGGGAAGCATGTTGAGTTCTTACACGTTAATTTGAATGGTTGCCTTCTGCTTCAGTTCTTGCAGAGGCCTGCTGCATTACAATGTAGTTATTCAGGAATTACTGTGGATCTGATCTTACTCTCTTCTGTGTTCCAGTCTTAAAGAGGCTTCCTCTAGTTAACGGCATTCAGAGTAGGTAAAATCAGATGCACAGATCTTTTCTTCTCTAGCCCGTCTGAAATTACACTTGAAACACTTAAACTGGGTCGGTTGCAGCTGCCTGTTCCTGTTGCCTCTCATTTTTGTCTTGCTGTTGTAATTTCACAGCTGTAGGCAGAGCTTGGGGGAAGAGTGAAGACAGTATCATTTGGTGGTGAAATGGTCTTACGTTAAGCCATTTGTGGGAGCTTATCTGAGTATTTGAGAACTAAATGTTAAATCTTTTGAAAGGACAGACAGGCTTTTTTAGTAAAAATGGCAGTTTTCTACCACCCGGCAGTATTTAGTGTCTTAAGCTATAGTTTTCAAGTGCAATGAGAATGTCAGAAGCAACTTAAATTTATTACTGGTAAACTGGGAGGTGAAGTCTCCTTAGGTTTCTGATTATTTTTGCCAGGATAAATAAGGCAGCTCTGTGCTTTGCTAATTTTGTTCTGTAGTTTCTGACATGACATGTAGGGATCTGTGGGAATCTTTGGTGGTTGTTTGGTTTGTGTGTTTTGGTTTTTTGTTTGTTTTTTTTTTTAAAAAGGGCACCCAAATCATTTTAGAGTTACTTAAGTGTTAAAACTTCCAAACAAAACTTTTACAAAGAAAAGGAAAGGTGGAAGTCATGGAAGTTGGTCATCAAAACTCTTGGTACCAGCAGACTGAGCACAGTGTCTCAAGAAACTGGCATTGTGCCCTTGTAAGTTTAAAAAACAGTGACCCTAAAATCGCTCAGTTTTCCAACATGCCTCTTCAAACCTGTGTGTGTGGATCCAGTTGAGATTCTACTCCTTCTGAACAAGGTGAAGCATGCCTAGATCATGGTGTGATGGACTGACCTGTTGCTGAGTCTACTGGCAGGGGACCTTGGTAGGAAAAGTAAGACTTTCTGTAATTGGCAGGAGGGGTTGAACAGGCAGGCAGTTGTCTGAGGTGTTACTCACTTTCCTCCCCCTGGGTAGTTTACTCTCTTCTTTTGTCATAAAACCTGCCAGTTAGCTAGAGCCTAGTGATTTCTGTTTGCATTGTATATAATTTGCATGGCTTTCAGCCATAACGTTGCCCTAATTGAACCCTAAGCCAAATGATATACAAGCAAGCACTGCAATCAATGATTTAAAAACCTATATGATAAATGGAACAACTGTTTTGTTATAAGAATCAGAGCTGTAAATCATGTTAGTTAAATCATCAAACAATTGATTTTAAGCTAGTCTGAAGGAAGTTGCTTATGCAGGCTAAATCGACTTTCAGTAGTATCTGTCTTGATACAGATTTACTTGTAAAGAGAACAAGCATTTAACTTGCAAATTTAAAGAATATGCATACTTAGTGCGCAGCCCTAAAGTGACATTTCTTGCTCATTCAACTTCCATTTGAATGTGATAGTAAGATTAGCTTTTTTTTCCTATTATACAAATGTTTAGTTACATCAGACTTTCTATGCATTTAAGTAATAGTCTACAGCAAAACATATTAGTTAAAAGGTTATACTAAGATTTCCTCTAAAATGGACATTATAAGATGCCTTTTTTGGGGAGATGTGATGATTCTTGGGTGGCATCCATTTTGAACACATGTACTTGACAGCATCTTTAGCAGTTTGACTCATCTGCAGTAGCTTTATGAGTTATTCCAGTAGCTGTTGCTATGTACAACATACTGCTATCGGTGTTTCTCAGGAGGTGTGGGGGGACTGGGCCTGAACAGAAAGCCAAAAGGCCTCCTCTTTGAGAATTGACTTGTGCTTTAATCAGAGTGGGAAGAGCAGGAGAGCAGGTGGTGTGACTTGTGTTCTTGTGGTCCCAAAGGGAATGAGTTAGCCCAGATGGTTGTACTAGTTTTGGTTTGGAACTCTGAAGGAGTAGGATGTGGAAAGGTAAATGCATGCTATTACAGAGATCAGAATGTCTTCATGGAATGTCTGCCACGGTGTCGTGATAGAAGCAATTTCCCTTCTGAGATAAGTTGCAAAGCTACTTTGTCTGAAATCTTACAGAAGATAAGTGCTTTGTTTTCTCTCATCCATTAGCCACAAGCGAGCAGTATCTTTGCA
>BJBW01000207.1:0-43250 GCA_004320125.1 Scolopax mira
CCCTCCTCCAGATAATTCCTGTGGACAAACTAGTGAAAGGAAAATTTCAGGACAACTTTGAATTTGTTCAGTGGTTCAAAAAATTCTTTGATGCAAACTATGATGGGAAGGAATATGATCCTGTTGCTGCTCGACAAGGCCAAGAGACAGTAGCACCAAACCTTGTTGCTCCAGTTGTGAACAAACCCAAGAAATCTCTCGGTTCTAGCGGTGCAGGTAGAGAAAATAGTTAAAAGATTATCTAGATCATTAAAAACTTGGGGGAAAATAAGACTGGATTGCTATTTAAAATCAGTGTGTGGAATCATAGTATTTTGCATCTTGTTTCAGAGATGCTAGGCTTCAAATACTGAGTTATCCTGTGGTATCCAGTTATCTGGAAGCTACAGAAAGAACAATTTTCTCTAAAATTAGAGAAAATGGCAAGGATTGGTGCCAACACATGGCAAAAAAAAAAAAAGGACAAGGCGCTTGGAGTCAAGCAAAAGGAAGGAACTGTATCTTCAAACTCTGACATGCCTAAGCATGTTTGGAAGGGGGATAGTACCTGTATAGGAGGAAGAAAGATGTTCTGAGAGGAACTAACACAGAGTTAATCTTGCAGCCCCACAGAGGCCCATTGTCACACAGAGGACTGCGGCAAATCCAAAAGCTGGTACTGGAATGGTCAAAAAGGCTGCAGGAGATGATGAATCAGCAGGATTGATTGAGCAGGTGTGTTGACCAAAATGGCCCTGTAAAAACCTGTGCTCTATAGTTTTATGTGCAGATTTTGTTTTTTAATAGCATAAAATGACTGGGTCAGACAGATGGAAAAAGATGATCTGAATCTAGTATGCTTGTTTAAAATCACTTAATTGGAAGCCTTCGTTATAATGGTCTTGCTTTTCTGATAGGAACGAAACCCCTTCCTGCAATACACAAGTACCCAGACATTTAAACCCAGTATGTGCCATATCACACATAGCATTGTTTTTAAGTATTTCCACAGCTGTGTTGCAGAGATCACAGCATTCCAACTGAGCTATGAGCAGCTGCTACTTCACTGAAATGCTGAATGTAATACAACTAAAACCGCCATCAGGGTGAGAGTTGTCTTGAAAGAACATGTTAGCAAAGGAAACTGCAGAAAGTTAGTGCTTTACCTAGTTCATGTAATAAGCCTTCAGAATTTCCAAGTGAAATTGCATGTGTAGGATGGTGTTTGTTATGGCAATAATATTTCAATTTGAGAAATAGACCTTTTCCTCCTCTCACAGTCCTTCCCCTTCCCTCCCACACCCCCATCTTGGTTATGTCTGAAATGCTTTGCATATTAACACCCTCCTGGGAGCTCTGGGGATCCTGCCTTTTCAATAGATACTACTGAATTCTCTCTTTGGATAAATTGTTATTGATGCCCTTTGGCAGATCAATGTCTTGAAACTTACTGTTGAAGATCTGGAGAAGGAGAGAGACTTCTACTTTGGCAAATTGAGGAACATCGAATTGATCTGCCAAGAGAATGAAGGAGAGAATGATCCAGTGTTGCAGAGGATTGTGGAAATTCTTTATGCCACAGATGTAAGTAATCTGGTATAAATTGTATGGCATAGTTCCTCCCTCCCCTTGTAATTGGAAGCTGGTTTGCTTTCCAGGGCTTCCTCTATTTCTGCTTCTGGTGTTTGTTGTGTTGTTTTTTTTTTTCTTTAGGTTTATGGCCTAACTTTTTCCTGTAATAAAGGAACAGATCAAATAATTCTAGTCAGGCAGCAAGCAAGGTTAGCCTTTCATGAAGAGTATGTAAGAAATAGATCAAAGATGAGGAAAATAACTTTTCTGGTAATATATCTTAACACTGTAAATGGTGACTTAAGGGTATTATCCTAAGTAAAAGATTAAAAAAAAAAAAAAGAGTATACAGAGTAGTCAAGAGCTGGTTTGACATCAGACTTTCATTAAAGCCCTTGTTTTATTCCCCTTCAGGAAGGCTTTGTGATACCTGACGAAGGAGCACCGCAGGAGGAACAAGAAGAGTATTAACAGACCACATACTGTACCAGCAGAGCAGCAACATCAGAATTCTTTGCCCCAGATAATGTGCTTAACTGTAAAATACTCCACTTTATTCTTAGAGGACTCACTGGTTTCTTTTCATAAGCAAAAAAAGTACCTCTTCTTAAAGTGCACTTTGCAGAAGTTTCACTTTTTACAGTGGGTTTGAGTTAGGAGCTCTTTCTCACTTCGTAGCAGAGCAGTATTCATATCTAGGTGGTATATTTAGGGAGCAAGAGGCTGAATATTTGGAATTTGTTGCAGAATGGTTTGCTGGTAAAACACTGGTTTGTGGGAGGACACTTTTTGTATCTAAGGTGGTGTGTAGTAGAGAAATTAAAGACTCTGACTCACAGAAAGATTGAGTTAATGTGAAATTGCAGCACAGAAATTATAATTAAATGCCTTAAGAGTATTTAAAATATGCTTCCATATGCCAAATTGAAGTAATGTGACAGGAGATTTTATGTGCTTCATATTGGGGTAGACACACGTTTGACTCTATTCACTGCTGTCTGAGAGGCCTTGCCTTGGCAATCCCACTTTGTCAGCAAGTGCTCAAAAGGGGCTATTAAAACTCCATTCCTATGTAGAGCTGCTTACTAAGTGATTAGTTCTTGATGAAATAGGCCTTAATGTTGCCTGTCACAAGATTAGAGGGAGTATGAACAGCTGAGACACATAAATTACCTTGAAGAGTGCTAAAGCCTTTTTCTATGGCATTGTGGCTAATGACTTTGCCAAAACGTACTGTGTTTTCTGTAAGAAAAACAAAACAAAAAAACCCAACAAAAAATGCAAAGGGCATTCGGTCTTACTGCCTAAAATGTCCTTCAGAAGTAATTTTCCTTCCTGGCTCTTGTTTCTATTTGTCCCATTTCTTTTTATTTTTGTTGGTATACTTTTTGGTCTCTCACTTGTCCTTTTCTCTTTCCATCCCAAGGAATGCTGATCAAATCCAATAGTTGTAACAGGACTTGCACTGTGCAACTATCTTAGAATGAAAGTGAATTGAGCACGTGAGGAGGATGATTTTTCTATCCCTTTTTATTCTTTTTTTCCCCCTCTTTCAAACAAGGGCATATCTAATAATAATACTTGCCAGTTCAGTAGTCTTCTGGGGTAAAAACTAAAAGATGCTGCCTAATAGAGCTAATGTTATTGCAGAAAATACAGTACTGAGACTAACTTAAATATTAATATTTAAATACTTTCCTTAACTGTCTTTTTTTTTTTTTGCTATCATGCCCCTTATTACTGTTGTGTTTGGCAAGATCCTGCAAGACTTCTGATCCCCCTTCACTACTGAGATTGATCAGTCCTGTTGTGCTTGTATTCATTTGTTTCTGGTGGTAGCTTGTCCTGAAATGTGTGTAGGAGAGCATTTTATGGTAATTGTTGTGTAGTGCATGAATCTTTGTGAAATTCAGAGAAAAACCCAAATTCAGTGAATGCCAAAAATGCAAGTAATCTAGCCATTGTTTAAAATTGCAGTGGTGCTATTTCTCTTGTGGCCTTTTTAGACTTTTGTTGCCCTAAACCTCCATTTTACTGAGAAACCATATTTGACTTGGATTTTTCTTGACAGGGTTTTTCTATTTTAAGCAGTTTCTAAATAAAGTTCAGTATTTCAAGAGTGTCATGTCTACTGGAGTCTCTCGTGCTTTCAGATACGATTAGGCAAAGGTGAAGTTCATGATATTTCTCATGATGAAGCTTGGCAGGACCTGGAATATCAGCTTTTCTTCTCCAGTCCTGGTGATAGTGATTGCTAACTTGAACAACAGGAATGTTGACACTTTCCTTGGAGTGTGCTGGGGGAAACCACTGCTTGAATTTTGGGTTGTTTCTTTCTTTTTCCACTCCCACAGGTGGATGAAATGTGAGTGTGGTGTTGGTTTTCTCTGTCTAATGGTGTGAAGATGGGGCTGTCTAACAGGAATGCTGTCACGTGACTTGAAGTTTGTTTAAAGTGATTGAAAACTGCTAAAACACTAGTTATAAACACATAAGATGTTAATTGCGCCTGTCACCGGTCTTTATGAGCAAATTGATTTTAAACTTTGGTTGTTTCATTTCATTTGAAGTGTGTTTGATAGATGAGCATAAATGTTCCTGTCACAGATGCGTGCTCAGACCTTCATCTTCGGAGAAGTGCTGATGTGGCATCTCTAACCTTGACATTGGAAATGTTCCCTGCAGGGCTTCTCTGTCGTGCTGCACAACACCCTCCCTACCCCTGACGTGCTCTGTGGATGCTTTATTCTAAAGAACAGGCATTGCTGGCATTGCCTACTGGTGGAGTACAGAAATGCAGACATAGAACGGGGGGTTTTGATGCACATAAAATCTTCTTTACCATTACTTACTCGCTTTGAGGTCGGAAGCATATTTATTTTTCCCCTTTAAATATTCCATCATTCCAGCAACTCAAAGCAAAAGCTGGCAATAGTACGTGGCTGAATTAGAAGAGGACTTTTTGGATGTCTGCTCTTTGCAGCCCAATTGTGTGCTGGGCCATGGTTGCTTCAAGTCTCTCTTGAGCAGGATTGCACGCGTGAAGCTGTGAAGCACCCATGTCATTGGATGGGGTTGCATTAGGTTGATTTTGATCTCTGCTCACAAAGCAAGAAAATACCCTTTTATGCTAAAAGAATGAGGAGTCAGGAATACTGCATCTTGTGAGGGTGTTGAACGTGTGGACCTGTTGGACGTGCGTTAGAAAGCTAAATTGAAACTGCAGTCTTGTAAGTTGGATGCTGCTAAGATTTCCAATTGCTGATGTCACTTCTTTGCTACCAAGATGAGTAGGGGACAAACTCCTCCCTATCTATTCTATGATTCTGTGAAACTCCTGTAGTCAACTTACGACTACATTAGAGATATCTTCACACAATCTGTTTTTTAATGTCCTTTTTTAGGAAGAAAACGATAACAAGAAGCCCAGCTCAAACCCATAGACTTAACGTAGCTACTCTGTTACACTGGTACAGTATATGCTGTTAAATATTGAATGAGTATCTGCCAGAACAATTCCAATAGCATCCAAACTTTTTTAGCATCTTAGTTTTATCAGATATTTGAAAAAAATGAACAGAATGGAAGAGGCAAAAGGTCACATCTCCTTTCTGTACCAACATGTCTTACTTGCAGGTGGACTTGTGGATGTTTTTTTTTTTTTAACTTTTATTGTTCAATTTTTTAAGAATTCCTGGTTTGCAATGACAATTCTTATTGTAACTGTTAAAAGCCTTCAAATAAAGGCCAAAAACTTACTTGCTGTTGTATCATATTGCTATTTAATGTGGTTTCTTGAGCACTCGGTCTTGTAGTCTGTCGAGTTGAATGTCCATTCATGGGAACGTGCGTGTCCTTCAGGAGTGGGAGCTTTTCTTTCTTGGAACATCTTTCCAAGGATAAGGCTGGAATCTACTTCCCACAAGAGAAAGATACTTTTTGCAAGTAAGTGTGTAAACCTGATGAGGACTGTTCTGTAGATTTCAGCCGAGCCTGGTTGTACAGGGACTGTACCTCTCCATTTCTATATAGCGTGAGAAATAGAAGTGATAATAGCATGGGCTCTTATTGCAGGGGCTGCAAACAACCCGGGTTACTGGCAGAGAAACAGGAATGTGCATCAGGGAAAGCTTCAGGACAGCTAAAGAATTTACTGATCTCTCAATGCAGAGAAAGCAAGGAGGGATGGAGGTGTTGCAGATCCAGGGCTGGTTAGTTGGAATGCGAAATCACGAGCAGTTGGGATGAGAATGTGTGATCCTGTAGCAGCTGATGCTTTAGAACTCAGGGACCAAAAAAAAAATAGTAAACCATAGTTTTGCTGAAAGGAGACCTGAATAACTTCTGTTGGTAAGTGTGATCTTCTGGGATGAGACAGTGTGTCTGTGAATACCAATTCCTCACACAAGTTCCCTTTGGACTTTTCCCTTGTCCCTTTTGGACAGTTAAGGGGCCGAGAATCAGAGGAAGGAAGGGAGTTAAAGAAATACGACTAGAGAACATGAAAGGGGTGCAAGTAAAAATTAGAGAAGGCTGCAGTTATATAGGAAGAAGATAAATCATGCCTTGGAATTCCATGCATTGGAATAACATCGTGCCGTGAAATGATACAAATAACACTCGAAAGGAATCTGATGTGAGAGGAAAAGTGCAGTATTTTATGGCTAAAGAGGAATAATGGGTGCAGAAAAATACCAGAGAGGGAAAATGTTGTTTAGGGGGCAGCACTACAGAAAAGGAGCTGGTTTTGATACAGGCAAAGGCCGTCCAAAGAAATGCGAAAAAAACCCACCTCTTTGCTTTTTTGAGAAATACCTGCTAAACTGAAGGATAAAACTATCTGCAAGAAGACAGTATTTTTGAAGATATTTAAGACAATCTGTATCTTCCAAGAAAATGTTTCTTTTTCTTTTATCTTTAATAGAGGAGGAACAAAGTAAAACTTAAGTCTTGACATTTTCTAAGACCAAAAAGAAGGTTCCCAGAAGGCAAGCCCAGCTTTGAAGAGGCAAAGGCCACGTTCTGTAAAAATTTCTCTTTTTTTTCAACACAGCTGGCCGGCTTTTTGACCTGTGGCCTTTAAATAATATATCTATTTAACATACAGATATATAATTATATGTATAAATATTTATTAAAATATAAATATTTAAATATGACAACAAACATATAATATTAAAATATTACATACATATGCAATATGTGTATGTAAAATACTTCATTATTTAAAAAAGATTTAAAATATCTTTGGCTGACCTGTCAGAACGGTAGGAAATATGAACTAGTGTTGTTTTTATTTTTAAGTCTGAGAGATGTTTTGCAGACATTTTCCTCTTGGAAAAAATAATTGTGTAAAATGGTTGTCTGTCAATCTTCTCACAGTGCTGTGACTCTGATTTTTGTCCCCAGGGGATGCATAAGGATGGATGGGCATTCAGGAGGCATTAAATCTCGTGGGACAGCACGGATATAAATCTCGACGTATTCAAAGATCTGCAGATTGGTATTTATGAAGTGATGAGCAGATGAGATTAAAATGAAGGGACAGGGAAGGTGGGTCCAATTTCAAAAACCTCAACACAAACCCATGTTTAATCTTGGCTTTTCTTGCAAAGAAGACCTTTTTTGGGAGGGTGGGGAGGAAAATGGACAGAGAAGTTTGTGACGGGCTGTTAAGATGATAGTGAAGCTCCACAGCAGCCCCATGTAAAGGTAGAGAAGGACACAGAGGAGGAGCTGGGCACCCCTGGGAGCTGTCTCCCTGTGACCACTGGATGCCCAGGGAGGTGGGCACAGATGAAACGTGTTGCTGCAAGGGTGAGTAGCACCACAAGAAGTGACAACCATCTGACACTGTGCTGAAAGACGGGACACAAAGAACTGCTGGTGGCAGCTGGTTTCCTTCTTTTTCAGATAAGGCTGCTCTTTCTGAACCTCCCAAGAAACCCCAATCATAGTAGATCCTTATTAAATACTTGGAAGGGTATGAAAAGCTTAAGAGCTCTCAGTTTCCTCATATGTAATGAGGGAATGAGAGATCTTCCTTCTTGCTGCTGTGTTATTAAGGCTGGTTCATCATGTGGGCCCGGGAGGTTAAGTGGATGGGTAATTAGCATGTGCAGGGCTTGGTACTGCCATGGCTACCCTGATAGCACTAACTGAGCTGGCTAAGCTTTAACTAGCTCAGGTGTGAGCTGCACTCAAGGCATTGTCAGGATGAGCATGTTCAAAGGTTACTACCATTCGTTTGAAATTTCTGAATTTCTGAAACACGGGCTGCTCTTGTTTAATGATGTCTTTGTCTTCAAATGCAGCACAAAGTGAATGAGCAGCCATGACACAGGTGAATGGAAAGCAAAACCCATCTGTGTTCTCTAGCTCTGTTAAAACGTGGTTTGAATGGGCACAATGAAACGGCTGCAATAGGCCCTCATCACTTTCAAGATTGATTGAAAATTTTGGTCACTGCTTTGGGTGTTTCACCTTGATTTAGTTTTTTAATGGATGAATAAATAGTGATAAATTCACAAAAATACATTGAAATTAGTAGATGGTGTAAGCCCTGCCAGTCAAATCTATAGAAGGGAGGAATGCTCTGGGGGCCCTTAGAAATGAGAAGTTTTCTTCTATACTAGAAGTTTCCTGCAATGCTCTTTGATCAGAGGAATGTGTGTGCAGTTGTCCCTACCTTTGAGACTGCTCCGAGCAGGAAACATCCATGTTTACATTACCCTTCTGCAGAAGACTTTTGTTTTCAGGGCCAACAACTGTTTGGAGGCTTTACTAGTTTCACCCTCTTGCCCTTAGGGGAAAATGACCTCCAAGAGTCCACCAAGCTTTTGCTGATGGAACAGGGTGAATGGAGAGCCAGCCTGGTCACCTGTGTCCCCAGGGATTGATGCCCTCTCTGTGCAGCTGATTTACTGTTAGCTGCACCACAGCTATGAATTGAAACCTATGCTACTAAGGATGAGTTGAAAATAAAGCATTATCAAAGTCGGGGTTTAATACTTGCATGATATTATTTTTGATCACCTACAGTAAACAACAAACTGGCTCGGAAGCATCTTGAAAAATATTTGATGAAAAAAAATGTTTTCCTCTCCTCCTAATTTATGATATGCTCTTTATGAAAAATGTAACTTCACTTACTCCTTCAGACATTCAATATTTAAAGTTGAGAACATTCAGGCTGGAGATTTATGATAGAAAGGCAAGATAACAGCTGCAAGCTCTGATTCCATTTTGACCAATTTTGGAAAGTTTTGATTAGTGAGTGGTGTTCACAACACAATTTTAATACTTCAAAGTTATTAGTGGTTTGTGTGCAAAATTATTGCAGATACATGTGCAAACTGGAAAGCAGCACGTTTCCATGTGTGGTATAAGTGGCCAATTTATAAATAACTGCATACCACACCTGTCTGGGTGCATAATGGCTATGAACTGCACTATTTAGGCTTCCAATAAATACATTCACTGATTTGGAAACTGTAGAAAAGTGCTGCAGGGTTCCTTCTGGGTTCACTTTTGATACACCACCATTACAACATGCCATCTTTAGCATCTTTTTTTCTCAGTTATGAATTATCTGGTTGAGTCCAGGTCTCAATTTGCAATGCTTGTTTTCACGGGTTTGAATGAGTTTGAATGAGTGGCAATGAAAGAAATTATAGGTAATACTAACAATAAAGACATTGATGACATGTGAAGACTGACATTGACTGTGACGCTTCATAGACTGGGTAATGATGCTGTCCTCTGTGATGAAAGATGAGGGCTAAGGAGTAGCAGTTGCAAAAGTAATTTCCTGATTTATTAAAAAAAAAAGACAGAAATCGAACATCATTTGTTACTGGTGGTGGGGCAATGTTTATTTTCATAGCTGTCTTCCATAATTGTTGCTCTGTCAACACTGCAGAACCTCAGATAATTAATTCTGGTCTCCCTTTGATACCTGCAAATGAAATCACTGTCTGTCTTCCAGAAAGAGTGTCTGGACTATGTGCTACCCAAATTCAGAAGCAAGGATTGTTAGAAAGCTAATCACACCTGCTCCTCAAAATGTCCACTGTAAGGTATTTTTGAGGTGCAATCCTGCATTGAGCTGCTTGTATTTGTCTTCTACTTAAAATGCTGCTGTGAAAAATGTCTATTACTTAAGCATTCATTTTTTCATCAAATACGAAACACAAGCATCTTTCCTGATGAAATTGTCTTAACAAACCAGTCCCTCATTTAAGAACAATGTCTACTATAAAGTAATAGATTTGGTGATACATGACTCCTTTAAATGAGTTCTCTTTTGGGTTTAATCAGTCTGGTTTAGCTATTGTATATAAACCCATTAATTTAGTAGATTGTGCAGGTTAGAAAGGCAAAGCATATAAGACATGACAGCTGTTCTCCTTCATGGGTTTTAGATTTACAAAAGGTAAAACGGCCTATTTAGGAAGATTAAAAGAACCAAGTGAGGTTAATCTAACTGAGAGAGAAGACCACACTGAGGTGGAGGAGGAGACTTAATTCTTTGTGTGAATAGGAGGCTGTTGCAAAGAAAAGAGTCTGGCCACCTCCATGGTGAAACAGGCTTCTGGAATTAAGTTCCATATTAGACAAATAATTTTTTTCCTTTCTAACACTAAAGGCAGGACAATCATGGAACAGGAGAGTATAGAAGTTTGACAAACATTTAGCAGAAAGATGAAGATCCTGACTCTGCTGTAGGAAGGTGTTGAATTAGATTTTCCCCTGCTTTGAGGTTCTTCCTACTTCCATTCTTGAGTCTATGACTAATAAAAAAATTTTGGTTCTAATTCTTTTGGGATTTAGAGGTCCTAGTGAGGTGAACTACGATGAACTCATTGTCTATGCTTGCCTCTTCATCAAAGCACAATGTCCCTTCTACTTCATCCCACTTCCATCTTTTTTCTTTGCCCTGCAACTCTGTCTTCTCCACCCACAGAGAGCCCATGAGTGACTCCAGATGACTTCAAAGTTAGCGAATCTGGGGGCTGAGAAAGCAGGGACTGGAGCAGTGTCACAAGGTGGTGGACGTGTGTATGAATTTATGGTTGAAGGTGTCTGTAAGAAATGCTTTTTGTGTTGTTACTGCTCTCCTGAAGACTTCTTAGGAAGAGGAAAAATAAACAATTTTTCACATAAGACATATTTTTAATTATCTTCCCAGAAGCCTCTGAGACAGAAGCATCTAGTCTCAGCTCAAATTGCTGCCTGCTAAGTCAGGTGTTCTGGCTGAGTTCAAGGTTGAGTTGAGGTTGAATTCTGGAGAAGAGCAATTGATTCCTGTTTCTCTCTATTTTATCATTAGTGAGCTTCAAGCTAACATTGTAGAGGTTTTTTTTTAAACTTTTTCTGTAAAGCTTATTGTGGATGAAAAACATTTTACTTACAGCTCTTTTGGGGTGGAGTTCATCCAAGAGCAGTCACGAGGAAGCCCGTTTGTCATTTAGTGTGACAATGAAGTTCTGAGAGGCTGATGGTGGCATCCTGTTGCATGAATTCTGAAAACAACTTGTTTTGTCTCCACAGCATGACTAAACTAATATCAAAAGATGTGGGTCTGAGCAACGTCAGCTTGCTGGAGTTAGGATCTGCTGCTGAAAGTGTTGGTAAAGAGTTACAAAAATTACTGCCAATCCTGGGGCTGTGCACAGTGTTTTGGCCTTGGAAGTCAAATAAATTTTGCCTTTGTCAGGTGTGGGTTTTTTTTATTTATTTATTTTTTAAATATTTGAGGATATTCTCAACACATCTAATACTGTGCATGCTTCTGGATCACTGCTTGTGAAGCTGTGGATGGCTTAGGTTAAAAACACATGAAGCCCCAGTGCCATCAGCCTGTCGTTAGCCCTGTGTCATGGGATCTCCCTGCAGACCTGGCACCAAATTCTTTTATATTGCTGACAACAAATGTGACGGGATCTTTTGCCTCCTTGAACGGGACAGCTGTGACATTGGATTACTGGTGGGATGCTTCTCCAAACGGGCGCAGGACTTTGGGGCAGACGTCTGTCCTTCCCTTCCATGAAAGAGGTCCCCGAGGAGGGGGGGATGAGGGGGGAAAAGCAGTACTTATGAGCTCTGGTTGCATTCCCTGGGGTGTAAAATGATGCTCGCTGTTTCTGGGCTCTGTTCCTATCACTTGGAAGCAATTCTGCTCAGCAGTGGGAGTGGGAACCCCTCAGTTGATGGGGACTGAGCTCTGCAATGTCTGACGTGACCTCTTTGTGCAGCAGGATCACAGTGTTAAATTCCAGGTAGTTGCTAATTTGTAACTCTTGGATTTATTAATGTTCTTATTCATGTTTTGCAAGTAGTAAGGACTTCTTATTTCATTTTTTACTTCTCGCTACTAAATGGTATGGAAACAATTAAACATCACTTTTACTTTTGTCATTTTAGAGGTATTTTTCAACCTCTTCCAGGTTTTCAAGCAATGCATTTTTCTCCTGGCAGAAGACCTGACACATCTCTTCAAGAGCTCCATACTTTACAGAGAAGACCTTGGAGTCTTTTCTCCTACGGCCGTGCAGCAAACTGCTGTGGCTGTGTACCTCAAACAGACAGTGAATCTTTTGTATAAAATCGTTCTTGGATACTTTTATTGCTCAGAAGCTTCTGGCATAATATAAATATTAGTACTGGTGGATCAGTGGCACTCCTCTCCTTGCTTCTACTTTCCTATATCAATCATACTTTCCTGATGCTCCTGTGCCTTCTGGGCCACCAGGAGCAGGTGCCTGCACTTCCCTAGGACCAAGACTCTGAAGAGCAGTGACTTGGTGTGACCCTTCTCTAGCGGTTGTCTCTGCACAGCTCGTGCTGCCCCCGATGCCTAATGCAGCTTCACGTAACCTTTGCTTCTGGGCCGGAGAGAGGAATCCCTCTGGGAGAACATTCCTGTTCTGGTTGCAGTTAAGACATTTTCATGACCTTTATTCAAGTGCAAATGATGCACACATTAGTCTTCTCTTTATCCTGAACCACTGTTATTCACAAAAATACTCTATCTCCTCTATTCTCCTTTGGCTTTCCATTGTGTTTCTCTTTTCTCCACCTTCTGTGGCCAGTCCCCTCCACTCCCTCCTGTTTTCTGCTTCCCCTCAGACTTACATTTTACTATCTGTGTTCCACTATGTTCTTTCTTTTCTGAAGAAGCAGAAACAGGGGACTAGACTTGATGGACACCCCCTGCACTCCACCCCCCCACTTCCCCGGATCCCATCTCCTCCCCTAAAAGCAAGGAGTTTGCAGTAAAACACACTGAGGCTTAAACCACAGTGTCATTAAGTGAAATCCTTTCCTCTTTTGCAGGCACTCCTTGGGAACTGGTGCCACGAGATAAAGTTCATTCCTGAGCTCAAGCTTGTTGCCTCCTGCTCAGCAGCTGATAAGAGAGCCACGATGCTTTACTTGGCTTCCATTAAATTAACACAGGCAAACTCCGGTAAGACAGGTCTCTGCCTCTGTTCTGTAATTTATCCATTGCACAATGATATCAGGCAATGCTGCTGCTATTTAAATTTCCCTTCCCTCCAGACAGAACATGCTGGTACCAAACTTTCAGGTGCTGGGAAACGTGAGTTGTGGGGGAGGGAGAAAATACAGAAGGCCTCGCTTTTTTTTAAAAAAAATGATTTATAATTTTTTTAAACCTATAAATAAGTGAAGTTTTTGAAAGTTGTTTTAGACTGTATGAGTGGGAGAATGATTGGGTATGACAGGATCAGTTTCTGCAGGAAAACTGTAAGAAGCATTGCTCTTTGCAGGCATCCCTTGGGGTCGGAGAGGGATCTGAAGGCATTCTCCTTTCTGGTTGAGGCACCTGAGGGAAGTGGATTGGCTCAGGGCTATATGGCTCAGGGAAAATTTGGGGTCTTTTGCCAGCAGAGAAGTATTGCGTTTGGCAGAGCTGGAGTGGAGGTGCAGGGGAGATGAAGTGGGGCTGGAGCGTGGTGAGGAGGTTGTGGCAGACAGGGCTCAGGCTGAGCTGCTGCTGACTGGAGGCTGGGGATGAGTCTGAGAGCACTGTTGATGAGGAAGTCTTGAGAGGGTGAGCCTGGGGGGGAAAATGTTAGATGTTTGTAGGGAGATAAGGTTAAGGTAGTGGAGGAAGCTGGATATCTTCCTTGTCGATCACCTCCCTCAACTTTCTGGTTCACCTTTCAGTCCTATTTCTCTGCCTTTTCCTGCAAATATTACTCAACTTTCCCACCATTTGAATTCCCCTTTTCCTTTTCTTCCCATGTCTGTCTTTTATTGTTTTGTTCGTGCTCTTGGATTGTCTCTTCTTTATATGCCTCTCGTTCCTCTTTTCATTCCTGTTTCTCCCTTTTTCCCTTCTTGTGGCTCTGCATTCTCCCATCCCCCTTCTCTCCTTTCATAATGCTTTTAGTCTGGCAGCAATCCACTGTCTCCTGAAAGCTAATGGGGTACCACAGAAAGCCCCACAGTCACTGTTTAGCACGCTGGCAGTTACCCAAAAATGTTTCTATATCTGGTCGGCTATAAAGTTGGGGAGACAGCTGACAAATCTTTTACCTACAACTGTATTGTTTTTGCTGTTTCCTTCACCCTCGGTAATCACCGTTTCCCCTCTGCTTTTACCTATTTAGGCTGAGCTCTGTTCTTCATCAACATAGGCTGGAAATTGTGGGTCTCTGCAACTGCAGTTTTGCTTGTCCAAACAGTTCTGCAATAACAAAAGATGTGGATGTTAAATTACCACTTCCAGGAGTCTAAAATCTCAATTGCTGGCACCTGGACTCTTAAACTTCTCTATTTTTAATGCTGGTGGACAGGATAATGTTGAGTTTCCTTCTGTGTCTGTCATAATTCATAAGTCTGTAAATTTTGTATTGTTTTACCAAAAAAAATATCTTTGTCATGCATCTTCTCTTCCATCTGGATGGATGAGCTTAAAGGAAATGGTGTGGTGATTTAGAGACTATTCTCCACAAGGGCTTGTTGCTTTTCACCCTAAAGAAAGTGGGTTCTCTGTGCTTCTGGCAAACGTGTTTTTAAAACCAAAGCTTCTGGTGGTCCCTCTCGGTGTACAGCAGTGAATTCTGAGGGGAGAATAATGCTCTGCCACCCTTTAAAAACGACTTGTTTTAATATGCTCAAGGAATTTAATGATTTTTCTGCTTCTGTCTGTACCAGAAGAGGATTACCACCAGGTGGTACTGTTGGGCTTCCGTTTGTGCAGTGACCAGCCTGGGGTTTTGTGTAGGGTATTCAGGGAAGGATTTATATGGTGGGATTAACCTGGGGCATCTCTGCAGATGTTTTTTGGTGTGTGTTTTGTTATTTGCACATACTCTTTGTATATCAAAGAATTTCAGCCCGTGAGTGGCTTACAAATTCTTGACTGCTCCCCAAATATTCAGAATTTGGCATTTGAGGTGTGGTGTTGGTAGTTTTAGTTGGGTTTTTTTTCGGGACCCATTGCTGCTCTTAATCTATATATCTGCATAATTTCAAAGCATGGTTATTTGTTTTTTTTTTCTTTTTTAGCAGCTGAGTAAAACAGGGATCATGCTGCGGGGCTAGAACTGCTCCTCAGAGTCATCCCTCATGTGTGCTTCATGGCAGGGGGATGGAGAAGACCAGTCCAAAAGGGGTGAGTTCTAGAAATGCCTTTTCTGTTTGCAAAGCAATTTTCCCTAGTGCAAGGAGATACTAATTTCCAATCTTGGTACATGTTTAAGCGTGAGCTTCTTGTTTGCATCTCTTTTAAAGCTAAAAGTTGATCCTCATTTTTAATCAGTGGACCCTGTGCTCCTTTCTTCAGTCCTGCTCACAGTGTTCATCTCCTTTTTTGCCAATGTTCTAGTTTTTAACAATAACTATGTGTCTTCCACTAAGGGTACCAGGTGTTACTGGTCTGGAAAGTGTCTGTTGGGTGTCTGAGCCTCCTGTTCAGGGGGATGTCCACAACTTGTAAACCAGAGAAACCACCCATCCCCAAAGCAAAACAGGAGCCCCTTCAACGTCCCCCCTGAGTGAAGAGCCATTGGAGAATTGGTCATTCCTTTTCCTTAACAGGGGTTGTTCTAAGCAGCTGCTCCAGGAGGCTGGCAGGCCTCTGCAAGCACCATCGCTTACTCTGACAGGCTGTTATTTTTCTATTAGGACTCTTTGATTTTAGGTTGTAAATCACTGACTATAGTCCTTGCCAGAGCTTGGCCCTTGGCTGTGGTGCTGGCCAAGGGATTGTACAAAGAGTGGTTGCACTTGACTTCTGCTTCATAGCTGTTCCTGCTGTTCCCTCTCCTGAGCTGCTCTTCCCACATCTTGTTCCTCTGCTGCTTTTTCTGCGTGGGTTTGTGATATCATGCATCTTTGTCTTCCTTTCTCCTTGCAGTCTTTACAGCTTCCAAAATCCTCCTGCCAGCCCGCTGCAAGAGGAGATTTTCTCTTCCTGTCGTATTCCTCAAAAAGGAGTGAAGGGACCAGCTGTGTGCTAGGTTTTCCTTCTAGGAACAGAGTTAAGGAATTGCATAGCGTTTGCATGTAGCATTGGCTTTGCATGAAATGAAGAGACCTGGTCTTCTGTAATAACTTTTTTACCTGTATCTAATGAACTGAGCTTCACTATCTGGATGGAGCCTTTTTTCTGAATCTGTTTAGGTCAGGAATTTCTGTCTGTGACCACTCCAGAGGTTCAAAGTTCAGATACTTTTATAATCATCTCTCCTTTGTTCCTTTCTTTGCCTTTCTTCTTTCTTACCAAATTTCTCTTTTTGAATATTCTCTGATTTTGTTACTTTCCCTTTTGTGCCCTCTTTACTTACCCTGGATTTCCTCTCCTTCATGTAGATTCTTTCAGACAGATACAGAGACCTGTCCTGCACAGCGTTTGCTGAGAATCTGCAAAGTGTTTCAAATCAGCTGCTGTCATTTTCATGTATAGCTGTATATTTTCTGTGCACAGGCCACCAGTGATTGCTTTAGAGAAAGACATCCTCTGTTTTGATGGTTCCCCAGAGATGAATGTTATTGACAAGACCCCATAAAAGGTTTTTTTTTCTCCGTTCTGCAGCTGAAATCATACATGCTTATTGTGGCTATTTTTCCTGATGCTCACTGTTTTATTAATAATACTGACATTTGTGTCTTAATCAACCAGTTGATGCTGGTCTGCATTAATGGCAGTGCTGTTCTAGTAGCAGGGCAATACTGTGATAAATTTAGTAGACATTTTTGCAAAGGCTGCTATATAAAGCCTCTATTCTGTCAATTAAGTAGCATTCATGCAATTAGAATTTTTCTGCCTCCTGATTCTCTGTCTTTTTGGCCTCACGATGTTTGTGGCACGTTAATTTTAGTGTGTTGTACTTGATGGATCACTTTTTGTCTGCAAACAATCCCTGGCAGGAATATATTGATGAACCATTGTCCTGTTGTTGATGTGTGTCATGGTACAGTGAGCAACTTCTTCACAGGCACCACCTTCCTGCTGAAAGAGGGACACGGTTGAGAGAAGAGAAATCCTTCTCAATATACCTGTGAGGAGATGATGATTTAGACAGACTCTGCACGACAGTATTTCGGTATTAATGGCACTCTCACTACTAATACAGCACTGCAGATGTCCTTAAGGGCATTGTTTCCTTTTTCCTTTAAAATTGTTACAGAGCCTCCAATTCCAACAAGCTATATTTACAGATCTTCTGATCCAGTTATTGTGCCACTACATTTGTCTGATAGCTGTCATGTCCTGTCTCCATCAAGAGCTACTAATGAGTTTGTTCTTCATTCTCATTTGTAAATTTGTATAATGAATAGTTCTGAAGTTAGTGTTGGTGCATAACTGATGAGGTCTCGGTGCTGGAGCCTGCTCTCTCCTCTTGGGGACAGTTTGTGTGAGCCCTGGCCACACAATCCATCAGGGATGCAAAGACATCTTTGTGTAACACTGGATGAAACTGCAAGATGCGTGTCTTTCCGTGTTAGGAAGGTGAGCTGGTCTCCTGATGCAATCAGGTCTGTAGTGAGATCATCTCTTTCCTAATGGCAGAGGCGTATCCGAGACCTGGGTGTGCACAGGGAGCTGCTCCCTCTCTCTGGACTATCCAATTACCACTTCTTCTGATGAATGCTTTATTTGTTTCATGCAGGCCCTCAAATTATATATTGTCCAACTCCTCAAATTACACGTAAGCTTACTTAAGACACTTTTAAAAAAAGTTAAATTTGTTTCTCATCAGCGCTAATTAACACATGGAGATGGGCTTTGTTACATGATGCTTTATCACTCTTCGGCAGTCCTCTCTGTCTTAAGCCTTTCCTGAGCTGGAACCATGGTGAAGTATTTGTGGAGGTATTATGGTTTTGGAGGAGTGCCCACTAGAAACTGGTTGAGCAGTGATGGAGAAGTGAGCCAAATAAAAGCAGTGTGCATATTAATAGTACCCTATCAGTAAAAAACCAAGTAGAATTAAATGGACCGCGTTTCTAAGCAACATCTTGGTATTTAGCAGAGTGAAACATGAACTAAATCTACTCACTTGCACATCATAACATAAACAGCTTGATGTGGAACAAATCTTCTGCCACACCAATGGAACAAATTTAGATCATGACTCAGTGCCCTGATTTACATGTTGATGCTCAGAATCTCTTCCAGTGGCACTGCTGGCACCTGAGCAGGACTGTTGTGTCCTTTGCAAATGCATCATGTTCTTTGTTTTCTCAAAGCAGTTAATTTTGAGGAAAGTAGCGGGTGTGTGTGTGTGTGTGTAGGGGTAGGGTGTGTAGATTTAATCTTCTTGGTTTTCTACTGAATATCATTCAGATGTGGAGCTGGTCCTTTGCTGAGCTGATGGCTCGGTGCTGTTCTCAGCAGAGCCATTATCAGTTGACTTGAGAGGAGATGTTCTGCCAGGCGTGTCTCTCAACAAGTGATTCCACTTTTCCAAGTGCTTCTGGTAGTGTTTTGCCCTTAGTGGTTATTATTAGAACCAATGAATGGTATTAAATGCAGCATGATGGATGAAAGAAAGATAGTAGAAAACATCAGTAAAAGCTTTCATGATGAAACATGACTCATTTCCAGTGGTCAGACACTTACAGAGAGTCAAGAGGAATCCATGAGAAATATGCAAAAGAAACAAAGTTTTTGTGCAAACTACAAGTGAGGCTGATGAGGAGAAAGCACGTTGGGTGGGCTCATATAGCCAGTCTTACATGATGTCTCGAGGGGATAAAGAGACTTCTGCTTCCTGTTTTCACTTTAGCAGAGACTTGGCATCTTGTGAAGGAGCCCAAGGGAGAAGAGACTGCTCAAGCAAAAGGACATTGGCAAGTGTGGTTCTGTGATTTAGGCAAGAGCTGGAGCAAAGTCAGGCTTGATCCAAACTGCTCACTGTGTAAGCAGTGGTTCTTCTTCTCTGTGAATCCTACCCCCAAGCAACAGATACTTTTAGAAAAGAAAAAACATCACATTCTAACATTCTTGCTTCTCTCTCTGCCTCATCTTGGTCAGCAGCAGAGCTTTCTAATTCTGGCTATTTTATATCTTGGTAAAGTAGCTGCAGAATCTGTCTTTACAAGACATTCTCTTATGCTTCATCTTGAAAGAAATAGTGCCCCTCAAAAAGTGCTGTCACGGACTTCAAACATATAGAATGTACTTCAGATAAAAGCAGGACTGTAATGGTCTGTAGGGTATGATTTGAAGTGTAGGAGCTTTGGGCATGTGATGATGCTTCTGACATTTGCAGACAGTGCAACTGGCAGAAGGTGAAAATGTCAAGATATGTGTCGGTTCTCTCAAGAACCAGAGAGCTGTTGCTAAAACTGAAGTTTTAGATGAAACAAAATGAGCAAAACTGGCAGAAAGATCTAAGGCAGGAAGCAGCAGCTGTACAAGAGGTTGGAAGGATTGGTCCTGCTCTGCAGCCTACCTGCTGGTTACAGAAGGAGGAGAGCAGACAATGTATGAGTTGCTCTGAGTCTTCCTTTCTAGGTGATTTTTCAACAGAAATGTGAATAAAATCCTGAAACAACTGTCCTAGTCACCACTTCTGAGGATGGCTGCGTTTATCATCAGTGGATAACAGAGGAGAGCTGCTGGGTGAATACTGAGCACTGCAAAGGTGAGAGCAGTTGCCCAGACCATGTCTATGGATGCTAATGACTGGATCATCTTGACTGGGCATAATTAGAGTACCTTGAGGAGGAAACTGAATACAGAAATATTGTCCAACAGGATCCTGACTTCACATCAGGCAAATCTCTAAACCAGACTCTGCTCAACTGATTCATTCTGTGTCTCAGAGTCATAGATTTTGGTGTAATATCTGCTGTGAACTACTGAACCCTACACATTGTTTATCTTATTGCAGTCCATATCCCTGGAGGAATGAAAGTCCCCTGTCCCCCCCCATTTTTTTTTTTTTTTTTGCAGATGAGTTTCTTAAAGTCACAGTGACAATTTCTATAGAAATAATTTAGGTAGTGGAAAAAGATGTAAAGGTTAAACTGACAAGAACATCCATAAATTGTTGAGCTTGTCCTTAGTGAGAATCTTCATGAATTTTATGTTATCTGTTCAGCAGGTTGTGAATGGTTGGATTTCATCCCTGCTCCCTTCAGAGCTTCTGAGCTCTTGGAGGGTCATTTGAAGAACATATCTCACATTTTGTATATAAAGAGTCTCAGGCTTATCATTACTTCAGCAGCAACAGCAGTGTCAGAGTGTGGAAGCTGTCTGGGAGATAGGTATAACCATGTGGAGCCCTCTCTCGTTAATATCAGCTGGCTTTTTGTGAAGTGGAACCTTGGTTCTGTGGCAGAATAATCCCCTCTGAGCAGATATTTGCCTTCCAGTGTTTTATTAACTGCTATGACTGGCTTTATAATGAACTTGTAATTTGTTTATACTCTGTGTATTCTCGTTTGAAAGTGTGGAGGGATGCCTGGTTCCTACCAAAAGGGTTTCCTTCTTAAAAATGCTTTTAGTCTTGGTCGGTTGTTGTGGAAGATCAGGGAGTGGGATTTGTGTCCAGTTGAAGTGCCAGTGGGTCTCCAGAGCTGGTGCCATGCAAAAGGGCTGAAATGAGGCAAGTGCAGGAACAGTCCGTGCCTCTGAAGGGTTCCTGATAGCACTTACAGTACATTCCTACTTATATATAGATTTTTAAAAAGAAAAGAAATACGTAAAAACTTCTCTCTGTTTATTTTTCATTGCTGTGTGCCCAAAGTGTTAGTTATTTTGACTTCTAGCTTTTGGTCTCCTAAAATGTTGTAAGATCTGCTCCTCTCCGAGGAAACAAACCTGAACTCTGCCACATTCTAGGGGCAGACACTCAAAATTTAAGGTTGTAGCAAGTAAAAATTAGTTTCAGCCTGTCCAAAATACAAACGTGGTGAGAAAATGCTGCAATTCTTCCTGACACATGTTGTCATTGTTGAAAATATCTGCAGCCAATGTTCGTGTTTACAATAATTGCAGCTATTGGTGCCCGTGCTCTGAAGTAACTGACTCAGGTGGGGCAGGTTGCGTGGAGCTCCCATCACCGTCAGACTGTTCCCAAAAAGGGTGTGCAGGACACGGGTGTCGTCAGGCAGGAGCCACTGCAGCCTTGCGTGTCTTGGCTGGGTTTTCAGGTGCCTGGTGTGGGTGTGCCAGCTTCCCGGAATCCTGTGAAAGCGGAGTCATTCCTTGGAATAGAATCATTTAAAAACACAGAGGATGGAAACCGAGCTCCTGGAGAACTGGCTGAGCAGGTTGCTCAGAGCTGACAAAAGGCACAGGCTTGTTGTTGTTGCTGCTGCTGTCCCTCTTCCAAGAGTGAAATCTGTTGGGGGGCAGGTACAGGATGGGTGGAAAGAGCAGGGATGTGAGAGCAAGAAAAGGAACTTGCGAGCTTTATTTTTATCCGTGACTAAGTTGTCTCCTTTGCAGTGCTTTCTCTGATCTTGTGATCCTCCTATTTGCTCCCTGTGGCATTGCCAGCATTGAGGGTGGTCTCCTGTGACACTGGCTCTGGAGCAGAATTGGGGCCTCTGAGGATGAGGCACACACGATGGGGAAGAGACCTGGCCATACGGATTTATACGGGGAAGCAGGTGGCGTGAAGTGCAAATACACCATTTGTACAGGCTCATAATCCTTCCTGTGAACACTTGGTCCTTAAAACACCGATAGTTTGTTATTTTTATTGCCTGAAATCCTGAGCAGCAACCTGTCAGCAGCTTTGCTTGGGGGGAAAAGTGGAGTGGTGCGTGGTGTTCTGCTAACACGTGTGAGATGATGAGGTAGGGTGATAATGGTGTCTGGCCAGAGACCCCCAGCAAGAGAGACAGCTTGAGTGGCTGATAGCCCTTCCGTGGCAGCACCCTAATTGCCGAGGACGCATTCATGTTCGCTCACATTATTTGGTAATTATACTTAGTAGACCGTAGGGGACAGTTAGGGGAAGCTTAAACATGTGGCAGCTTCCACTACATCATCGCTGTAAGCACCGGCAGGGCTTGGATCGCAGCCTTAAAAAGGCTGAGTGAGGAGCTTGTCCCAGCAAAGGAGCAGCAGAGCATCCTTTGGAGGGCAGGTGTCGTGCTGGAAATCTGAGCCATCTATTTGTTTGCAGGGAAAGAAGCCTGTAGATGCTTCCTCTCTTCTGTATTTAGAGTGATGGCAGAAACGCGTGATGAGAAACAGATATTTATCTTCTTTTAATAAGTAAATGACACTGCTTTTTTTTAGACTGAGCTCTACCGTGCGTGGTAAACACAAATATAAACATACGTGGTGGAACAATGCTTTGTACTGTACAGTATTTTATTAATTGATAATCATCCCTTTTCTAGAAAAAAATATCATTGTTTGTGAAATCACTGGAAGCTTGGGAACTAAGTGGAGCCTTGACAATGGCCCTGACAACGTCGCTGCCACCAGCCCCCCTAAGTCTGCCAGGACCAGCTGATGTCCAGAGCCTTTTGTCTCCATCACATCCTAAGTAGCTCCTGCCTTTCTTCAGGTGCTGTGAGCTGATGGGAAGCTGTCACCCTTCTGAGTGGGGCAACAGAAGGGTGAGTGGTGTTTTATTCCAGAAGAATTATCTATTGAATCCGAATGCTTCTGAATAATTTTGGCAGACATCAGGGAGATAAGTTATGCGTGTAGAACGTGTACATGAGCTGTGTGAAGCTTCTATTTGAGCAAGGGATGAGACTACAGGAGCAACACTGTGGGTAGATGATTTGTTTGCCATCACAAATCATGATATATTTGGGTCATTTCAGGCAGAATGGCACTGCAGCAGAAAGGCCTGTGGCACAGCAATGTGGAAATTCAGGAGTTAAAGTTCCAGCCCAAAGTGGGCACCTGTGAAATAAAACTGGCTGCAGGAGACCACTGATTACCTCTGATGTGCAAATCTTCTAATGCTTGGTGGGCGAAGGGGCAACTCAAGGTTTAAGTTGGCACAAGTCAGGTGGCACCTTTGCGTAGGGCAGGTGAAAACCTCCCCTCGAGTGGCCTTTATGCTGGCTGCCTCCAAAGCTGCTGCAAGTTGTGCATGGAAGGCAAGGGACAGAGCAAACCACCACCATCAGCGGGTGGGTTTGAGCAGGGCTTTTCAAAACAGGGATTCTGGTCAAGTGGGCTGGTAAGATAGAGCTCCTGTGACACCCAGAAAGAGGAATGGTGCTCAAACCCAGATGGTGTCCATCCATGGCTGAAAGGCTATTGGAGGCTTTTTGGGCTTCTATTTTCCAGGCCTGCAGTTGACAGAAATGCTGGGTGTTGACGTGTCATCCGTAAACGTCATTTAAAACATAGGGGTGTAATTTTGGGGTGTATCCCCTGGGCCTGTAGCCAAGCATGTGGCATTGCTGCGTGGTGGCAGATGAGCAATTAGCAGATCTGTGCAGGAGCCTTTGTGCCATGCAGAGCTGTCGGAAGGGCCATTAGCATGCAATTATGGGACTGCCTGGAAGTGCCACGTTATCTGTGAAATTGCTTTGAGCCGAGCAGAGCCTGGGCAGTGGCTGATGATAATATCACAGGTGGCAGCAGCTCTGGGGCTTGGGTGGGCACAGCGTGTGCCCTCCCTCATGACGAATTGGCAGTGGTGCCGTGGTGTGTGTTCACCTCCCCGTGGGCAATGTGAGGATGTGGGAGAGGAGAGAGGACACTGGGGACTCGCAAGGAAGAGGGTCCCATCCTGCTCTCCGTGTAGGCAGGGGAAGCTCCGCACCGAGCGTGATTCCGTGGGTTGGCTTTTCCTCTGTCACCTCTTTAGATGCAGCCCAAGAAGTTAAGGTGACCTGTGTGAGGGACCATTGCCAGCCTGGTCACTGCTCAGGCACCTGGAGCAGAATGGTCTCTGTCTGAGGGAGTTTGAGGCTCTGGGTATCTACTGGAGCTGGCAGGGAGGAGGAGGAAGAGGAAGGCCGCAGGTAATCTGCTACAATACAGATTTCTTTAGAGAAGATCTGCTAAACGTGGCATTTATGGAACCCGTTTCAGGAAAGGATATAATTTCTTGTCACATTAGAAAATAAGTTGATAAAATTACTCATGCTTTCCAAGAAAATGGATGTGTTACACCATTGGTACTCTGGCTGCAGCTGGAGCTGTGCCTCTTCTCTTCATACTATTCACTGAGCGTGTTTATTTGCCAAATTTATTTTGGAGGAGAAAGGACTTTGGTTTGGTGGCACAGCCAGAAAGATCTCAAGGTGACCTCAGGAAGGGTATGTTTGCCTACAGGGACTGGTGCCTGGGAAGAGGCTGCCTCTGTCATATCACAGAGAAGATGCATTAATTCACTGGCTTTGCACTCTGTTTCTCCTAAGATTTTAGGGTCTTATTTAGATCTTTTGTATTTCTAAGATTTTATGCTGTGGGGCTCTTGGGTATCCAGATCTCATCACTCAACTTCCCAGAACTAAGTACATCTTTCTCATCGTTAGAGATAAGAGCAAAGCATCAGGGGCAAGTTCCTTATTATTTTTTAATGAAAGGTGTATTTATTATGAATGTTTTGTACAAAATGCTCTTTGTTTCATGATTTGGGGAATTGAGAGGCATAACAGCACACGATGAAACACTTGCATGGACGAGCTTGTGTGGATTGGGTTTTCTGAGGCACACCCAGAGAGGTTTGTCTGACTCTGCCATGTGAATAGCTATTGCCAGGGCTGGATTTTTCAGGTGTCTGGGGGAAGGACCTCTGGCTTCCACCCCGTGTAAGGGAGTGTTCCCTGCCCACATCAGAGTGTGTTAAGTAAAAATAGAGATTTGCATGACTTAAGTGTACTTCAAATAGCAACTCTGAATTGCCTTCCAAAGTATTTCAGGCCCTGAAATCACTGATGTTGGGTGGATTATTCTGTAGAAAAGGGAAAAAGGGGAGTTAAAATGTCTTAAATAATTTTAGGGTTTTCTACTTATCTGATTTGTTGGGTATATGCCTCTCTCTCTGTTGAATTATTAGTGAGAGGTGGCAAAGGAAGAATTCTCGTTGTTGTACTGATGGAGGTGTTGCTGGCAGGTTTCTCAGGCTGAAGATGATGAAGGTTTTAGCCTCTCCTATGTGCTCAGCTGATGTCACCACAAAGTTCAAATGCAGAAGACACCATCATCTCTTAAGAAGCATAAGAGAAGGGTGAGGAAAACCTCTCTAATTTTATCCCAGCTGTTCTGTACGTTGCATAAGCATTTCTTCATGTCCTTTTCCACCCTGCTCTGTTTGTTTTTATGTCCTTTTAAAGCCCTGGTCATTTGGAATGTCATCTTTTTTTAGGAAACCAAGTCACTCTTGTTTTGTAGATTCCCTCCTCAGCCTCACTGAGTTTTGAAGGACTCAGTTTTTCCCTCTATTACACAGCATCAGCTATTTTTCAGCTGCAGTCCCCTTGAATTGAAACCACAAATGTCTCTCTGCTTTCTGGGATGCACCCGCACATATCCAGGAACCTGAATTGTGTTGTGTGACTGAAAACACAGAGCCTGGCCCTGCAGATGTGAAGGGCACTCCTTTGGAGGGATGCCTGCTGCCAGTGCCAAGCCCAGGCTGACTGGTTGGGCTTGGCAGCAGTGGTCTCCCTGAGTCCAGACCCTGCAGGCTCTCAGGAATGAGCCTTTCCAACCAAACTTTGGGTTCTGTGCTTGATGGGCCTGCTGGAGGATGTGAAATGGAGGCTTTTGCAATTTGTTTGCTCTCCCCATTCGGAGGAGAGGAGCACAGTTCAATTGCTTGCCAAGACTGCCCTCTCCGAAGGCAGCAGCCTGGAGGCAGCACTTAGAAACATTAAATTGGGTTCACATCATTTCCTAACGATGAGCTCTCTTATTTCTCTCAATGGCTTTTGTCTGATAATGGTTTTGTTTTGCTTCATAATAGTTTTGTTTTGTCTGCAGCGATATTGATGCAAGCCACATTAAGGAACAGCATCCTGTTTGAGTTAAAAAACAAGGTACAGCTCATTTCTGTTTACCCTCCCTGGAGCCATGAGGAAGAGAAAAGCAGACAGTTTTTCTCACTCAGCTCCTCCAGGCATAGACATGGAGCACACGCTTTGTGAGACCTCCCCCTCCCTCTGCAAACCTCCACTGCTGAAATGGGGCAGAACCTTGGTTTTTATCTTCCCGATGATGAGAATGTCACCTCTCCAGGGCTGCAACAAACGGGTCCCTGCTGACAGCAGAGTGAACTATAGTTTTGTTACTCCTTAAACCCTTCTGAGCAGCGTGTGTTATCCTCCTGTGCCCCATCTCTAGAGGAGGAGGAGGAAATCTCTGCTCAGTCCTGCAGTGCTAATGAATAACAACATCTCTGAAACAGCGTGTGACAGCACAAGTGAGATTCTGCCACCTCTGAAAGAAAAAAAAACAATCCTGGCCTTAGTTTTTCCCTTGACTCAAGCTTAAATCTCTGAGCCTGAAATGGAATAACATTCTCATGTGTTTCAGACACCTGAAATACTTTCAAGCTGCTTCTCCACTGGGTACAGGAGGCTGCTCCACTGTATAAACTGTAAGTGATGCTCCTTTTCAATTTCCTTGTGCACCTGATAACGCTGGGGGGGGGAGATGCCCTGGTGCTTTCCCATTCTGTCCACATCTGCTTGATGTGGGTTGTGACACTCTGGGCACCCCTCTGTATGTGATGTGCCTGTCCCAGCTGCACACACATTGCTCTGTCACTGGCTTCGAGACAGGGAGCACCACGGGAGTGTTCTCTAATTGTTTAGAGAAGCTACTCTATTTTTAAATGCTGCCCTAAATATGTGGAAGTGAAAAACTTAAGGAAAATAGAAAGGAGGAGGGTGGGGATGGGCAAAGTTCCTTTTATTATAAAAGTTCAATGTCTTCTGATGTGGCTGTTTCTGTCAGACCTGGGCAGAGCTAATTGCAGCGATACTGAGGGCTCTCAGGATGTTTAGGTGTGTAAAGGTGAGCGTTCATCCTGAATTGTCTCCCTATTTTCTCTTGAATCTGTTGTTGTCTGATATTTCTGATTTGTTTTTTGTCTTTAAATTGCTGAATATTGGCATCCCTGTTATCTAAGTATAAATTTGACTAGGGCTAGAAAACTTTTGTGGAGATGGCCTGTATCTCAAGGTATGCTTTTAAAAGTTTATCAGAGGAGTTATCTTGACTGGGAGCTGACCCTGCTTTTTTAAACTGGACTGAGGGGTTTGGTTTTTTTGAAAAAACAAATATCTCTTATATATCGAGCAGACTTGTTTTGATACCTAATTAAGTTAATTTAGGTGGCTTAATATAGTTCAACAGCAGCTCATAATCATGGTTTTCCACCTGGTCTGATAGATTGATTCTACTGATGTTTCATTCATCAATCTTTGTTTCCATCCAGCTGTAATTGCATTTGAGAAAGGGAAAATCGTATGTGCCCAAGCCAGCCAAAGTGCATAGTTACTCCATTGAAATACCTCTAGAGGTAAGTGTGAGCTGAAGGCCATTTGTGAGACTGAAGTTTCACAACAGCTTTCTTGCCAGTTCCTGCAGGAAGCTGTGGAGCAGCTTATGGGGTGGTACTGAATGGCCCAGCAGCAGGTTGTGAGCAGGGGTGGGGGACAAACCTGTGACAATGCCATGCGATGCCAAAACAGCTTTCACACTGTCTCTTGTGAACATGGACAGGGTGAACAAAGCCTTTCCAGTAGAAATCCACCCCCTGCTAGATGATGTGGGGTAGAATTTCAGCAATGAGTCCTCCTGCTGTCTTTTTTGTTTTTCAGATCAACCTTCCTCAAGACCCCTTGGGAGCTTTTGTTCTGGAAATCAGCTGTAAGTCCATGGGGTGTTTTCTTCCTTGATTTATTGTTAGTCAAAAATCCAAATTACAGAAGCCAAGAGGGGTTATGGTTTGGTTTCCCTCTCTCCTTTTGGAGCAGTTCAAGGGTCTGTTCTTTGCTGGAGCAATTGCATGTTTTCCTTACCTTAATTTGTAAAAGGCAAGCTGGGTTTTGGGAATCTGTGTATACACACAGCCATCAGCTGGCTCCTTAAACTGCGCCGTTTATATGCTAAAGCAATGTGTATATATATTGCACAAAGATGTGGTTGTCTGGGGCTCAACAGTAAAATACAAAAGCCCTGATGCATACACCTGACTTAGGTTTGTTTATCTCCAGATGTATGTACCAAATCCATCTGTTCTTTCTCATTGTAATAGTATAATTTTATTATGAATTGGGTAAAGGCAGCATGTTGTCGCTGGGGCAATATTCCCCTATTGTAAATGCACAAAAACTTTTCCAAATCTAAAGTAAATATGTTAAATATCTGCACTGAATCTTTCTGTCCTGCATCTTGGTTCTAGTCAAACCTTAATGGGGAGATTGGGCAGACCAAGGGTGTCGAAATCTTTGTGTTTGTTAATTCAGCAGTCAAAGTTGGAAAAATCCCCACACTTGGGATGCCAGGAGTACACACAATGATATTTACTGCCCCCTGGCACAGGCAACACTGGGATTCAGGGTGAGTCTCCTCTCTTCCTTCCCCACAGTATCTCAGTGTGTAGTGGCTTTTCTCAATCTGTGTCTTTTAAAATATCAGGTCTAGCAGAAGCGGCGCAGAACCAAGTATCTCTGAGGAGGCACCTCCTGCCCCTAAATGGTAGTTGGCCCGTTATGCTTGCTGCCAGCAGGATTTATGAACAAGGCTGCTGTTGTCCTTGGAAATGTGTCCTATGTCCTGCAGCCAGGATGTGGCTCAAGGGACACCTCTCCCCACTCTTCCCACAGGCAACAGGGTGCCTGTTCCTTTTGTCTGTGCCTCTATGCATGGTGCCTTTGCTTCACCTGTGAATTCTACCACTTGTGCAAGGAGGTAGGATTAAACAGAATTGTGCCCTGAGGTACTGGAAAAATTGTATTCTGGAAATGCTAATTTCCTAAGGGCTTTAAATCAAGGGTTGAGTAGATGGAGCTGCTGTGATTTAAGTGCTTTCCACCTTCTGGAGCAGCAGTGCAGGTACGTCTGCAGAAGGCAGGTCCAGCTGGCTGTGTTCTGTGCAGCTGTGTGCCTGGGCTAGCACAGGACCAGCAGGGCTCAGAAGTGTTTATTGCATTTATGTGGGTCTTGAAAGGCTTCTTAAATTGTATGAAGTTAATACAACGGAAAATGGATTTTTTTTTTTCCCTGCCCACCTAAGCAAGCCTTTAGTGATTAATGCTGTGAAGTAAAAACAACAGCAACAAATCCAGTGCTGTGGATTCCAGGTCTATGAAAAATGTGTGCTTTGTAAAAGAAATTTTCCTCCTCCTAGTATTCTTTCAAAAAAAGACCTTATCTCCGTAAAATCCCCGAGTCTCCATAGCTGCATTTTGATGCTAATGGGATTCATAGCTTCATAATTCTTTGTCTCTCCTCTTGCATTGGTACTAGGCTAAACTCCATTGCAGAGTAGATCTGTTCTACTAGAGAAAATCTTAGCAGAAGAGAGGATTTGTTCTTTGGTTGTGAAATTAGTTGAGCTTTGGTTTTTCATCTGTTGTTTCCCTAGAGATGTATTGTGTGCCATAACTACTGCAAGAAAAAGGAAATCTTGAGGTAGAGGAAGAATGTCTTGCTGTTGTGTCTCTGGTGCTGAACAGTAAATAGACCATCATGAGCTGAAGGTATTTTAATTCATGAAACTCTTTATTCTAAAACTTTGATTACTTTATTGTAATGGGGAGAACTCCTGTGTCTGCTTTTGAGTTAGAGCTAAGGAAGTACAGAGGATTTAAACATTCTCCGTGTTAAAAACACATTCTGCTAGAAGTGCTGCTTCCCAAACCAGTGTCATACCTGGTTATAGGCTTCAAGGAAAACTCTGGGACATCATTGAATTTCTTTTTGGTTGCTCTACATAAATGGCTGTACTTTGCCAGTGCTTTTCTTGTGATCTTTTCCTTCCTAACAGGAATTTGTTGTTCTCCAGGGAGGCAGTGAGCAGATGCACCTTGCACACAGACCATGAGAAACAGGGTGGGCAGGTGGACCCCAAGGGAGCAGCAGGGTTTCCTCCCACCCCATCAGCTGGCAGGGCTGTGCAGGTACCCTGTCAACTGGCTGCATTCAACCTCCTCTGGGCATGAGATCAAGCCCAACAAATGTGTGTCAAAACATGACAGCAGATGATATTTCCGGGCTAGTGGTGGCCTCCACACCTCTTTTCCTGTTCCATGGGCAGGAAATAGCTGCTAAACCTCCCTTCCACCTTTCATAAAGTAGATGGGATTGACTTTCTACCAAGATAAGGTAGGACCTTCCAAGAAGCTGGTCTGAACTTTCCTGCCAAACAGGAGTTCAGTGAATGTGAATTCAGTGAATAGTCAGCTTCATGTTCAGGTTTGATCATCAAATCACACCCGTGAGGAACCTTCCAGAGCTGGGCTGTAGGTGTGGGGAGCGAGCAAAGGGGAAGGTGGTGAGTACTTCAACCAGCATCCTTGCTGCTGCCAAGCATGGCGGGCAAAGTTTCTGTAGATAACATCTACTGAACATCCAGCCTTGCCAAAACCTGCAAGAGGCAGCCACAGTTTGCCTTTTCCTCTGTGCACAGCATGAACAAGGGACTCTCCTGGTCTGAGCCTGCTCCAGGAGTGATCAGCAAGGATGGCTTCATGGCTTGCCCAGTGGGAAGGCAAAATTCCAGCTCAGCCTGGTCAGTCCATGCCCTGCTCTCGTTCAGCTCTTCCACCTTTGGCTTGTGCTCAGTGCTGGTCCTAGCACTGTTTATCCCTAGTCCGCTGGGCTGAATGTAAAACTAAGGATTTTTTTTTGAATAAGAGATTTCAGAGGCTCTGTTCTAACCCCAGCAAAGCACGTTGCTGCTGCTGCTGCTCAGAAATCAAGGCACACTGTGAGTCAGGGTATTCTTCCTGCTCATGAAGCCATCCAGACATTGCAGATACAGATTATATGACTCGAATGCTGCACTATTTATGATGTGTGTTCAGTCACCTAAATCACGTTGGCAGTATTTGAGCTTTGCCTGGATAATTGATTCAAATGTAAATTGAATGAATAAATCCTTTACAGCTAAAATATGCTCTCTTTTTATCTTGATTCTTTTTCTTCTTTTTGTTGAATGGCATAGAAAATAGGTAGTTATAATCTCATAAATAGGTATTTGAATACCTTTGTAGGAGGGCAGTTAAAATGAGGTTTGTATGGTCTGTTTTGAAATGCTTTACTGTTTTGTTTATTGCGTTATATTGCGTTACTAACCTGTTTATAACTTGGCTTCTGTACTTCTGGTCAATAACCTGCTTGTGGAAATGTTTGTGCCAGTCTTCAATGGTGAGGCAGGTGGTATTTATTTCTTTAAGTGCGCATTAGTCAAGGGCAAAATATCAGAGGAGTCTTTTTTTTTCTTTTTAAATAGCCACGGAGTGAAGTATTGTGGTGAACACTGGCATCAAAGCTTTCTTTGGTTTGGGAATCTGCACAGAGAGACTCAAACTGGCATCGGGACAAGCCTTTGTGAGCATTTTAAGCTACTTTTTTCCTCAAGGCTTCCCTGATGTTTCATCGGAGACAGGGTGAACATGCAAACTACAAGCCAACAAAAGAATGTGTTTGAGCTTTCCTCCCAGCCTGGGTATGTTTAATCAGCAGTTCCACAGATGGTAATTCTTGGAGCTGGTGTCTCTTCAGCGCAGTCCGTTGGCCCCTCACTCCCTTATCCCCAGCAGTTCAAGGACAGTATTTCTGCTCTCGGAGCAAACATCCAGCCAGTACATGAACCAGGTGCCTGGCATTCCTCAGGCTATAAATATTTGGGTGGTTTTCATGTCTGGGGGCAGGAATCCCAGCACTGCATATACTGGGCACTTGCTGCCTTGAGTCCTGGTTTCAGCTGGGATAGAGTTAATTTTCTTCCCAGTAGCTGCTGGGTTTTGGATTTAGTAGGGGAATGATGCTGATAAAAGCATCATATTGTGTTAGATGTTGCTAAATAATGCTTCCATTAAGCCAAGGACTTTTTCAGCTTCCCATGGAAGGAGAGAGGGAGCAGAGATGGGACGAAGCTGGCCAAAAGAATATTCACTGTGATGCTTCCCTGTGCCCTCAGAGTTTGTGTAAATGTCCTTTTGAATCTAATTAACTTCTTGGCTTCAGAGATGCCCTTTGGCAGAATATCCCGTATTTGAATCATCAATGTGAAAATACGTTTCCTCCTGCCTGTTCTCCAAAAGCCAAAAAATCTCTATTTTAGCTGCTTATGCCATCGCTGTGTGTGCTGGAGCTCTTGTGCTTTTTCTGTCTTGTCTTTTTACTTCAGCCTCTGCTTATCTCACCACAGGGCCAGGGAGTGGCTGTTCTGGGGCCACTGGTGCAGCAATCCAGTCTTACTGGGTAGGTGATGGTATCGTTACCCCAGTGTGACTGCAGTGCCGTGACCTGCTGCTGGTACCACTTCCAAAAACGTAGAAAAGCCCATTTTTTCTTCTCCTGAGTTGTTCTCCCCATCTCTCAGTCTCCTGCAGGCACTCTGCGTGCCTCGAAACACCCGCTGTTCCCTCGTCTCCTTGCAGGATGGAAAGGGACTGAGTTGCTTCTGCATTTGTGTAACAAGAGGCTTGTTTGTGCCCTGTGTGGTTGCTGCCAGCTGTTGAGCATCAATATTTATAGATTTCCTTATGCAGCTTCTTGCATGTGTGTTCTGTTTGTAGGGAGGGGAAAAATTGCAAATAAAATGGTTCATACCCAAACTTGCCACTACCCAGAATCTGAATTTCCCTCTCCATATCTCTGCTGTTATGAATAGGAGATTTTGTGAGTGGCTTCAGAGCCCGACTTTGGCTATTTAGAAAACATCCATTCAATAAATCATATGGGGAGCAGCTGCCGCTCTCTGCTGAGCCAAGGCACATCAGATAAAATATTGCTCATTTATTTGGTTTGGTAGAAATAAAGTTGCTCTAGTGGAACATCATTACAGGCTGTTCTTAATTCACCTCAGGGCTATTTCTAATAGCAGCACACAATTCTCCTGTGACAGTCTGAGTGAATGAGATGGGTGTTTTGATGTCAAGCTGAATGTAAGAAAGGTTTTAGGAATCAAAGCTTTGAAAGAGAAATAACTACTGTTTGTGTTCTGATACTGGAAGAGGTCCCTGTTTTATTATTAACACTATAGCTATTGAAAGTCCTGACACTTGTTCCTTGGGGATTTGAAGCAATTCAAGCCATGAAATACTGTTTCAGCTCAGCCTGTTACAAGCCACTGCTGTTGCTAAAGCCGAAGGTGGCCTTGATAGCTAGTGGAGGCGCCCAGGGCTGGCATTAAGTTAATAATATTTGTTTGATTTTTTTGTTTGGTTGGTTTTTTCCTCAGCTGTATGGCAACTGGGAAACCTGCTTCTGCCCAGCTCTTGGCTTACAGCAGATATAGCTGCCTTTGTCCAAGCAGAACGGTTTATGGAAAGTTGTCCAAGGCATTTCAATTTTTCAGTTTGGGCTTGCTGCTTTGCACAAATGTCATCAGCATAATATTCAGCAACGGGGCCGTGGCATCTGTAGGCATGCTCCCTGCTGGCCTGAAAAGATGCTGAGATGCTAGGGGCTGTTAAAAAAAAAAAAGTGAAGGGGTAGGAAGACAGAGTGTTGCAGTGCAGGATTGGGTGCACATTTTCTTTGACAAGGAACAGGCATCTAATCAAGATCCTGCTTTTCCCATTAGAAAATTAAATCTCAAAATGTCTAATCTCCTCCTTGCCTCATGGCTTGGTGAAAGCAGGGGAGAGAATTGTGTGGATGTGAAGCTGTGAGTGTATGGCCAGACAGACAACCGCCCTGATTCCATTTTCTCTGTGTTCCATCTTTAAATGCTCAGGCACTTTGACGTTCATTTTGGGTGTGGAGCTGCAGGTGGGAGCCGTGTATCCCCCTCTGCCACGGCAGCCCTTCTCTGCCCTGGCCTGTCTATAAAATTCTCTATAAAATAGAGGTACCTGGTGGAAAATGTATGGCTGCTCCAGCTTCCAGAAAAGCAGCTTGTGCTGCTGCGAGCGATAAAGCTCACGATGCAACGGCAGAGGCTGGATTCCTCTGGGCTGAACTGTTTGGGTTGGCAAAAGAGATGCTCTTTGTGGCTGGGGTGTGTGTGGAGGGGTGGTACAGGCTCCAAAATCCCGGCTGTCTCATCACAGACCTCTTGGCCTCCTGTCCTGGGGGGCAGGGTGTTGCTGTCACGCAGGGAATTCGGTGACAAGATGCTCGTGGTTTCTGGGGAGAAATAAACAGCAGGAAAAAATGATTTACAAGTGGCTGGTCGAGTCCGAGGCTGAGCAGCACAACTGTGCTTCCCATGCAGCAATATTGCTGATGCTCGTGGTCGTAATAAACACGGTCCCTCTCCTGACAGCCCGGATAGCCCCTGCTTAGCAATCACTTCTGCTGAAAAAGACACAGAGTTGTGTGCTGAAATAGCAAAGAGCAGGGGGCAGAGCTCTCTTGTGAACTGCTAGAGATGACCTTGATTCCACACGTGAGAGCCACGAAGGATCATAATTCAACGAGGGTATTTATTCCATGTTGTGCAGCACAGGCTCGAAGAATCTCAAGACCTCATTTTCATCTCAGTAATTTTATAGAGCAAATAGGGAGCTCATCTTTTTTTTTTTTTTTTTAGTCAAACTCTCTGCTCCAAATAAACCTCCAGAGTGCTCATCTCCTGGACATAAGAGTTTCTTAAAATCCTAGTGATGAAGCTGTTTAGTTCAGCTCTATTTCCATGCTCCCGGTGACTTTGTTAAACAGCAGTTCCCTGCAGACAGCTCCGGCTTTGATGCTACTTGGTGTATGGCACATTAAAAATCCTTAACTTGGTTTGTAAAGTCTCACTAAAAACCCTACTGGGACTTTGATGTAGAGAAGATTCCACTCAAAGTATCCAAACTCTCTGAAGCTCGCCCGGCCTTATCTCGGAGGCAGACCAGCGAGTGGTTGCCTCAGGCAATAAAATATCAGTGGCAGCAAAAAATGTGTTGTGATTATTTATGGTCAGAGCATCCGCAGGCAGGAGAGGCTGCTGGAAATTACCGGAACCTGGTGATGCCTTGAAGAATCCCCTGTTCTTCATTTGGGAGACGATATTGATGGTTTTGGTTCAGCCGTTTCCTTATCGGGGGTGATTCAGCCGAGGCGTCTCGGCAGAGTGCTCCCAAATTTCACGCTCAAATTCCAGTTGTAAGCATCTGCGCCCCCCCATGTTTACAAAGGGTCCCTCTTGCTAAAAGAAAGGATGCTAAAAGCAACTATGAAACCTTATTTGGGTTTTAATTAGACAGCAGCCAGTTTTGTGGGTTTTGTTTTTTTGTTTTTTTCAAGCACGACAATGTTTTTTGCTGCTGAGTCCTGTGGTTGTGCTTTCCCGTGGGGCCACTGCCTCACAGATGGTGGGGTACCTTTGTCGTGCCTGTGTCGGTGAGTACATCACCATCGTGTGTGGAAAGAGCTCCGGTGGTGGAGCTTGTTAGCAGATATTGTTAATTAATCAATCTGTGCTGTTCCAACATTAGCGAAGCCTTGGTTTTACTATGTGAGTAAAATTGGCCTCAAACCAATATATATATATATATATTTTTAGACTTCACACTCTAGTGTGAAATTCTAGGGCATGGTGTGTGACTCGCTCCACTCTGCTATATTTGTTTTCTAGGCTGATATTTAGTTCCTTGCAATGTGGCAGAGACTGCATCGAATTGTTTTTCAGAGTTAAAGGGGAATTAAATGAGCTCTCTCTTCTTTTTCTTTTTTTTTTTTGCCTGTATTGCATTTTTGTGCACAGGAATCAATGCGACCCTCCTGTGCGTTGCTTTAGAAGAGTGTTATCCCGTGCGTGTCTCCGAAATCGTTTTCTGTGTAACGTTCCCACCCCCTCCTACGTTCAGTCCCAGCTCTAATAGAGTGAACACCGACCCTTCAGCCCTGCGTTAAATGGCGTCCGGCTTCAGCGAAGCTCTTCGGGTCCCGCAACGCCCTTTCTCACCTTCGGTGCGTTGTTCCCAAAGCTGGGGGGAGCCGGGGGTGTCCCTGTCCCCGGCATCCGATGGGGGTCCCTGTCCCCAGGCAGTCACTGCCCCTGCAGCGCCGCCCGCCGCCGGCAGGGGGCGGTATAACCCAAGCCGCGCCCCGGCTCGAGGCGGAGGGTCGCCGGTTCGAGCCCCGCTCCGCCCCGTCCGCCTCAGCCCAGCCCCGAGTTTCCATGGGGCCATTTACCCGCGCCCGCCGTGGCCCCCTGGGCTTCTCTCTTGGAATCGTGGAATTGTCAGAGTTGGAAGTCGGACCTCTAGAAATCATCTCATCCAACTGCCCTGCTAAAGCAGGGTTGCCCAGAGCACATCCCTCAGGACTGCATCCAGGAGGGGCTTGAAGATCTCCAGAGAAGGGGACTCCACGACCTCTCTGGGCAACCTGTGCTCTTTATTTCTGTAGTGTGTGGGTGTATTTCATCAGTCTCATGGAAGACCTCTCTGGGGCGAGTGTGATTTGCTTCCATGTTAACTCAGGGGGTGGGCAACATGGGACCCTGTCCTGGGAGAGCTTCAGGCTCCCAGCACTGCCTGCATCCTGACATGAGGAAACGTGGATATTTCTTGCTGCCCTTTGCTCGTTGCCCTCTCTGAGGTTTTATCTCTTCAAATACCTCTTTGTCTCCTTGTTTCAGCCCTGCAATGGTGTTTTGAGTCTTCTGCCCTGAGACAGAATCCTTGTACCAGCCGGCACTGGACTGGCCATGGAAGGGAAATGGCATATGGGTGAGTCCTACTTGTCAGGATAATTGACTCATTAACAAGGTTTGTTTAACGTGAGCTCACTCTCTTGTTTCAGCTGCAGTTTCTTTAGAGCAGTTGGTATCTCCCTAGAAATAGGCATTTATTTACATAATGCTGACTCCAAATCCCTGACTACTTGTAGGGGCTGTAATTTATCCCCTGAGGAATGTCTGGACGGAGCACGGCACTAATTCTGCCACCTGTGCTAATGATGTGCCCAAAGAGACCACGTCAAGTCTCTATTAAAAGCTGTGAATAAGACAGAAAAGCCTAAAATCTTTACTTACAGAAGATGTATGTGTGTAATATAAGGCTGCTGCTAATTCTTCCCAGGGATTAATAGAGACAATCAAGGACAGTTTCAGTTGGTATTGCTTTTCTTTCTCTAAAGCAAAGCTGCCCCAAACCTGAGGGAAGACAGAAGCATGACTTTGAGTCTGTGTTGCTCTCCTTCAGTCAAATGGAAATAGCTGTCTTTATTTAAAAAGTCTCTGTTGGCACCAAATGCTGACAATTTCTGAGACAGTGAAATGGACAGAAATCCATTTTCCAGGCTGGAAAGAAGGCAAAGAATAAATTGAAAGAATGAAGAGTGAGGAGGAATTGAGGCATTCGCTGTGCTCACAGCGCAAGTGATTGGAAGTGATGGGAAAGCAGCAGGAAAGGGATTCATTTGTTTAAAATATAGGTCTAGATTTGACTTTAAGGCACATGTTGCCCCGTGGAGAAATCCACACGGCCGTGTCTGTGCTGGGGGGTGCACCAAGCAGCACATGTGCCAGCTCGGATGGGCTGCCTGCAGATATGGGGGTTCTTCTGGCTATGCACCCCAAATGTGGGGCAGGGAGCCTCTCCATGCCCCTCAGTCTCTCACTAGGGGCTCCTGGCAGTCCCGTGGGAAGGTTAAAGCCTTTTCTGCTGACCTGACTGGGCCTTTGAACATCAGGAGGTTTGTGGTAAGTGGCTAAGCTTGTCTTGCCTAGGGCCAGATAAAAAAAGGATGATCTGGGGAAACCTGGAACAGTCAAGATGCAAGAAGCCCACCTAGAAAGGTGCTCAGGGCAGCACTGAGGCTTCGCCTCACTCTCTGCAGGCTGATGGCAGACAGGAACGGACAAAATATTGCAAAACTCCGTGAAACCAAGGCCTGTCCAAAGCAGCTGGGGAAGGACTTGCAGGATTTCCCAGGCTTTCCTGCCTGGCGTGGCTTTGTTCCCCTGCAAGTCCTTTGGCCAGTGCTGCTTTCAGCATTCTGTTGTGGAGCTCTGATGTCTTGGTAAAGCCTTGAAGACACGTCTACACAACTGCCTCCATTTCTGCACTGCACCATGTCACGCTGCCTCTGGTTAATGAAGTTTGTCCCTTTTCCATGGCCAATAACATTATGCTCATTTTACTTCAGTTCACATCTTGGAAGCAGCAAGTTTCCTGTCTATAAAATTCCTGGAGACATTGATTTGTTGTTATCTCATGGTAGCTGTTTTATTCTGCCTTGCTGTTTATGCTCAGCATTGCAGATGCATCCAGAAATCAATGCTGCTGTTCTTACTCCTTTTGACAGGCAGCTCCTTGGAGCTGGTGCCCGGGAGTCTCCTGTTCTTCTCCCTGTTTTTCCTGACTGTGCTCTCTGCGTGGCCCTTCCCTGAGATTATGTTTCTGTTTCTCGAGTTCCCTATGTAGGAAACTCCACGGGTGAGTGATCAGACACCAGGGAAGCTGGAAAGGATGCTTTTGACGTCTGCCCACGCACAAATCACCACAGGTCCCTGGGACGTGAGCTGAGCAGGAGTCCTGGGTCAGTGCGAGCCTGGGATCGATTTGGCAAGGCTTGCTGTTGTTTTAAAGAGTGATTGTTATTAATTAAGCTGCTCTGCCCTCGTGGAGACTCACTGCTGACAATGGAAGCTGCTACACTAACTGTGAATCTGGCTCTGGGGATTGTGGTTTCCAGTCCCAAAACTTGTGGAGGGTTTGATTTGTTCAGTTCTGACTAAAACCCGCCAGCTCATTCCTGGGAATTTTTAGTTCATGTTTTGACAAATCCTGTTGCTAAAAATTAGCTTTTGAGGCTGGCACTGTGAGGATTTATTCATCCCAGACTAAGCAAGAACACAGGTAATTTTACAAAGACAGATGCTTCACTAACGCGGTGTTTCTGGTTCACATAATTGAGCGTGTTACCCTGGGCCGGGGAGTTCAGAGAAAGGTTCCCTCCTTCCATTTCCCTGAGCAATTTCATAAACAGCAGTGGAAACAAATCTCCCCTGAGCAAGGCTGCTTGCAGGGAGGCAGAGTGAATACAGCACCTAACGATGCTCTTCCATACATTTGTTTTCCAGCCTCTGGTCTGAACTGCCACTGACCAACGCGCCGGCCGAGGGGACAGACCTACTCGAGTGCAAATCCCACTGTGTTGCCATCGTTGCCGTATTCCCTGGTGAAGGGACAGGTCAGGAAAACACTTCATCAGCTGAACTTCAACTATTTGGAAACTAGGCTGAAAGTTTGAGCAACCAGGTCTAGCGGGAGGCGTCCCTGCCCATGGCAGGGAGATTGGGACTTGATGGTCTTCAAGGTCTCTTCCAACTCTAACCACTATGATTCACAGCCCAGCTACAGCCAGTGGTTAAAACCCGTTTTGTTTTTTCCCCTTCTTTTCCCAGTTGTTGTTCTAGTAACCTCGTTTATTTTGAGGTTTGCTGTGTCATTTTCCTACCTGAGCACTTTGTCTTTTCTCTTGAGCTGGTGGCTTCTTGTTGACATCAGTGAAGTTACTTTCCATTGACAGTTGAACTGAGCAGTTTCATTAATGCTCACAGCATCCCTTTGGAAGCAGCCACTCACTACGAGGAAGTGTCCCTGCAAGAGAACAGGCTGGGTGGGTGTTTGTACGAGGCAGCCCCATCCCAGGGTGTAATTCACACCACCAGATTTAGATTTTTCACCTTAAGAAACAGGATTCAGCTTATGTGTGTTCTTAATAAAGAGTTACTATTTTCCTATTTGCCTGATAAAGGAGTTTTATGCAGGCAGAGGTTACTCTTTCTTTTTTTTTCACCATATAACAATGGAAAAAATGTTGTGTTCCTGTAGCCTGCAAACCTCTGGAACGTATCAAAACCACGTTTTGTCATAAAAAATGTAGTGGCGTTCTTCAAACCACGGTGGGAAAAGACCTGAATGTCTTTTCTTTAATGTTGCTCAACATTTTAATTTGAGAGGAATGCAGCTCTCCCAAGTTTTTTCCCTAAGCTTTTATTCTAAATGTTAGAGGAAAAAGTAGCAGTGAATGTAATAATGTTATGTTAGGGGAAAAAGTAGCAGTGAATGTAATAGTATTTAATAAAAATGTAGAATTTTTTATTTTAATTTTATTCTTCTAAAGTTCTTGTTGCTGTTTGACCTGCCACCTTTCTAAGCCACAAGCTCGGGGCAGTTCCAAATGCCAGAGGCTGCTCCGGAGCATCTTTCCTCTGCAGGTGTTAGGCTTTCCATGAGCCCTTCCGCTTCCCAGCACCTGTGTTGTGATAGTCTCTCCTGGCATTTCTTGCAATGCTTCATTTTAATATATATTCCCTTGTCAGTGCAGAACTGAATTCAACCTCCTGGTAAGTGATATCTAAATCACTGCTGCGCGGGGGGGGAATGAAATATAGGTGTGTGAGGGGGAGGCATAGGATATGACTGAAAAAGAAAAACCTTGCTGCCGCGAGGAGAGATATCTACAGCTGTGTATAAAATGTGCTGCTTTCCTTACAGCTCTGCTGGGGGTAGGATGTGTGTGTGTCAGGTACCAACACAGAGAGCTGCCTCTTGCCATTTGATGGTGAGATTATCTGATTTGAGCTGTGCCCACCCAGCAGCTCGGGTGCCTGTGGCACCACAGCGACGTGGCAGAAATCCTTTGGAAATGGGTTTTTGTACCTGCTCAGACGCTGCCTTTTGGCAGCAGCGATGCTCCTGGGGTGTGTACAGGCTGGAGCAGAGCCTCCTGAATGCTTCACAGTGGACGTTTAAGGTGACCACTCTTTATCATAGAATCATCTGGGCCAGAAGGGACCTTCAAAGGCCATCTAGTCCAACCCCCCCGCAGTCACAGGGACACCCCCAACTAGACCAGGTTGCCCCAGGGCCTCGTCTCCAGGGAAGGGACCTCAACCACCTCCCTGGGCAACCTGTTCCAGTGCTCATTGGAACTCACCCTCATTGGAAAGAACTTATTCCTAAGATCCACTCTAAATCTGCTTTTCTTCAGTTTAAACCCATTGCCCCTCGTCCTGTCACTGCAGGCCTTTGTAAACAGGGTCTCCCTTCAGTATTCCCATGGGAGAGCTAGCCCCAAACTCGCCATGGTGGTGGCAGCTTTCTCTGAACTTCAACTGTTCCTGTGCCAACATTGTCCTGGAGCCCAAGCAGCTCCTCACTCCTTTCCCTCCCTGGTATTTACTCCTCTCCTGTGTTTGTGGAGAACGATCATATCTCTGCTCCATCTTCGTTCCACAAGGCCGAGCACGCCAGCCCCTCTCCAGGTTCCCAACCATCTCGGCAGCCCTTTGCTGCCTGGTTTCTGCCCAACTCCATCCCTGTTGAACATGGGTGACCAGACTTGAACAAAGTCCCCAGATAAGATCTTCCTGGGGCCCTGCACAATGGAAACTTCTGCAAAGCCTGGCGAAAGCATCCACTGAGGAGTGAGATTTTCATCCCTGTGGGATGAAGGGATGAGATTTTCCTTTGAAATATGTGTTTCTGCTGCCCTCGGCTCATTCAGTATAAGCATTTCTCATTCAAAATAATATTTCTTGTTGGCTTTATACATTTCATTATAACTTCATTTTTTGCAGTCAATTCATGACACTCTTTGCAGATACAACTGAAATCAATTTGAAACTTGGTCTTAACAAAGCCAGTATTTATCAGTTTTCTGCAACCTCTCCATGTTGCTTTTTGTAAAGAAAATATGTTTCCAGCACTGTATTCGAAACAGGAATGAGCCTTATAAGTTCCATGACTCCCTGGGGATTGGGAAAAGTAGATAATTTCCTGCTGTATGCCTCCTTGAATCCGAGCCCGTGTGCTCCATGCGCTGCCTTCTCTTACAAGCAGCCCCATCAGCCTCCTGTCAGGTTTAGATGCTTCAGTAATTCTCATGATTTCCCAAAAAGTCGGTTTCCTCAAAACATGGGGATCCCCACTGGGGCCACCATCACGGGGCACCCTTTTTAAGACAGACCAGGGGGGGAAAAAGCGGTGTCTGAGTGATCCAGGCCACAAAGGGAAACGGCAGCTGGTCAAGTCAGTGGTGACGTTACCTCCCTCGTATAAATCACGAGAGGTGGCAGCTGGGTGTTGCTTGCAAAGAGCAAGAGTGTAGAGGGATGGCTGCTCCTGAGACGTGGAGGTCGTGAGGAAAAGGTGTGTCTGGGTTGGCTGCAGTTTTTATATAAGGGCAACTTCTTCCATCTCAGTTGCACCAAAAAAAAAATAAAGGGAGGAAGACATAGAACCTCAACGACTTCCAGAAGAGCCTGAGCAGACCTGGGAGCCCTTCCCAGCTGGCTGCAGCTGATGCAGGTAATAACTTCGACTACACATCAAAGCCTTGGCTGGGGAAGGCTGCACGGTGGCAGGGAGATGTGTGTGGTGGTGGTGCTGCCATCACGTTATAGCTCTGGAAGGAGGCAGATGGTGTGCCTCATGCTTGGCTTCTTCAGTTTGAGGTTCTGCTGTGTGCCAAGCTCCTGGTCATCTGCCTGTATCTCTCATTTCGTAATTCAGTTTATGTTAATAATTATTAATTTAGAAATTTGTAGCTAGCTAGCTTATTTGTATCACTTGAGCTTTAGCTTATTGCTTTTGGAAGGTAGAAAAAACAAGAATAATCCTCCGATGCTTCCTTACCAAAATGTGTGAACTTTCATTGAAGGGGAACAGAAATAAAGACAGCTTAAACACCAGTTCAGAAGAAAAGCAGTTTGACTTTCCTCTGTGTGAACACGTAGAGCATTTTGGGTCAGTCACAAAGGACCAGGAAAAGGCTTTTATTGACCCGCACTTGAAGTCTGTCCATGTGTGTGTGGGGTGTGAACAAGGTCCTGCTGCCCCAGGCTCGAGCAGAGTCCGACTTGAGCTTGATAAAGAGTAAAGGAGAGATTTCTTGCTCGACCTCTTTCCCCTAAAGACACTGGCATCTCTTCTTAGATGCTTTTTGTCTGCGTTTCATTCTGATGTCTCCCTTGCCAGCAGGGGCATCTTCTGGAGATGACAATGTGGAAGCTTTTTGGAGTCGTCTTTTTCTGTGGCCTCCTCTCACCCTCTCAAGAAGTCTTGTCCGGTCTGTCCTGCGCTGTCAGTCCAGAGGCAATGCAGAATGGTAACTAGAAGACATGAGTTATATTTGTTTTGAAAGCTACCTGGGA
>BJBW01000207.1:43352-63561 GCA_004320125.1 Scolopax mira
ATGGATTATTTCCACTTTTTGCCTTTGTTTCTCATTTCTATATTGGAGCAGCTGATATTTAGCAAACAACTGCTGTGGAGTTTATCAGCCGTGTTAATATTTGCGGTGCTCCAGCAAAAATAAGAGTCTTGTTTCAAGTTGCTTCTTTTAAAAACAAACAAACCAGCCCCCTTTACACATGGGAAACCAGTTGTGGGCTGAAGCACAACCACTGAGGGCTGCTGCTGTCACCTCTGGTGGTGCTATAATCTGTAAATTGGAGGTTTGGGATGCTCTCCCCTGCAACCCCTCTTGCTTAGTTCACTAAAGGCAGCTTTGTTTTAGTGCATCTTTTAAAATATCCTCCCCTGTGTGATTTGACTGCACTGAGACAGCTTTGTAAGGAGCTTTGGGGAATGGTGGGGCTTTGTGGTGTCACACCTTTGTCAGAACAGGTCTGACTGAGCAGAGAGGGGTCATTGATGCAAGTGCTGGTCCTCACGCAGAGATGTTTTCCAGTTCTCTCAGATGCTGTAATTCATAACGGGCTTCTCCAGCAGCACCTGCAGGGGCTTGTGGTCCCAAACATCGTGGGTGATGGGGGTCTGCTGAGCTCTCCCACCAGCATCACTGGGTAAGTGGGGAGCGAGGGCTTCTCTGTGAGTGCACCTTCACCATCAATTCTGGTACAACAAAAGCTGAGCTGCAGTTGGCATGATTGGCTCAAGTAGTTATCCTTCTTTTATTTTGATACTGAAAAACTGATCCGATTAAAGTTTTCTGTGTGTGGTAGCAAGGTGGATGAGAAGTGTGCTGCAGGTGATGGATGCAGATGCAGAATGATGGCTCTGAGGCTGCTGTTGATACCTGAGATGCTTGACAGCACTGAGAGAGAGAGAGAGAAAGCTGCCATTGAGAGCTGACTGCTCTATAAAGGTGGAAGCAGTCGGTTTCCACTCCAATCTGATTCTAGATTGCCTTATTTTGGGTTTCAACTGTGGATTCTATCTCTCCTCCTGGAGCTGGTATCTCTTGCTTATAATGCTCATACTCCTGGAGGTGGCCATGGCGTTGTGGGTGCTCTAGGTTCCTCAGTGCATAGAGTGGGCTCAGCTGTTAGAAGATGCCTTTAATTTGTGCCAGCTTTTGCTGTTGTTTGCAGACTGCACCTTGTCAAGGTTCAGCTCCCCAAGCTCTCGGTGGTGCTGCTGCCAGGAATCGGGGTCCAGCTGACCATCGCCGCAAAGCTGGAGCTCAGTGGCAACTGGTGAGTGTGGTGTTTCATGGTCGCTGTTAAGGAAAAACCCTATCCTCAGGCTTCCTATCGTGTGGGTGTTTTGCATCTTTCATGGTTTTCTAGGTGTTTCTTACCTGTAGAAAAGGCACCAAGGGACGGGTTGTGGCATTTGTAATGCGTTGCAGGAGGTGGAGGTGCAGTTTGGCGCTGCTGGCTTTGCTGAGTTCCTCTGGTTAGAGACTGAGAGATGAAATCTGTTCACCCCATTTACTTTTTTCAGCTTGGTTGGCCTTCTTTCAGATCTAATTGATATCTTAGTGGATGTGAACATTTCTGCAAACATTAAATGCACGAATTTTGAATCGGGCACGGTCCAGGTCATCATTGAAGACTGCCTCTGCATTCTCGGTGCCATAAAGATCGAGATCCTTTCTGGGTAAGTGCCTGTGGATTTATGTTTTCCATTGCGTGCAATCCCCCGTTCTTTATCCAATGATCTAGACAATCTGCCAGGACACAGACAGTGCTCAGCTGATACAGAGCCAGGCTTCAGGGAAGTATTTTCTTTTCCCTTGCCAAAGTCGGATGCTTCAGTGCAACTGACAAAAAATTTGGTTGTCGGAAGATGAGGGTTAATTTGCCCTGTTTGCTCATGGAAATTTTAAGATCTGAAGTATGAGGTTTGATACCTCTTCCAGTGCATTTTCTTTAGACTTAGATTGTGAATTGATATCCAAAGGGTAGGAATAATGTGGCAGGGAGTGTTCCAGGAGAAGAGCACCATCGCTTGCCCTGGTTTTATATTCTGCCTTTGGCTGCTGTCACAGAAAGATGCTGGGCATATGGACTTTCAGTCTGAGCACTGTGTGTGTAATTCCATGCAAATGTCTCATCTCTTGCTCAATCTTATTATATACTTGGCAGAAAGAATTTGCTGACTTCCTGTATTGATGAATGCAACAGTAAATTGATCACGGGAAATATTTTCTTTTATTGTTTTTGAATTACTCACTTTTCAGGTTCATTGAATTTCTCCTAATTAATTTTTGCATTATGCATTATATTTCAATCAGAGCAGCAGCTAGTTTGAAAGAGACTCTAAGTAAGCAGAGGAACACAATTCAGCCACTCTGGGGGTCGTATTTTAAGTTTTAGATGGATTAAAGTGATGTGTGCAGGAAATGAGCTCCCTGTGGGGTAAGAGGGAGTGTGGATGCGTGCGATTGGCTTCACAGCAGTTCCTCAGACATGTCTATAGGCAGAGCTTGGGCATAAATAAGGACATGCATTATGAATTCCTGCTGTTGGTGGCTTGCTGAGTGTGCTGCTGCATGTTCTAACTCAATAGCCCAGATATATATTGATTATCAAAAGGAAATGGCTCTGCACTGCCTGCAGGCATCACACATCCCAGAGTGATCTGTTTAGCAGCAGCATTGAAATGTTACGCAGCAGATTTCTCCTCTTGTTATGCCACGTGTAAATAGTTTGTTTCCCATAACTAACACGGAGGTATTTCATACTGACTCCACCTTCCCTTAACTACAGCCCTGATTTAAATACCAGAGGGAGACAACCAGGCCCAGGTTGTGCTCTGAGAGGCAGACTCTTTTCATGCAGTGGTGTCTGCACACCCCATGTGCTGAAGCCTTCACTTAGAAATCACCCCAATTCTCCCCTTGGTGAGGCAAGCGGTTCTTTGCCCTCCCTGCCTCCTGCACCCCCCTGCTCTTGCCAGCATTGGCTGCAGCAGGGTCCCCAAAGGGATGACTAAGGATGTAGTGGTGTAGAAAATAAGGCTGGACATCCTTTGGTCTCCTGTCCTGGAGCTGTGTTGGTAGTGATTGGAATTTTTTTTTCTTTCTTTTCCAGCTTACTGTCCCTATCAGTAAATGATATGGTGCTTAACCAGCTGAGAGCAACTCTGCCCGGTTTGGTAAGCCTGAAGATGGCCCTCCTTTCACAGCTGAAATGCAGAACTATCAGGAACAACACATTCTGAGGTCCCAGCCAGCTGCACCACCTTTCTGTGTTGCTTTCCCACATCACTGGCATGCGTTGCTCTGCAGGGATGCCCGTGGCCAGCCTGGCTCCTCCTGTCTTGTTTCTGCCTGCAGAGCAATGCCTGAAATATTCCCCAGATCAAAGCAGTCCCCTTTGGTGTGATACCACAGCTCCAGGGATGCTCCACTGCCCCCAAGTCCTCCCCAGCATCCCAGCTGATGCCTAATGCCATGCAGAGCTTTTTTTCCCCTGGGGATTTAGATGAGGAGGAGTGGGTCTGATTGGGCTGCAGGGGGGTGGTGAGGGGAGGGGTTGAACTGATGCGTTTCTGTTTTGTGTTGCAGCTGTGTCCAGTAGTTGATATTGTCATCAACCTTGTGAACATCCAACTCATGGGCACTCTCAACGGTACGTTTCCTTTGGAGGACCAGGTGCTGCTTCCATGTGTTCCCTGCAGTCCCAGGGTGGGAAATAGTGTCCCCATGTCTAGTCCACAAGTGAGGAGTCCATCCTGGGGGAGCTGCACCTCTTCAGGGCTCTTACTGAACCTTGAATTCACACCTCAGCAGCCCAAGTAAACTGCTCGCACCTCAGCCCTCCTTATACCATTTCTATACATCACCCTTGGATTTATTTTAGATATTTGAAGCTCTTTTTGGAATATATTCCAAAGGTTGATCCCACAAGCCTGAATCTGGGGATGTTTTGGCCGTTTTGAGTTGCAGTGAGCATCCCAGGGAAGCGAAATGAATGCTCGGGACCTGGGTTGTGGGTATGAGGACTGGCTGGGGGCCTGCGGGGTCTGGGGAGGAGTTTGTGTTGCTGCTGATTTCCTGATGTTGTAATGATCTTTTTTTTTTTTTTTTTTTCCTCTATGAAGCGGTGATCCCAGTTGGAACGGCAGGAACGATTCACTACCAGCTGGCCAACCTCCCATTTACCTCTGGCTTGTTCCTTGGGTTGGATTTAGATGTAAGTTAACTCTGGGTAATGAGGTACCCTCTGAGAGTGACGGTGGCGTGGTGACTTTCAGACTGTTCATCTTGCCCCATGGGATCAGTTGTCTTCTTCCAGGACAACCGCATGGAGGAGCTGGGCTAATGACTTGTTCTGGAGATGCTAGATAAATATTTAGATCCTTACCCAACTCCCCACTGAGTGAGCGTGTTTGTGCTTTTCTTCTTTTCCTCTGTTTGCAAACTTATCCTGAGACTGCGTGTCTGCTCTTTGCAACTGGTGGGACAAGTGGTTTTCACCTTCTCCTTCGTCCTGGCTGCAGAGTGGGTGTTACTGCTTTTTGCCTTTGCTATTTGGTCTCTATGGTGGGTGAATGTTAAACCAAGCTAATGGATGTATTTTTTTACTTCTGTCTCATTGGGGGGAAAAAAAGACCAGCAAAAACCAAACAGTAATTTCAAAGAGGAGAGCTTAAATAAAAGAGAAGCAACTGGGACATAAGCAATAAAGAGGAGCGAGGGCTAATCCCAAACACTGCAGTCGGTATGATCAGTGCTGGTGCACTTGTTTTGGTGCAGAAACTTCATTGGGATTAGTCTTTGCCCCTCAGGTGGTCAGAATTGGTCTCCTTAGCAAGTAGATGGTGTAGGTGCAAGTTTGCTGTGGGGTCTGAGGGTGGCTGGAGGGAAGGCAGGGCTGGGACTGCCGGGCTGGCAGCACCTTGGCCGCTCGTTTGCTCTTGGAGTGAAATCCTGAGGATGAACTGGGGCAGCGAGTCATGATTTGGACAAAGCGTGTTAATAACTAAGAACACCTGAGTTACACCCTCTGGTCTTTATCAGCTCCTTTCGTCTATTAAATATAGAGGGAATTGCTCCAAGTCCAATGCTGTCCCTCAGTCACCAGCAAGAGCAGACTCCGTGCTCTCAGTCCCCAGGACCTGGGCTTTGAAGGGTCAGTTCACTGTCCCTGTCACCTCTCTTTGCAGGGTGCAGTGAAGCAGGTGGGAGGCAACATCATCCCCCATGACTCGTCAGCCTCTGCTTTACCTCCGCTGCTGGACAAGCTGCTGGTCTTGGGACTGCGCCAGAGCTTTCTCAACGCGGTCCTGTCCCTCCTCATCCAGATACCACCACAGACCTTCCCCTGCTCCCCAGACATCGTGAGTGTAGCAGCACCTGTATTTCATGCCAGGGGAGGTGACAATGGACACACATCAGCCCTGACCTTACCTTGGCTCGGGGAGCATCCTATAGGTGTGCCTGTGCATTTCTCACTTGCAGCCCCAGCGCTGCCTCCTTACTGCTCTTTTTAGAAAGCCACAACGGCACATGCAGTGATCAGCCCTTCTTGTTTCTGTGGGGGCATCCCCAGAGATGCCTGTTGAAACTGGTTGTGTACTGGTCATGCTGTGGCCTCCTGGAGATCTGCAATCCATTTCCAGGAGTCTGCAAAATGTCTCCGGGAACAGCAATTTCATTTATGCATCTAGGTGTATGCATCTTCTGTAATCTTCTGAAATACTAGGGGTATCTATGCTGGCAAATGTTGAAAGCCTCTTTGCTACATCTCCTTCCACTGCTGGTTGCTCTCACCTTAACGACTGACTGGGAATCACCCAGGCAGCTGGGGAGCAATGGAGATGGCAGAGGGCTCAGGCTGCAGTAATTTAGGTCTGTGTGTGACTGAGCTGCCTGGGGCTTTGCTGGGGACAGTGAGTGAATGAGGGCTTGAGGACTAGCCACTGGAGTGGGCACAAGCTGTCTGGGGACAGGGACGTCAGTGGGAGAGGGATGGCCCTGGCAGGATGGGTGTTGCTGATATCAGCTGGAGTGCTCACTGGGGATGCTTGTGCTTTTGTTCCAACAGTTCTCCGGTGCCAGCCGCCTGCAAGAAGCCATCATGAGCCTTGCTCCTGGTGGGGTGAGTAACTTTTGCTGGCCCGAGGGTTTGTGTAAAGCTTGCCAGGTCTGAGGCCATCTGAGTGATGCCTTTGGACGTGCCAGCATGTTGCTGTCAAAGGTCTCCTGTCTTCTGCTCCCCTCCTCTTGGCCATGCTGAGCATGCACCACGGTCGAGCCATGCCAGCATACTTTGAGGGTGCCCTGTTGCCCGACCAGCTGATGGGAAGTCAGTGAAGAGACCAGAGGTTTGTGCCCAGGTCCTCAGCAGCCTCTGTGTGGTACCCGCTCTCCTGGGGGTCATCGGCTGTAGCCAACCTCCTACTGCTCCCTAATGTCTTCTCTGGCAGCTCACAGCCATTGACAGAAAGTGATGATAAATGCCTGGCATCTCCTGTTTCCTGGGCACCATGGGCACCCTCTTACAGCCACAGCCCCCTTAGTGTCCACCTTTGCTTCCTCAGTCCCCTGCTGCCCGCAGCATGGAGTGTTGACGGATCTATTTGCTCTGTAAATTTGGCTTGTCCAAGGTCTGTGTGACCTTAGGGGATGCCCTACAGAGTTATGGGGCTGGGAGAGTCCACCAGAGAACTGCTGGTCCCTTGCCAGGCCAGTGGGTGGGCTGCAGGTAGCCACCTCAATGTGTCCCTGATTCCCACAGTGCTCCTCCTGCCGTGGGACCAGTCCTCTGGTCATTAAACTAACATTGTCTGGGAACCCACTTATCCTCTTGGAAGAAAACAAAGCCACTGTGGAGGTTTCGGTCATGATTCAGCTGTTCGTTGAGCGTTTAGATGGATCCATCCTCAACCTCCTGCTGATAAAGGCCGTAAGTGTGGATATAAAGACCTCAAACCAGTGACATGTGCCGCTGGTTGAGTGACCAGCAGCTGGAATGGGGACATCTTCCCAGGCTGATCCTCTCCCTGTGTGCTTGCAGGACCTCGGTCTAAACGCCGTCGTGTCAATTGTTGGAGGCAGACTGGTGCTGGGGTTGTCCCTGGGCAGGTAGGCTGTCCCCACAGTGGCTGTACTGGGGGGCTCAAAGCAAAGCCTGCTGCAGCACCCCAGCCTCTCGCTCCCCTGAGACACCCTGGGGTGTTTGGCCGTGCTGGGAAACTCCAGATTTCCTGGAGCTCAGGGTGCAGGTTCAGTTTTTTGGGAAGCAGTGGCCAGAAGAGCAGGACAGCAGAAAGGACAACAAAGCTGGTGGGAGGTCTGGAGCACAAGTCTTAAGAGGAGAGGCTGAGGGAGCTGAGGGTATTCAGCCTGGAGAAAAGGAGGCTGAGGGGAGATCTTCTTGCTCTCTACAACTCCTTGAAGAGGTGTGAAGAAGTGGGGGTTGGTCTCTTATCCCAAGTCACAGATGATGGGATGAAAGGAAATGGCCTCAAGTTGCACCAGGGGAGATTTAGATTGGATATTAGGAAAAACCTCCTCACCAAAAGGGTTACCAAGCATTGGAACAGACTGCCTGGGGAATTGGTGGAGTCACCATCCCTGGAGGTATTTAAAGGACAGGTAGATGTGGAGCTGAGAGACGTGGTTTAGTGGTAACTTGGCAGTGTTGGCCAAAAGGATGCTGTGGTGAGATCTGCAACTCATCAGGGATGCTCCAAGTGCTGTAAGAGCATGTCCCTTGGTGACACAGCGCTGCTGGAGCTGCCTGAAGGACAGCAGAGGGGACAGGAGCGTTGCACAGACAAGGCTGTGACAAAGCTGGGCAGTGCTGTCCTCCTACAGGCTGGTGACATCCTCTGCATTGCAACGCTAGCTCTGAGGCCGCCAACTTGAAATATTTTCCAGTCTCTGTAAAACAGTCATTTCATTTCCTGGATGTGAGGATTTCATACCTGGCTGGTGGCAGGAGGTGGGCAGGTATCACAGACTTTCAGGGAAACATTAGAGCAGCTGGAAAGTTTTAGGAGACTGGAGGAAAAGCCTATGTCGGTTTTATAACAAGGAGAAATTAGTTAATCTGAATAATTGTAAGACTGTCAGCTTGGCTTTCATCCTGGGCAGTAGTTTGAAATGTCTGAGATTGGACAGGAATGATAAAGGAGTAAAGGAAAGTACTGCCATTAACGCCAGTCAAGGTATGATTAAAGATTGGAAAGCATTTCTTACAGTGTGAGGTTTGAGGATTTCAAGCCATTTAGCTTGTCAAAGAGCTAGATTTAGAAGCAACATTGGCATAGCTTGTATGCAGCGATACAGAGAATAGAAATGCATCAAAGGGCTTTTAATTCAATAGACAAAGATATAAAAAGATTCAATAGAAGTAGAAAAGAGACATTCAAAGTGGAAATAAAACATATGTTTTAGCTACGGAGATAGTTGTGTGATTGCAATGACAGATTAGGAGCTGCAGCCAATTCTCCAGAGCTCATGATCTTTAAATCCAGGCTGGATGCTTTTTCTAGAAGCTCTGCTGTCAGCAAAACAGGAGCTGATGCTTTTCCTAAGGTGAACAACCTAAAGGTACGGGAGAGGGAAGGGGAAGCCAGGAGTTAATGTGTGCCCTGTTGCAGCGCTGCTTCATTTAAAAGCAAAAATTAAGCTTTTATTTTCCTATTTTATTTCTCTCTTGCAAATTGTGGCAGTGCCCGCTTTCCGTGTTACAATAAAGCGAATCCTTTATGACTCCCCCCAGATCCCCCACCCCAGTGATGCCTCACGGGGATCCCTTGACCATGGGCTAAATAACGCTGCTCTAGGAGGTGTTCAGGGGTCTCTCGACAGGGATCTGTGGGCTCTTGGCATCTGACGTGCTGTTTGCTGTCCTTTCCCTGCAGCACTTCCCTCTCCTTGGAGTCTTCTGACGTCGGCATCAGCAGCGTAAGTCTCTGGTACCGGTCCTGGCAGGGTGGGGTGTGTGCCCGCGGGCTCTGGGGAAGGAGGGAGACACCTGGTCACTGTGTGATGCTGTAACACGTCCTGGCTATGATGGATTACATCTCCTGATGGCCTTAGTTGTTAACTGCTCTGCTTTGTAGGTCATATCGATTCTTCTTTGGCCGCTTTTTATTTTTTTCCCCTTTTCTAAGAATGCAAATATAAATCCTGAAGTCTGCTTGTTTATTCACCCTCACTTTGGGCAAAGCTTACACGGAGCTCCAGCAGGAGTTTTGCCTGGTAGAAGGTTTTCCCAAAAAAGGAAGCACCAAACACAAATTGAGGAAGAGAAGCAGCTTTGCTTTAGAGAAAAGAGGGTCTATTTGTTCTTTTGCTGTGTCAGTGGGAAGTGATTTCCAGTCCCCGGGACTGGCCGTATTCCAGCCATGGGGCTGGGCTGGGCTTGCTGCTGGTGTGAGCCCGGCAGCCCCGCTCACGTGTGTGTTCCTTCTCTGGTTCAGATCTCCAACCTGAAGCCACACTGCAGCAGTCTGATGGTGGAAATCTTTATGCCCCTTCTCAACGGTAAGGTGACCAGGACAGCGGTGGCACTAACAGTGCTTTGGCTGAGGAGGGGAGAGGGGTGGGTGATGGGTGGTCCATCAAGGTGGATTTTTCAGTGATGCCCAGTGACAGGACAAGAGGGAACGGGCACAAACTTGAACAGAGGGAGTTCCATCTAAAACATGAGGAACTTCTTTACTTTGAGGGTGGCAGAGCCCTGGAACAGGATGCCTAGAGAGGTGTGGGGTCTTCTTCCCTGGAGACATTAAAAACTCACCTGGACATATTTCTGTCCAACCTGTTCTGTGTGACCCTGCTCTGTCAGGGGGTTGGAGGAGGTAGTCTCCAGAGGTTTCTTCCAACCCCTGTCCTTCTGTGATACATCTGCGCAATTGAAAGCTATAGCAGGAGAGTTGGAACGATTAAAGTTCTGCAGTCCCCATTTTGAGGCTGTAGTCAGAAAATCCCAACCTTATTCTTACACCATCCACCCCAGATTCAGTCCTAAGGCCCTGCCAACAGCTACTGGCAGAGAATCTAAGGAACGCATCGTGCGTGGTGGTGGAGCATCCGTGCCTCTTGAGCAGCTCTGCTCCTCTCCCCAGGAGCAGCTTTGTCATGGGGTGGGAGGTGGGCTCACCCCTCTGCTGGTGTGTAAGGACCTGTCTGTCCCCTGCAGATGCTGTGGGCGTCGGGGTCCCTCTGCCAAACGTGCTTGGCATTCCCTTAATAAAGGTGACTGTTCAGATAATAAAGGTAAGTTTTCAGAAAGGTTATTTTCTCCTGCAGGGCAGGTCACCCGGGCTGTTTCTAGCAGCTGGCTCCTGTAACAGGACCCTGCCAGTGGTGGATTAGTGTGTAAGAGCCATAGACTTTAAACCTTGAGAGGCCAGAAAGGGTTGCTCTGTCTGACTTTCACGTCAGAAAGTGCTGCCTGAGTACTTCAGCCCATGAATATTATCAGACCTGGTACTCAGTGAACAATGTTCCTGGTTCCCCCCTGCAGGAAGGCCGTCTTTCCTTCCTGCAGGACTCTGCCAGAGATGTGGGTCCAGGGGGTCTGGCAAAGCCCTTTGGAGTGGTACTATTCAGAGTGTCATGAATGGCACCAAATTCCAGCCCTGTGCATCCTGGAGATGTCCCAGAGGGGCTGGGATATTCTCCAACATGTCCCAAAGGGTACTGTGCCCTCCTTACTACAAACTTAACACCAGGGTTTTTTGTTTTGGTTGGTTTTTTTTTTTTTGCAAGAGGGTTTGCTGTGTGTTGCTGACAAGCTGTTGTGACCCAGCATACCTCAAAATCAGGAAATAACATGGATGTGTCACTCCTTGCACTTCTTCAGGGCATGTTGGTGATTTTCGTGTGAGCCAAAGAGCTCAAGGCACGGAGAGGTCTTTCTGGGCAGAGAAAGAGCAAGAGAGACCAACGAGGATGGAGCACCAAGACCAGCATTATCTACTTCTCTTCTCTAAACTTGATTCAAGATTCTTGATAACATTTAAGACACTTCAAAGTTAATTGGCTCGTGTGAATACTAAGGTACCTGCATAAGCCAACACCTGATAGGCAGCTTTGTGTACAAATATTTATTTAGAGAAATTAGCATGGTTTTGGGGTCACAGTTATAGCAGTTGCATGCGATGCTGTGCTGGAATTGCTAAATTTCTTCTGAGGGAAAATTGTTCCTGATATAATGGAAAAGTGAACTTGTTGCATATGGGTTTTGGAGGAAATGTCACCGTCCACGTTCACAAGGGTGTGAAGTGCTGAGCGGGAGCTCAGGACACATTTGTCATTTAACACTTTTAATAAACATTCCTACATCTTTAGTGCTTGGAACAAGGTTCTGGTTTCTGGTGCTTCTCAGGGAGAGTATCTGTCCTTGCCTCTTGCTGTGGGACCTGGTTCTTTTGAGACAACTGATATTTTGGATTTTGGTTTGAAAACTTTTTCCATTCAAACTTCTGAGGGAAAAAACATCCACTTGGATATTCAGTGGCTACTCCTGGTGAGGGTAACCTGCTGACCAAATGCCAGTCCACAAACAGAAATCAGAATGAAACTGTATTTCCAAAGGCCACAAAGTATTTCCTAATAGAATCCCAAGGAAAACCTCATTACCAGATAATTGAGAAGTATGATAACATTGGAGCACACCCATCTGTCTGCAATAGTCCATGTCTGCTGATGAAACTGTCAGTTGGTCTCAGTATGTCCCAGTGTCATGGTTTTGGCTGGGATGGAGTTAACTCCCTTACCAGAAGCTGGTGTAGTGCTGCCCTTTGGATCTGGGATAAGAAATACTGTTGATAGCTCATGGATGGTTTTAGTGGTTGCTAAAGCACCCAAGGTCTTTTTGCTCCTCACACCAACCCACCAGTGAGCAGGCTGGGGGGCACAAGAAGTTGGGAGGGGACACAGCTGGGAGAGCTGACCCCAACTGACCAAGGGGGTATTCCGTACCATATAATGTCAGGCTCGGTATATAAAGCTGGGGGAAGGAAGAAGGAAGTGGGGGACATTCAGAATGATGGCATTTGTCTTCCCAAGTAACTGTCACACATGATGGAGCCCGGCTGTCCTGGGGATGGCTGAGCACCTGACGGTGGGAAGCAGGGAATTAACTCTTCAGCTTGCTTTGCTTGTGTGTGGTTCTTGCCCTACCTCTTAAACTGTCTGTACCTCTACTCACCAGTTTTTCCTCACTTTTACTCTTCTGACTCTCTCCCTCGTCTCAACTTTGGCAGAGGCGAGCGGCTGTGTGGTTCCAGTTGCCAGCTGGGGTTAAACCACAACACCCGGGGAAAAGAACTCAGGCATTTTTGATTTCAGAAAAACAAGCGATTCCTGGTAAAAACCCAAACACATCTGAAGTCTTAAATGGCCCCTGAAACACCTGTTTTTCCCAGCACTGGGCATTGTTACTAGTGTGTTATTTATTGCTAGTGTCCCCAGAGCTGATGGCAGTAGGTCACTGCTAAAGCACGGGTGATCCATGGAAGAAGTCTGGGACTGATTAGGTAAAGGACAGGGGAAATCTCCTGTTCTGCATTTCTCCCTAAAGGTAGGAACAGTTCAGTATCTGCCAGGCCAAAGGCCCTGGTTGTTGCATTAATTTCCAGCATCACAGTGAGATGTTGCAGAGGAATCACTGAATGCAGCAGAGGAGGCACTGGACCCTATGAAAGTCCTGGTTCATGCAACCTGCCCACAGCTGTCCCATGCTGTTCCAAATGGTGTTGTGCACCATCATCGCATCTCTTGTGTCACAACAGGAGGGTTTTGGGTGGGTTGAAATACATGGTAACACTGAAGATGGTGTTTCAGGGAGTGTGAATGAGTCCTTTGGTTCCCAGCCTTGTGTGGGCTGATGGTGCTGGTAGGACTGTGCTCTTTGAGGGCCATTCAGCTGCTGGTAACATGGATCTTGCCCTGTCCCGAGGCAGAAATGATGCTCCTGCATGGGGATGGGACTCCCTGCTATGGGCAGCCCCAGCTAAACCATTTGGGTGAGGAGTTTCTGTGAAGCGAGGTGTGAACACAAAGCAATGTCATGGGCCATTGGGCCATGCTCAGGAGGAGGGAGCTTCAGACCTCTCTGGTCATTCTCTGTGGGACTTTGGGGGGCCCCATTGCCCAATGGGCAGGACAAGCAGCCCCATGGACGTGCGCTGGCAGCTGCTTTGTGCCATGTCAGGGTTACCAGATTGATGGGGCTTGGCTTCTCCATTGACCCTTTCTGCCCGCAGGTTGGCATAACGGGCTCTGTTTGTAGGAGGTTTTGTTCTGTTTCCTGAGCAAACACGTTTTGTATGGTAAGTAAAGTTTAGCAGCTTTTGTCGCACATGCTTCTGGCCAGCACTTCTGTGTGCATTCTGCTTTGCTGGGGGGGATTAATTTTACTGGCACACCATGGAGTAATCTGTGATCCATCACTGTCCCAGGGGTCTGTTTGACCCGAGAAGGAAAAAACAGAGGGAAGAGTGTAACTGGGGAGCTCTCAGTCTCGCAGAGACAGGGCAGGGACTGCATGGGCTTGGGATCACAGAAAAGTGGAAAAGTCATCTTGTGCATCTGGAAAAGGCTTTCCCTCCTGGGCTCTGTCATGTTGTTTATCGTGTGGGGCTGGATGGGAAGGAGCAGAGGAACTTTTTCAAAAGCAAAGGGCAGCATCTCCTTGGTGTATCTCGTTACTTCTGCAGCTTGTAAATCTAGTGCTGTGAATTGCTGGTGGGTTCAGGAGTAAATCCAAAGCAGGAAACTGCATGTCAGAATTCACAGGAACTGGGACAAACCACCAAATAGTCAGTTTCCAGTGTACTGACACCTCCACACGCTGGAAAATCTTTTTATGGGTGAGCAGCAGGAGTGGGGTGTGATGGGCTCCCTGCTATGCCTGGGCTGTGTATGGGACTTTGGGCTCTCCAGCCTTTGTTCCAGGAACACCCTGGTAAAGCTTCATCCCACTGCTGCTCCACCGGGGTTGGCAAAGGGGCCCAAGTCTCTTTCTCCAACATTTGAACTATCTGGCTGCCGTGTCCTGCTCCAACAAGGGAAGCTGTGTGTTTTGTGGGATCCGGGGGTACTGCTCAGGAAAATGATGGATTTATGCCAAAAAAAACTGAAACCACTAATAAAAACACTATCTTTCAGCATTTCTTTTCCCAGGTGAACCCAAAGTGGCTGCTGGGGACACTAATAGCCATCTCCTGTGGATATGGCTGTGTTCTGGAGGCTCAGTAAATCGGGTGACAGGAGGAAGACCCCAGTTCTCCAGCATAAGCCAGTTCTGTCCCTGAGCCTGTTGCTGGTCCCAGGTAGGACGTGTGGGGCTGGGATTTGAGTTGTGCAGCTCCTGTGACCCAAACCCAATGCTGGAGATGCTGAGCCATGCAGTAGAGCCTAAAGCTAGAATATCCACTGGCAAATAAATTTATCTTTTTTACTACTTTAGCTTATTCCTTTTGGGAAACCGGCTTTCTGATATATTAGTCAAAGAATAATGGTTGCAGCTCTACCAGGAAGCTTTTATTAGGAGCAGTTCCCACTATTGCCAACTTTGGGCATTAAAATCATTAGTCAGGTCCCCAAGCTGGGTATATAAACCTTCAGGGTTTTTTACTCCTTATAATAAATCAACTTGGCTTGTTTTGTTTGCTTTCCTATTTCTGAGTTTCAGAAATATGAGGTTTTTGAAGTGCTTTTCAGCAGCTCCAGGGGCTAGAAGTGATAAGTATAGCTGTTGCAAGTGAAAGCAGATGTATAGGTAATTAATATGGTTTCTTGGGAATCACCATTGCAGAGCTTACGTGAGAGCAGAGCAGTTGGTGATGAGGGTGCTCCTCCTGTCTGGAGGCAGCTGCCAACAGCACCCAGTGATGGAGCATCTTGGGTGGCCTTAGGAGCTCCACTAACAGCCCACCCTTCTGTTTTGGACTTTCCAGTCTGTTGTGGGGTTTTTCCTCCCCTTTTTAGTTTGCTGAGCAACCTCTTGAGTGTAGAGGTATGTTTGGTCAGTAGGAAAGAGCATTCCAATATTGACAAACATGGTGGGCACGTGTCAAGCCACCACACGGCACCGTCCATACCCATGCAGTCCCCTTTCATGCAGCAGTTTCTCCATGATGGGCTTTGTCAGGAGTATAGTTTTGAAAATATAGCTGCCTTCAAGTCTAAAATTAGAAACTATTGTGCAGACTGGATTTTTCCCCTCCACTTCTTTCTGACCCAGGGAAAACCACCAGCTGGAATGTTCCCATAGTAACACAGAAACAGAGGAAAAGCAGATGAAAGATCTCTTGTTGGTAGAGTCCATGTTGTTCTGCAACTGAGAGGCATGGGGATGCTTTACATACTTATCAACTAATGGAATTTTCATGCTCCCTTAATTAAATGTAAAGTCTGGACATCTGTACTGGTACCGGTTCTTAGCAAGAAAATATTCATCTGTCTTTAGGTACAAAACGTCGAGGGGGAGAAAAAAGTCAATATTCACACCAGAAAATGCAGTATGAAAGAGAAATGTTTAATTGAAGTGTGGAACACGATAACAATCCATCCTCTTTGTGCCACAAAAATACCAAGAGCAGGACTGGAAGAGAGAGTCTTTAGTGCAATGCCGTTGTTATCCTAAATCTGAGAAATTGCTGGTTTAGTAAGGCAAGAAAGAAGATTTTCATCGTTTCAAGCAGTGACAAAACAGAAAGTATGATTTAAGAGTCAACAGAACAATTTTGCCACTGTTTTACTCTGGACACTGGACATCAGCTCGCGGTGATCTGCTCTCCAGGCCTCACCTGCAGCTTGAGGTTGCAGGGGATCAAGACGTAGTCCTAAGCAAGGGGAGGAAGGAGGGATGAGCAAGGTCCCTGTGTGGCTCTCATTAGCCTGCATGGGGCTCCCCACAGGCCAATGGCCCCTCCAACACAGCTGTTGCTCAAGTTAGTGGGGCTAGAGAGGAACAATGCCTATTTAAAGTGATTAAACTTGTTTTTGTGGGTTAACAGGGCTAGAGGAGCGGGCTCTGATTTATTCTGGAGCTGGGAGGTAAGCATTGCTCCTGGGTTCCCTTTAAATCTAACGTAGCAGGGAGCAATTGAAATCCCTTAGTTCTTACCTTGTGAATAACAACGTTGACATCAGTGTAGGTAAAGCTGGAGATGTGGGGCAGGAACACACCCTCGCTCAGGATCACTAGGAAAAAAAAAAATAAAGAGGGAAAGTTGCCATCTGGGTGCTGCCTTCGTCCTCGCCGTGTGTCCTGGGTGGCAGCACCACTGCACAACTCCTGGCCTCTCACCATTCATGTGAGCTGGTATCTCCTCACGGATCGTGGGCAAGAATAACTCCTCCAGCAAGGCATCCTGCCAAAGGGAAAGCCACAATCAGCTCACTCTTGGTGTGGCTCTAAAGAGGGAGGAGAGGGGCAGGGACCAACAAGAGAGAGGGGTCCTGGTGCTCATTACACCTCTCCCAATCCTGCATGGACCTGCCTTTCCCTTCTGCAGGGTGCAATGAGGACTCAAAGGAAATATTTCCCTGATGAACCTCTCATTGAACACCTCTCCTATGAAGACAGGGTGTGAGAGTTGGGGTTGTTCTGGAGAAGAAAAGGCTCCGGGGAGACCTTATAGTGGTCTTGCAGTTCCTGAAGGGGGCTCCCGGAGAGATGGGGAGGGACTCTTGATCAGGGAGTGTAGTGATAGGATGAGGGGTAACAGTTTTAACCTGAGGGAGGGGAAATTTAGCTCCCATCCCTGAAGGGGTTCAAGGCCAGGCTGGATGGGGCTTTGAGCAACCTGGTCTGGCAGGAGGTGTCCCTGCCCAGGGCAGGGGGGCTGGAACTCAATGGTCTTTAAGGTCCTTTCCAACCCAAACCATTCTGTGATTCTATGGTAATTACTGCCTGGGCTGGTTTAAGGTGATCTAAGCTGGCTGCTGTAGCTGAGGGTGACCAGGCTGTTAGAGGACAGTGCTGAGGCAGGGGTTGTCACAGCAGCATGGTGTGGGGGGACATGGCTGAGCTTGGTCACCTTGGGGGGTGCATGGCTGGGGACACCTACCGGCACAGGACCCACATCGGAGGTAGCCAGGCTGAGCTCAATCTCCCTGGAAAAAACAAAGGAGCTGCTTGTAGTAAATTGTAATAAGTGTGATTTTCCTGTTCCTCCAAACACCGTGGTTGGGTCCAGGGCTGAGCCCACAGTGAATTTAGTGTCCTGGCAAACCTAAGCAGGTGGCTGGAGCCTGATTTTCCCCCCTGGGGGCAACACCAAGGGCTTGAGGAGGTTTTGGCCCCCAGGACCAGGATTGAACAGCTTTTGTGGGTGCCCTGCTGAGGTGGGGAGGCTCCACTGGGGTGCAGGATGCTGCGGAGCTGCCTGCTGCTGCTGCCACTGCCATGGCCGGGCACGCTGGAGCCCCCCAGCCACAGGCTGTGTTTGCTGGCTGTGTCAGCCACATACCTACACCTGTGCTGAAGCCGGGGGGTGGAAGGGTGCAATTTCCACTTCTTTCTCTAACCACGTTACTGGAGTCTCACCCTTTCCTTTGGGAGAAAGCTACCTCTGTCCAAACCACAAAAGCTAAGGAATTCCCCACATCGCTCTGCCTCTCCTTTCCCTGCTATGACAGGGACACATCCCCTTCGAGGACTCGGAGCATAACTGGCTTCATTACTCTATCTCTGCCGCAGAGATCATCATCCTTGTGTCGGCGACGCTGAGGAGGAGTCCTGCAGTCATGTCCTGCGAGGGGAAAAGAGAGGGCAGGATCAGAGTGAGCAGATGGTCCTGCTTCACCTTTGAATAGCTCGATGCAAGGAACCCCTTCGTGTGCTGCCACCCATGATGTCCTCGTGCCCTGTGCTACACAAGGGAGGCAAACACTGGTTGGGACCACGAGGGATGTGGCAGGTAAAGGCTAAACGTGCCCCATGCGATGGCTGCAATTGGGCCAGGTCTTGGAGCAAAGGGAATTGCCTGTGTGTAGCTCAGGCACACTAGCAGGACACACTTGGCACGCTGGCAGGGCACACTCACCACATTCACACTCAGGAAGCTCTGGAAAGCTGGTGTTTCTGCCCCAACGTGGATGGTGAGGAAGATCTTCAGGGCTGCCTTGCCTTCCTCCAGCACCACCCGAGGTGAGCTCCTGAACACGGCTTGCAGCATCACCGGTAGGTCCTCTTGGAAAAGAGAGCCCATCTGCCGAGGGACAGGGGTTACTTCTGGGCATGACAGCTGTCCCCTGTGCCCCCCAGGGGTGGTGGGCAGGTGGCTGGGGGGGCACTGCCTAAGCTGGGGCCATGCCTTTCAGAATGAGGGCAATATCAACGAACCTGAGTAATCTTCTGGGTCATGGTGGCAGTGGTCAGGCGGGTCTGAAAGACAATGCACAGCTTGTGATCTGACTGTTGGCTGCCTGGGGGTGCTGCCCTGGTGCTCATGTCCAACATGGCCATGTGGACCCTGTGGCGAGCACTGTGCCACATGTGGGTACTTGCAGGAGTAGCAGCATTCTGGTTACTCTTCATGGCAAATTCTCCATGCACCATTAGACCAATGATATTTTTGGGAGCCAAGGGGTGAAGGGATGTGACTCCCACGGGCGCTCAGAGATGCCATCTAATTTCTTTACAGGGAACACAGCTCCTCCAAGCCATTCATGGGGCAGGGCTGTCCCTCCAAATGCTAATTTTCTGCTCCTCATTAGCTCTACTCACCGGGATGGTCATGTTGAAGGCTCCAGCCATCTCCAGGGCAAAGAAGAGGCTGCTGTAGAAGTGCTCAGAGAAAGCCAGGGTGAGGTGGGAAGAGCTGGAGCTTGCTGGCTCGGGCATGCTGAATGGCATAGGGCTGACTGGCAGGGGGATTGCCATCCCCACCACCTGGAAAATTGTCTGCAGGGACATGGGGAAGGAGAAGAGGAGTTTGAGGTGTCTCAGGGCACGTGGTGCTGGGAGGAAGTTGATCTCCCAAAGCCTGGAGCCGGGCTGTGAGTGCTGGAAAGTGAGAACTTACTTGCAAGGATATGGTGATTCCCTGCTCGGAGAACATGGGTGCAGCCAGGGGCAGGTATTGGACCTGGCAACTTGGCGTGACAGGGAACTGAGCTGCAAACCAAGCAGAGGGATGCTCAGAAAGAGGAGGGGAGTGGTGATGGCAGGTTGGGGCTGGGAAGTGTCTGGCTTTCCCAAGTAAAGAAACAGGGAAGGAGAGATGGGTTGAGGGAGTGGGTCCCTGGGAAGGTGACAGCAGTGGATCTGCTGCTGCTGTGTTTCTGCTGCAGAGTGGGATCCCATCCCATCTCTCGACCTGCTCCAAAATGAGCCCTGAAGCCCTTAGTCTGCAATGAGACTTGAAAGCAAATGCTCACCTGTCAGAGACATCAGTCGTTCATTTGGCAAAAGCAGCAATTTGGTGACTTCCAGGCAAATCTATGGAATAAAGAGCAAAAAGAGAGGTGGTAGATGAACATGGGGTTCTGCTGTCATCACGTGTCCCCATTGGCCAGCCACGTGGCAGCCAGGAGATTGGGGATGGCAGCGTTTGGTGATCTACATGTGGGGCTGCAGGGGAGACCTGGCAAAGCACCAGGCTAACTTAAAGTGCTCTAATTGTTACAACTTTGTCTTCTCCCGTCTCATGCCTTTACAAACTTTATCTTACCTTGTCAACATTAATCTCCTTGTCCACGTTGGAACTAGAGGACTTGCTGGATGAAAACAACAGAACAGAAGTTAGGCAACCACCAAATCAGCCAAGGGTAGGTGAGCATCTTTTATCTGACCCAAAAGGTATCTAGAGACAGTATTACCATTATTTTCTACCATCTATTAAGTTATGATTACAATTCAGAATCCTAAAGCACCGAAGAATTGCTGATGGACTTGCATTAAAATGTTCCTGGTACACTACTTCAAAAGATCCGCTCCCTTATGAGAGAGTGAACTCTCTTAAAATGGGGGAAAGGAACCCTGCAAGCAGAAGAAAGTTCCTCCTATGAAGATAAAGTTTTTGTATTAACTTTTGTAAGCTTTTTAGTAAGGAAATCTTAGTCATATCACCTTCCTGCCTAGAAAAGCTTGTACCTCAGTTCCTTCTTTTCCCCTGTTACCCAGATCCCAAAACATGGAAAACTGTGGGGCTGACCTTTCCACCTCCTCGGTGCTCTGCATCTCCTCCATGCTGGTTTTGCAGGCAGAGCTCACCATCTCCAGGTTCCCTTC
>BJBW01000208.1:0-35923 GCA_004320125.1 Scolopax mira
AACCTTGCACTTGCTCCCATTGAACTTCATGTGATTTATTTGAGCCCACTTCTCCAGCCTGTCCAGGTCCCTCTAGATGACATCCTGTCCCCCAAGTGTATCAACAGCACCACACAGCTTGGTGTCATCTGCAAACTTGCTGATGGTGCTCTCAATCCCTCTGTCTATGTCATTGATAAAAATGTTAAACAGTACCAGTGCCAACACAGACCCTTGAGGAACACCACCTGTCTCTAAATCTGGAGCACCTCCTCCTTCTCCCCCACCTTTTTCACTGACCTTGAGGTCTGCAGAGTTTTTGGCACAGGTATTATCGCTCCCCTCTAGATGCGGTTGCAGAGCAGTTTTTTCCCCTTCTTAAATATATTATCCCAGAGATACTACTACTGAAGCTGATGGGCTTGGGCTTGGCCAGTGGTAGGTCTGCATTGGAGCCAGCTAGCATTGTATCTGTTGGACATGGAGGGAATCTTCTGGCATCTTCTCACAGAAGCCACCCCTGCAGCCCTCCCCCTACCAAAACCTGGCCATGCAAACCCAATAAAACTACTCAGTTCCTTTTCTACAGCTCTCCTTGCACAGGACAGCTTCCTACTTGCTTGTATGACAGCAACACCTAGGGACCCTGTCTGGACAGAAGTACTCAGATGCACCGTAGCATTATCTTGACCTGCCTGGTTTCTTCAGTGACATAGCTTTTGGCATGCCAAAACCAATCAACTACATTAAGTTGAACATTTTTCATTGAGGGTAATGTTAAAAGATCTTCCTCCTGCGTCCCACAGGTTAGGAGTAGCTCTGCAGGCAGGGACTGTGGCTCAGTTGATGGGCAGTCCTTTTTTATGGCATGGTAACCATATCCCCATGATGAACATCTCTATATGAACATCAAGTGAAACACAGTGAAAGCTCCTCAGGGAGCCTGCTGGCTAACCTCACAAGATAATAGGTAGGAGGGAAAATGGCAGCATACAAAGTGAAACGTCTTTTAGAAGTCATAGGGTAGAAGGAGGCAAATACTAAATCTAGGAATTTAACTTTTCATTGAGTCACTTTGCTAGCACACATAGTTGCCCACACTACGCATCTTACAAATATTTCATTTCTTTACAAATTCACCATATGTTGCACACTGATACAAAGGAAAAAGTGTTATTTTAACAACTGTCCTCCTTCATCACACCCAGGTAGCCTAAATGCTAATATAATCATCACTGCCAATACTGCCCACAATCTTTCTGCATGAACAGTCCTCCACCTGCAAAATGAGAGCAGCCAGGGAGGGGAATGACAATAGTCAAGTCACACAGAGCAAAATACAGCTGGCAGATGAGCCTATTACCCAAATGACAACGCCAGGACCCGCCTGGTGTGAAGACCACAGCAACACCCACACACACAGGCTCTCCAGAGCGACACAGCAATAGAAGGGGGGATCTGAAGGCATGGTGAAAGCCAATATTGGAAATGTCTTAGGGACCCAATGATCAGGATTGACTTGTGTGCTGAAAACTATGTCAAGATCCATGGGCCTGCATCGTCAAGGGAAAGAAATCAACTGCTGGTCGCACAATTCCTGCATATATTACACAGAAAAGGACCTGGGGGTGTTGGTCGACTGTCAGCTTGACATGAGCCAGCAGTGTGCCCAGGTGACCAATAAGGCCAACAGCATCCTGGCCTGTATCAAGAACAATGTGGTGAGTATGACCCGAGAGGTGATCGTGCCCCTGTACTTGGCACTGGTGAGACCCCACCTCGAGTACTGTGTCCAGTTTTGGGCCCCCTACCACAAAAAACACACTGAGGTGCTGGAGCAGGTTCAGAGAAGGGCAATGAAGATGGTGAGGGGTCTGGAGCACAAGCCTTATGAGGAGAGGCTGAGGGAACTAGGGTTATTCAGCCTAGAGAAAAGGAGACTGAGGGGAGACCTTATCGCTCTCTACAACTACCTGAAAGGAGGGTGTAGAGAGATGGGGGTCGGTCTCCCAAGTCACAGGTGACAGAACTAGAGGAAACGGCCTTGAGTTGCACCAGAGGAGATTCAGGCTGGATATTAGGAAAAAAATTTCACTGAAAGGTTTATCAGACATTGGAAGGGGCTGCCCAGGGTGGTGGTTGAGGNNGTGGTTGAGGCACCATCCTTGGAGGTGTTCAAAAGACAGATTGGCATGGTGCTGGGAGACATGGTTTAGTGATGGTGTTGCACTTTGTTTGTTGTGTGGGTGTTTATTTTTGTTAGAGTTAGGTTGATGGTTGGACAAGATGATCTTGAAGGTCCCTTCCAACCCAGAAGATTCTATGATTCTAAGTACCAAAATCAAGGGTCCTCTGTTCTTAAGATACTGCAGAGCACAGGACAAATTTGTAAGCAAAGAACTCTAGATAAAGTCATCCTAAAAAAAACATTCCACCCCAATTCCCCAATCAAACATGATTTGCTCTTACTAATTTTACTGTAGTACAATTCATGTAACTCTAATTATCTACAGCTCTAAGCAAGGATACGCACAGGCACTTACCAATGAGCCCCCCAGCAGTCCCAATTCCTAAGCGCTCTCCTGCATACATAACTTTTCTCAAGCCTTTTATCCTTTCAAAGTCAGTAGGACAGATCCCATGTGTAAAGCAGCTCTTACACACACACACCTTCACAATCAGACCTTAAGTAATGCTTTTTAACCCCAAAGCATTTTCTGTTTATAAGGAAGAGTAAAAAGTGTTTCTTTTTCAAAAAGTCCAAAAATACTTTTAATGAAATTAGGACCCTGACCTCAAATAGAAAAGTGGATTATTTCAGCTTGCCAGGGTTTTTACTCAGCCTTTTTTTGATATCCTTCCTTGCCTTCTAATCCTGAGAGATTTCAGCTGCATTCCTCTAGCAACAAATGGGTTCTCCTGTGGCTAAATAATTGTATAAATAGGGATGTTAATGTACTCCCTTTAGCTGATTAGTATCAAGTTGTAAAGACAATGAGTTCACATTGTACTTGTATTATAATTTCTATTAACTTCTGCCCCAAATCTCTATGTAAAGATACTCTAAGAGAGAAATAACCTGAAATAAGTACAAGATGCAAAACATTTCTGCTCTTGAAAAATGAGAGGAATTTAAAGAAAATTGTCATGTGTCTTTCATGCCAGATGGCTTCTTATTTAAGCAATCAAGTTAAGCAATATGCATCTAGGATTACCTTGTTTAATTTGATTATTTAACTGAATAAATTCCCTGTAAGGCAGTGGTTTTTTGCAGATATAATCAGGTCATATTCACCTCTGGTTGCTATTTGCCGATTTTGATATGGTTAGATCCAAAATGAATTTGTCCATCATTTCTCTATATGTAGCTAAATTGTTTTGCTTACATGAGGGATGTTTTGGATTTGGATTGAGAATTTGGATGAGAATTACCCCGATGCACCAATTGATATTATGTTAATGCCTAGCAGATTAATGGTCTAGCAAATTTGCATATAATGAAGACGGGCCATAACCCTTTGCTGAAGTGTGCATCCCTGGGTGCCTGCCCTGGATAATGGGCTCTTTCCATATCGGCAGGGAACGGAGAAGGGAGGAGAAGCAGGTTCTGTAATTCCTCTTTTAGGCATTCAACAAAACTACGGCTGTAGCTGCGGAGGTATTGAGTAGTTACTGCTACGGGAGTCATTATGCAAATGACATTATGCAATTTGAGCAACTGAACTAACACCGCCCTAAGACTCTCCATTTGTTCAGTCTGCAGGAGACTATATGGGTTTCCAACCCATATAGAGACTTCAGCAAAGATAAGTGCTTATATGGTCAATAAACAATGTTGTTCTGCCCTTCTTCCTGGGAAACTTTGGAAGTGGTTATTATGTAGGGCTTGTCCAAAAATTTTTTACCGAAACTGTTTTTTGTGGAAAACTTCAACTTAAAACTGGGCAGCTTGTCATTTTTACTGAAAGGATGTCTTCGTTCCGTGGAATATTCTGCCCCTTATGTCCCACTGAGCAATGTCTCAAACAAAGCACATTTGGATGGGGAAGGAACTCAAAGTGGGGATCCTCTGAAGGCTCAGCTTAACTGCTAAGGCACAGTTTACTAAAAATTAGTAACTGGTGTACTTTATGAGATTTGTTTCGGCTAGAAAATCCATTCCAGAGAGGGCAATGAAGGTATGAAGCACCTCAGGGGATTTCCATATCAAAGCATTCGGGTCTATATTTTATAGACAAAATCTTTTTAAAAGTCATGAAAAAGATCAGTAGCTTTGTTCACTGTGCAAAAAATATCTTGATTGCCAACCAAAAGCTAATAATTTGATTTCATTGCAAATATCCAAATTTGGAAATGTTGTATGTTTTTTTCGGTTTGTCCTGCAGTCAGTTTGTAAATGCTGAGGAGGACTGCATGGGAATGTGGAAAACTAGGTTCACATATCTAGCCTTGAGTGATGTAAGATGACAGATTTTGATATAAAGCTGATGTGGTGAGAACTTGAACCTGCCTTTTCCTCCTCTTCAGCCAGCACCCCAGAGCAAAGCCTTTGGCTTCAAGAAAATGTTAGATTTTTTCCAAAATCTGATTTTATTGGAACTATACCAAAGAATCGACAATATACTTCTAAAACAACAGAAGGAAACAGAAGAATAGCTTCTATATATTTACCCAGATATTTGTTACAGTTACTCTAACTCTATATACATCACTTTGCTTGGCTCATGACTGGTTTTTAGACATAATTAGAAGAAACCATTTACCTTTTAGAGCATCGGTTAATTATATTTCAAGCTCACAAAGTACAGTTGGTTTTCATTACCCACATATGAAACCATAAAAGCAAAGCAAATGTTACTGTTGTAACACGACATTCCTCTCCAAAGTTTACAAGAGCAGAGTGAGCTAATGGAAAAAGAACCACTAAATAAAGCACCAACTGGCCCAGCTTCTAGGCTTGCTTTTAACTTTTTCCCTTTTTTGGACATTTAAGAAAAGATACTGCAATTTTTCCTACTTTATTTTTACCCAGACATGAAATGGCTATCAATAACTCTTATCTTTTTTCAGTGGCATGTTGAAACATGTTGGTTCAGATGAGTAAGTATGAGGTTTGTGTGTTAAAAAAAATACTCCAGCTCTGTTGCTCTATTTCCTTGTAAGCAAGCAGATACACAAGAAACTTCAGTTCCTCTACATATGCTAATTCCCTTACTTGTTAGGAACAGGCACAAATTTTATACTACCTTGAATATGTGCAAAACTGCAGATTAGTAAATTAAGATTTTTTTTTTTAAGATGCCGTTATGCTCTATAACAGAGGTTCTCATTAGTACATTTTGCAGAATGATTTTCCTTTGACAAATTTAAATATAGTGAATGCATATGAACCTGTACAGAATGAATAAATTCTGCTCAGTCCTTCTAACACCATCTATGTTTGTGAGTCACTTGATCTTAGCTGAATACAGGAATAGTTCATTTGATTTCTGAGTGAACAATTCTATGTGTTTATGCAAAGCTGGTTTCTGAATTTCTTATCAAAACAACTACCTCCCGCTGCTCTTTATAGAAAAAAATATGACTCATTTCTTGTGACTCCATCATCCATGTTTAATTTATGTAAATAACTTATAGTCTGATACCATGTAAGTATCACTGGCATATAAACCTAAACAAATACATAAATTGCTTGGAATGTAAAGATGTCTCAGTAGAATTAAAGTGCTTTAAAATTATTAACAAATAAGTTCTTAACCTTCTACTCAAATACAGATTAGTTCCTTATACTGCAAATGGACTGAGCTCATAGGACTGTAATTGCTTCTAAGAAAATGTATACATAAGGGCCCCAATCCTTCATTAGAATGTAAAAGGGCAGAATCTGAAAATCACTTCAGTCCTGCTGATTCCTGAAGGGATTCACAGATAAGCAAGGCTTTTTTTTCCACCCAAGCTGAGGTGTCTGGGGATATGCCCTTGGGGTAGGTGACCAGTTGAGGTCCCTTCCAACCTTGTTTATCCTCTGGTTCTACACCTCTATCACAAAGCAATAAATTGTTTTAGATGGTTGTTCCTCCTGAAGCAAAAAACTCGTTCTTATAACCTCCATATGGAGGGAGGGCAGAAGGGGGAGGAAAACGATTGGCATTAAACACAAGGTAGATAATGCACGACACCAAGGGACAGTGTCTGGGATGAGACAATTTAGACAGGACCCTGAAAGCTGGCCTAGTTCTGAGAGGTTTGCTGTTGATGCTCTTTGAGAGCACTTCTGACATAATGACAAAAGACAGAGCATTGTGGGAAAGGCTGAAATGCAAAACCCTGGATGATGAGTTTTCCATATGTATCACCTGGAAGAATCCAGTCTGAATTCTGGTTGGAACAGAAGGAGCAGCTAGGGAGGGTATGGACTGGTAGGAATGTTTGCAGTTGAAGGATGCTGATTTTTTTTTTCCCCAAGTACACATTTTTTAAGATGTTGACATCTTGGACCTGGTAGAGGAGCATTTACAGGGGAGGCTGATCTTATAGAACACACCCAGTTTTTCTGAGAGCAGAGCCAGTAACCCTGACAGTGATCTCCATCCTTTTGGGGATAATCTCCATCCTTATGGGGATAAAATAAAGTAGATTTTGCAGGTACTGTGTAATTAATTCTGGAGGACGCTTTGTCCCTAATCTCAGATGCATGAACTGCACCTACACACAGAGCAGTTATGGAAAAAATATCAAAATGAATAAGATATATAGCATCATGTTGTTTTGTAATTCAGTTTGACAAAAATCAGGCACAGTGAAGTACTGAAGCTACCGCTGAGATTTCAGGAAGAAAAAATATGTTACCAAATATTCAGGAAGCATGAAATACTATAAATCATTATTTCCTGGCAACCCAGGTATCATAGTTGATGTTTTTTCATGTTCAAGATGCTACACAAAAAGCAAGAAACTGGGCAGTAGGCAGGGATGCTCAGTCTTCTGAAGGATTTTCATAAAGGTTATCGGTGAAGTCCGGAGGTAACAGGGGAGTCCTGGTGAAGTGCTCAGTGTAGTGTTCCTTCGTTGTTAATTGAGATTGTAACAGGGCCTAACCTGAGAGCAGAGCTCCATTGTGCTGGGAGGGTACAGTCATATCATTAAAAAGAGAAAGAAATTCTGTATAAGCGGGCAATAGATGAGAGGAGAAGCACAGAGATGAAGTGACTTACCCAAGGTCGCAGGGCAGGTAGGTCAGTGGCAGCACTACAGTCAAAACTCACATCTCCCGACTCCCCAGCCGAGAATCACCCAGCCAACACAAACACGGGGACAAAGATAGAGGTGAAATTTAGGCCGTAGGAATCCAGGGCTCTTTGGGCTGTTCTAACTTGTCTTCTCTGCTGCTTCATCATTAAAAGCAAGCCATGATCACTGACTTGTAACAAACAAATAACCTTGCTTTGGTGTGTCTGCAGCCATCACCCACGCAACTCACTTTGAAATTCTCCTCCCCAAGCTTCCACTCAGCCTGGGCCGTTTGATGCCTGATGCCTTTGTGAAGCTTTTGAAATTAATGCTTTAAAGCCTGTAAGAGCAACTCAGAAGGAAAAAAAAAAAAAAAAGTCAGTTTTACATTTTTAAAAGGATGCTCTTATTCTCCTCACAGCTGAATTTTTGTGGCAGCTTGTGAGCAGAATAGTAATTGGGATTTTTTTGTTGTGTTTTTCCATACCAGTTTGTGTGGGTTGTGGAGAGCCATATTTTTTCTCATTTGTTTTCCATTGAGTTAGGCGATGGGAGGTGACTTCCCCAGGGGAGGTGGCTGCTGTGGGCATGTGGATTAAAGAGAGAGGACACACAACCCTCAGCCACTCAAGCCACATCGTGCCATTTTACCCATCTTTGGGGACAAAGAAGGTCCCTCGTTTCTCTAACTCCCTAATCTCCTTCTCTAGTCCTTTGCCAGCTATGTGTCTATGTACATGTCTCTACAACATGCCAGGATAAATACTTCTATCTGTGAGCCAAAAAGACTTTCTCAAGATCTGCTAGCCACCTTGTAGGGAAGAATTTAGTCTGCACCAACAAAAAAGTTCATACTGACTGATTTCAGAAAGAATCCTCTTAGAACTGTCGAAGTGATGATGTGCATCTCAAAGGACTAATCTACCTCCCTGGAGAGCAGAATCAGGTCTCAGTCCCACAGCCAGGAACCCAGCATGAGTTGAATTAACAAAACCCAGTTGGGAGTTTCCAGCCTTGGCTGCACAGACTGCGAAGACACCACAGATCAGATGGAATGTCTCCTGTAAGCGAACAAAAGTTGTCCCCTGAGCGGTGAAATAACTGACAGTGGAATGGTCAAGGTTTGTGCTGTCTCTCAGTGCCCACCATAACCATTTCTGCTGATTGTCCCGTCTCCTGCGACGGCCCTACAGTATCAAATACCAAAAATAAAGATATCAATATGAACCCCAGCACGTCCCCTGCACCTCCCCCTTGCCCTCAGACTGTCCTGGCTCCTTCTCCCACCTCTACATCCCCCACTGCAGCACTCCCTCAGCCTTTCACGTGCCCTGGGCAGCTGGCGAGGCAAAAGGCACCACGTACCGTAGCTGATCTGAGAATATCTGTGCTGACCGAGCAGTCCACACACACACACACACACACACACACACGTCTGGGCAACTGGAGGAACTCCTTTGCCAGAACAAGGCAGTAATTTGAGGGTCTCTCCTCTGTTTAATCAGCAACCGTCACAAAACCTGTTAGAAATATATAGATATTAATAGTTATTATAAATGTACAATATCTTTGAGGCCACTTCTTGCCAAATTGGGCTGAAGTGTCCAACTGTGCTGAGAGAACTTGTAGAAAGATCACATAAGCTTTTTTTTTTCTTTTTTCTTTAGGGAAACATGCTAAAAAGAGAAAAAAACCCACAACCCTTCCAAAACACAGTTTGTACTTAGGAATTATTATCAGATGTCATTAAATTCTGTTTTCGCATCTTAGTTCTTTACTCTGTACCAGGGCAAACCAAACCAAACCAAACCAAAAAGCAGTAATTTTATGAATTAATTTTGAAGAAAAGATTAATTGGCAGAAGATGAGCTGTTGTGTATAAAAATGGGAAACATCCTAGGGAACTTATTTTTAAAAGTATTTTTCTTAAATAATTTTGAGAAAAAATAAGCTTTCCCCATATTTGCATTCCAAAAAACTGAATGAGATCTATCCGGTGGCACTACCCACCGAGTGCAGTTTGTAGTTTGTGCTTCTTCACGAAACTGAGAGAAAAAAAAACAACCCAAAAAACTAGTATCATGCATTACACGCTAAGAAGTCTTGAAGGGAGATGATGAAGACTGTTGTTAAGGGCATTTGGCTTTGATCATCTTTAGAGGGAGATAAAAAAGAAAATAAGATTATCTTGGAATAAAATACATACAAAACCCATCAGATTGTAAAGCCTTGGATAAAACACTACTCTTGGCAAGTTACATTGGAAGAAAAAAAAAAAAAAGGCAGCTCCTCTGTCTGTAATGTGCATTTTTTTTAACATTTACAAATTATTTTTGACTTAGCCACGCAGGGAGCCTACTTTCAACCCTCAATTTGAAAATCATGGAGGCTTTATAAAGTCTTCCACCTGCATCTCTTTTTTGCATCACAGTTCTTTATCCTCTAAAGGATGAAAACCCCGGCATATAAAAACTTTGTTAAGCTGTCACTATCAATAGAGCCAAAAAAAATAATGGTTGACAAAGAAGAAACAAATTGCATCTTCGAATAAGTTTCCTTCATGCTCTTGTTAAAAGCTATAACCTCTGATGTTAACTAAATTTAACCCCTTCTGACCCTCGCGGTGGCCCTTAACCTTTTCTTTATTCTGCTTCCTGTGGTTGCTGAAGAAAACTGGCCCCGCCATTGGGAAAGCTCTCTCTGTTGCACACAAAGCCCCAGCCTCGCGGCGAGGCTGTCAGGAGGGATAGAATAGACGGGGAGGTCAGCACCTGTGCTGAGAAGCAGGTGACAGGGAACTGCTTGGACCATTCTCGGGCAAGTTGTAATAGTTTCTACCCTTTAAATATCGCACTGTAGTTTCGGGTATTCAAGGCAGCGAAGTTCACGTTTTCTTTGTGAATGCAGACTTTAAACAAATTAATCTATTGCTGTTCAACTGACTGTAAAATTAGTAGATTTACTGTTGCAAAAAAAAAAAAAAAAAAAAAAAAAAAGAGCTTTCACTTCCACTTTAATAAGGTCACGGATGTGTCCTAGGCTGCCAACAAAAGCAGCTTTTAAAATCTTCGCAGCTGAATCCAGCAACTTGCAAAGGCTGCAGAACAATGTCTTAGATGTACAGTGGAAACTCCTCTCCCTACAGTCAAGATGTAAGACTAGACAGTTAAAAAACTTTCTACACTGGGAAGCTTTAACTTTAATTGTGTCTCGCCCCAGGGACCCACAGGCTTGTTTTATGAGTAACATTTTAATAAATTCAGTCAGCCTTGCTTTTCAGGGAGCAAAATCAGTTCTTTGCCTGGATTTGGTAAATCAGCCCAAGCAATTTAACGGCAGAGCATGTCTTCAAAAGATTTGTTTTAATTCCTGTAACAGGGGTAGATCTCAGAAAGCAAACAAAAGTTTAGCTGTTTCAACTGTATTCATCTATTCTGTGCAGGGCATCAGTTAGCAGTGACTCTCTACCACTCAACAGAATTTTTGGGTTTACTTTAACTTTCTGCTGTCTCTTGTTAGAATAAGAGAAGCGTGTATAGGAAGCAACTTTCAAAAGCTGAGGATGGAAAAGGAGTAAGTGAGCTGCTGCAGAGCCCAGCAAAGTGGACCTACTACATACCCAGAATTTCTGTCTCCTTTAAATGTGTGTTTGCTCTGCCATATGGCAACGCTCAGCCCAGCACAAGGGAGTTTTTCATCTGAGTTATGTGCAAAAGTCTTTTATAAACATTAAGGAGGAAAATGAATACTGTGGAGTGTGTAGGGGAGGCTACGGCTCCTCTCTGAACCAGGGGCTGCAGAACCCCAGGGCCATGGTTATAAGAGAACAGGGAGGTGGAGACGAGCCACATCAGCTGCTGCTGAAGAGCAGGCCTGGGGAGGAGAAAAGATCCTGCAAGTCTTCCCCAAAGCTTCTCTATCAAAATGCCCTGCAAAGGATGAAATTACACAGGAAAAGAGAGGTGCATGGGGTAAGTGGCCCTCCAGATGCTCGGTGCTTGTGCAGGCACAATGGTGTAGAAAACGAACCACAGTTTCAGGAAATAAGACTGGAAAAAACTGCTGTCCCACCTACTGCTGGTGGTCCATGACCAAGAGCCTGGGGCTTTGCATAAACCCAACAATATCAGTAATAAATTCCTGAAGATCTTGTTTGGCCCTTGAAATATTTTCGACTAGATATGGAGAACTGCAGCTCTGGTTTAGAAAGCAGCAAGATACTCACCACGGACTGAAGGAAGCCTCATCCTCCACCCAGAGCCAGCAGGTATGAGCTCCTTGCAGATGTAAGGCACTTCAGCAGCTTGTTTCCTCCTCCCACAAAATGCATGATGGAGCTTGAATGAAAGTGAACTAGAGTCTTGGGTCTCCAGGAGAGCACTTTTTCATCTGGCTCAGGGCATTCTCACTCTCTGCTGGGCTTCACAAGCAGTTTAGTGTACCCAGGACAAATAGCTTCAGGGGGAGATCGACCCCGAAACAGAAGGACAGGAACCAGTTTCCAGCATCCTCAGGGGACAATCAAACACTTCGTCCCTCCAAGATCAGTTGTGAATATGGAAGAAGCTTCTCAGTAGCATATTGAGTCTTACAAGAGCACATTAATAACATCCACTCTGGCAGATCACTACATTGTTTGTGTTTGAGTGTGAGAAATTCACCATCCTTTCTTTGCATTTGAAATTCTCTGGGACACAAATTATGTATGGTTTGGCACAAGGTCTAGCAGAACAGGCACAAAAATAATAAAAATGCAAACAACAACTTTGCTAACCAGCTCGGGAAACAAAATGTCAAATAGAAAAAAAATACAGATGCAGATTTAGGAATTAAAAAACAAATAAATGACTGAGAATATTGTCAGGGGTGGGCAGAGCATGATGTGCATCAGGCAAAATAGAAGGGAGTTATTATTAACTGCATTTATTATGATAGTGTCTTTCAAATAATTAAGTCTGCAGTCCCACTGTGACAGGCACATAGAAAACCACAGCCCCTGGACAATTACAGTGCAAACAGACATGAGACAAAGGACAAGGAGAAAGAGTACAATAAACCCCCAGAAAGATCAAGTTAATTGAGGACAAACAGCACAAGAAGGCTGCACTATTTCTTGGGACACTAAACTTAATTAGATAGGCATGAAGTAAAACAAACATCAGGTTTAAACTTAACAGAATGAAATAAAGGGAAGGAAGAAGGAATGCAAGTTGTATGCTCCAAAGCACCTTACTTTCATGCAGGTAGTTTTTATTACAGCGAAGAGGATTATTAGCTTTATTGCTCCTACTAACACTGCTGAAAATTATTTGTCTTACGGCGAAGGTTCTGAGAGAGGGGGTAGTAGCTGACTGCAAGCTGGGGCACTGACAAGCTCTGCTCTAATGCCTATTGCAGAGCTGAGGATGAAAAAAAGAACCTCTCCAGGCTTCAGCTCTGCCAAAACTTCCCTTTGTGGCTATTCAAATTCCACATTTGATTTCCAGACCATGAAAAGAGCAGTAAAAAACCATTTCTGTCTTGCCTGTCTTATTGGGGAATATTTCACTCTCCACAATTGGATACTGTAGAATTCCAATAATTTATGTTTCAGGAGCCCCAAACTGAGATACAGTTTTCTTAGGCACTCTACTGACAGAATAGATGGCAATCCCTGCTCCCAGAGAGCTTACAACCGTCAAGGCATAAAGCCTGAGTGAAATCAAGACATGAACAAAAGGGCGGGATGGAACGAACAGGCGGCGTTTGCAGAGAATAGGTGAAGCTACAGTTGTCGGCCAGGCTGTTACCACAGCTCACCATCCACCCAGCTAATCCTGCTAATGGCATTTCTCCATAGTCACTTCTGCAGGCGAGGAGTTTTAATGAGAATAAGGTGATATGGATGAACTTCAGACTGCAAACTGATTTAGTGAAGTTTTCTGGTTTCACGCACACCATGACCATACGATGCCTCCTGAGAGCACAGACCAGTGGCAGACTGTTTTGCAGGTGTGCACCAAAACGACTACACCAAAACAACCAGCATGTGGAATTAAAGAATTCTAAGGCCACAATTAAGAAAAGAGTGCTTTCAAACAAACAAAAACGAAGTTCAGATTTTCATTACATTTCTTCTTCCTGGGCAGGAAGGCGGAGGGGGGGGAGTGAAAGAGGTGTCACTTTAGTTGTAGCACAGAGCAAAAAAGCTAAAAAATCCTGATTTTTTTTTTTTTTTTTTAAGCAGGAAGCAGAGTTGTTTCCCATGGCTTCATTTTGAACCAAATTTGAAATTCAAATGCACTTTCAGCCCACGAATTTTCCTCAGCTCCAGCCTGGCTGGCCAAACAGCATCCCTCAATAAACACATATATCTCTGCTCTGGAGAAGACCTTCACGTCACACAACACTCCACGCACGGAGCTGCCCCACCAGAACAACAGGAGAACAGCTAAACGCTCACGCTGTGTAGTGTTTTACTCTTTCAGTGTGTTACTGACAGCTGGGGACCTGGGGCTTGTAGGTGTATTTTGGCTTCTCGTTCAAAGGCAGCGCTTTCTATCCCCCAGCTGGAAGGAGGACCCTGCAAACCCAAGGCAGAGCAGCCAACCACAGCAGGTAACAACATCCAACAAGCTTTCAGGCGGCCTCATGCGATGCCACAAAGGCACACACTGCTGACCCCTGCAGACACATCTCTACCATGCAACACACACACCACCTTGCACGCACACACACACGGCTGACACGATCCACAGCACAACACTCAGCCCTGGCTTCTGGCAATGCTGGCACAGAATCATGGAATCATAGACTGATCTGGGTTGGAAGGGGCCTTAAAGATCATTGAGTTCCACCCCCCCTACCATGGGCAGGGACACCTCCCACTAGAACAGGTTGCTCAAAGCCCCATCCGACCTGGCCTTGAACACTTCCAGGGATGGAGCATCCACAGCTTCTGTAGACAATCTGTTCCAATGCCTCAACACCCTCGCTGTAAAGAATTTCCTTCTAGTATCTAATCTAAATCTACCCTCTTTCAATTTAAAACTGTTATCCCTTGTACTATTGCTACATACCCTCATAAAAAGTCCCTCCTCATCTCTTCTGTAGGCCCCCTTTAGGTACTAGAAGGCCATTTTAAGGTCTCCTGGGAGCCTTCTCTTCCCTCTCCAGGCTGAACAACCCCAACTCTCTCAGGCTGTCTTGACAGGGAAGGTACTCCATCCATCTGATGATCTTTGCGGCCCTCTTCTGGACCCATTCCAACAGGTCCCATGTCCTTCCTGTGCTGAGGACTCCAAAGCTGGACACACACTACTCCAGCAGGGGTTATGTTGAGCTTCTCATCCACCAACATCCCCAAATCCCTCTCCTCAGGGCTGCCCTCAGTCCATTCTCCACCCAGCTTGTATTTGTGCTTGGCATTGCCCCAGCCCAGGTGCAGGACCTTGCACTTGGCCCGGTTGAACTTTGTGAGGTTCACGTGAGCCATGAGCCCACACCACTGCACTGTTTCACAGGGGGAGTGAGACAACATGATGTATTATGGTACACAGCCAGGTACTGTAACACCTTGGGCACACCGCCTCAACACACAACACACACGCAGAACACTCAGCACCCACACACAGCCCACTCACAGCCACAAACTACCATCTCCTAGCAGCGGTTCTTACACCCACACCTGATCAACTCCCCCAGTGCAGCACAGGCACATGGAGAATCCACGAAAAAAGACACAACTCGGCAGTGGCACACCTACCAAAACAGCACAACCAAGCAATGGCACACGCGGAACCGCGCAGAGACACCACACACGTACGTGAACACAGCAAGAGGCACATGCAGATACACAGAATCACAGAATCACCTGTTGGAAGGGACCTTTTAAGATCATCTAGTCCAACCAATGGAAAAAAAAACCAAACAAAAAACACACAAAAACCCAAACCAAACCAAAAAATACAACCCACAAACGAACAAAAAAACCCCACCCACACAAACCCCACGCCACATCCAAAACAAAAACAATCCACTACTAATCCATATCCCCGAGCACCATGTCANNTCCAGGGATGGTGCCTCAACCACCTCCCTGGGCAGCCCAATCCAATGCCTGACAACTGTTTTAGGAAAGAAATATTTCCTAATATCTAACCTGAACCTTTCCTGGCGTAACTTGAAGCCATTACCCCTCGTCCTATCATCTGTGACCTGGGAGAAGAGACCGACCCCTCACCTCTCTACAGCCTCCCTTCAGGTAGCTGTAGAGAGCAATAAGGTCTCCCCTCAGTCTCCTCTTCCCCAGACGGAACAACCCCAGCTCCCTCAGCCTCTCCTCATAAGGCTTGTGCTCCAGACCCGTCACCAGCTCCATTGCCCTTCTCTGGACCTGTTCTAGTACCACAATGCATCAAAACAGGCACGTGCATGAATCCATGAAGAGACCAAGATTCTCTATACACACAAACTGCCATATGCAAATATACATCTGAATGCGTATGTTTATTATATATATCTGTGTATATTTCAATATATTATATATTAATATATATTTATGATACGTATATTTGAGGAGTAGCTGAGGGAACTGGGATGCTTTAGCCTGGAGAAAAGGAAACCTTATCACTCTCCACAACTGTCAGAAAGGAGGTTCTAGAGGTGGGGGTCAGTCTCTTCTCCCAAGTGACAGGCAACAGGACAAGAGGAAATGGCCTTGAGTTGTGCCAGGGGAGGTTTAGAATCATAGATTCATAGAATTGTCTGGGTTGGACGGGACCTTGAAGATCATCAAGTCCAACCATCAAGCCAATCCAGATAAAACCCACCACTAAACCATGTCACTAAGCACTACGTCAACCAGTCTTTTAAATGCCTCCAGGGATGGCACTCCCTGGGCCAGCCCATTCCCTGGGCTTGATAACCCTTTCAGTGTAAAAATTTTTCCTAATAGCCAATTTGAACCTCCCCTGGCGCAACTTGAAGCCGTTTCCTCTTGTCCCATCCCCTGTTCCTTGGGAGAAGAGACCGACCCCCCCCCGGCTCACCCTCCTTTCAGGGTGTTGGAGAGAGCGAGAAGTTCCCCCCCCCGCCGCGGCCTACTCCGATCGACACCGGGACAGCTCGCCCGGCCCACACCGACGGGGCGGGGGGAAGAGGCGGAGAAGGAAGAGGAAGAGGAGGAGGAGGAAGCGGAAGGGCAAGAGGCGGTCGAGGCCGGTCCCTCGGCTGCTGTAGCGGCCCGGCCTGGCCGGCAGGTAAGAGCCGCCCGGGGCGGGGGAGGCCGGGCCGGTTCGGCGGGAGACCCCTCGGGATGCAGGGGCCGGGCGACCGGGTGTCCCCTTGCCCACACAGGGGGTGCGATGGCGGAGAGGAAAAGGCGCCCGCCCGCCCGCTGTGGTACAGCCACAAAAATCCTCCCGTAGGAAGCGTCGTTTTCTTTCTCTCCTCAAGACCGTTAAGGCAGGATTTGGGAAACTGAAGCGAGGGTTTAGAAGGAGAATAAAGGCCAAACCACGTATTTACCAGAGGGGGACTTACGTGTCTTTTAAATAAACTGTTTTCTCTGTTGCAGCGCTACTGTTAGCTGTAGAAGTCAGTAGCTGACAAAGGCAGGCCGGGCTGGTGTGAATCGGTGGGTTGATCTGCTTGAGGTCAGAAGTTTCTATGGGTGGGCCTGGACCGGTCGGATCAATGGGCCAAGGCCAGTGGGATGAGGTTTAATAAGGACGAGTGCCGGGTCCTGCATCTTGGTCACAACAACCCCAGACAATGCTACAGGCTTGGAGAAGAATGGCTGGAAAGTTGCCCAGCAGAAAAGGGCCTGGGGATGTTAGTGGACAGACGGCTCTAGAAGAGCCATCAGTGTGCCCAGTGGCCAAGAAGGCCAACAGCATCCTGGCCTGTATCAGGAATAGTGTGGCCAGCAGGAGTAGGGCAGTGATGGTGCCTCTGTACTGGGCACTGGTGAGGCCTCACCTCAAGTACTGTGTTCAGTTCTGGGACCCTCACTACAGGAGAGACGAGGCTGGTGTGGGGTCTAGAGAACAAGTCCTATGAGGAGAGGCTGAGGGAACTGGGCATGTTCAGTTTGGAGGGGGCTGAGGGGGGACCTCATTGCCCTCTACAACTACCTGAAAGGAGGGTGTAGAGAGGCAGGGGTTGGCCCCTTCTCCCAAGGGAATAATGACAGGACCAGAGGAAATGGTCTGAAGCTGCGGCAAGGGAGGTTTAGATTAGATATTAGGCAGAATTACTTTACTGAGAGAGTGGTCAGGCACTGGGACAGCCTGCCCAGGGAGGTGGTGGAGTCGCCATCCCTGGAGGTGTTTAAGAAACATGCAGATGTGGTGCTTCCGAGCATGCTCTATTGCCTGAGATTGATTGTTTGTGTCTGTTTGTGGGGCTTTTTTGGGTTTTTCTTTTTGGTTGGTTTTTTTTTTTTGGTGTGTGGTTGGACTCGATGATCTCAGAGGTCTCTTCTAACCATGGAGATTCTGTGAATGCAAGGGAAATCACAGTATTTTCTAATGCCCCAGCAATGCCCAGATTATGGTCCGTCAGTCTGCAGTGCACATTCCACAGCTGGTTTATGGAACCATTTTAAGAAGGATTTCTTGACTTTTGTGTGGCCACCCCAACAACGCACAAGGGCATGCAGGTGTTCAGTTGTCACCACAGCTCAGAAAAAGCTGTGTTTGCCAAGGGCCATGGTCCTGGTCCTTATCCTGCCAATTACTTGCACCTTCTGCATGTACAAGTATGCACAGAGATAGGTGTTTACACGTATGTATATATTTATAGAGTGGAGTCAGGTTCCTTTCTAGGCAAAAGAAGTCACACATGGCAGCTCCTCCAGCATGACACAGTTTTGGTTTTATCATCTTTGGCTTTTCCTGTACTTGCTGGAAAAACTCAGCTTACTATAAAACAGGAATGTCCCACCCCCAAAATGAATGTTTTGTGAAAAACTGGGAGAATCAAACAATACTATGTGTGATATAACAGGTTTAAAATTAAGGCACTGCTTCACTTTGAAGCATGGCTGAGTCTGTGGAAGCTGAGCTTAAAAGACAGTGAAGGTACTTTTAATTTTTTGAAAGTTACTGAAACAATATTAGTGCTTAATCCATGTAGGACCAAGTAGCCAGCTGGATTACTTCCACAAAATGACATTTGGAAAACTGAGAAAAATACAGAATTTGGGGTCAGCGCTCTGAGAAGCGGGTTGCATGCTGGCTATGGGAGAGTTTTCACTGCTGGGATAAACCACATTTTCAAGTACAGTAATGGTCACTTTGTTGTGTTTTCATGTCAAGTTGAGGATTTTGCATGGCAAGTCTTACCATGACCAAGCCTGTATGGTCAAGGCTTTGAAACTCCCAAACGTTACAAAACACAGGGGAAAATCAGACTGCAGATGTTGGGATGGCTGCTGACAGACATCACAGAAACCACTGCTTCAGTCACTGTGTGATTAGGGTGGATCTGAATTAATGTGGCTTCAATGAAACTTTCCAAAGAAGAATGTCTTCCAAAGAAGCTATTTTCAGTCCAGTTTTTTTTTTTCATGAAGTATTAAGTGTGACACACCTTTTTATTTGACAATAAATTCTCCCTCTTAACCATTGGCTACACTATACACAAAAAAAAGCTGTGTTAGATACTCCTGGGAGCAGAAACGAACTAGAAGTTTTGGAATCTTTTAATGAGTTCAAATTTAAAGAGGGTCAAATTTTAAAATACTGAAACATCAACTCTTCATAAATTTTGTTCCTGTCAGAATTTCTCTCGGGGTTAAAGCCCTCTGTCACTGTGAAGTTACTGTAGATTGTTTATACTGTATAGTAATACTAAGCATCTTCTTGAAAAAGTAGTTTTAAGGAAAAACTGGAGTCAAGTCTCTCAAATAGAAGACTCTGACCAATGGGGGTAACTTGTTTTTTCTTCTTCCCTGCTTCCTCAGAATGGCTATCTTCTGCGTGATGAAACTTCTGTGGCAAGCAACCAGAAATGAGAATAGATATGCAAAAAGATGCTTTGGTACTCTTCTGGCACAAACACCACAAAAAAGGGTCTTTTCTCCCTTCTGGATGGTGGTACCTGACCCTGGAAAGTCAGCTGTGTTTGGACCTACTCAGCCATTCTGTACAGCTGAAAAATCTCACACGGAACCAAAAAGGAAAACTGCATTTGGAAGCGTTGGGCGAAGAATTCCCTATCGGATTTTGCACGTAATCAACCAGGATGGAGAGAGCTTAGGAAATATGCACCGAGCAGAGGCACTCAAGCTTATGGATCAACACGACCTGAAACTAGTTCTCCTCCGTGAGAACGTGGAACCTCCCGTATACAGACTCATGACTGGGCAGCAGATTCATGAGGAACAGCTGAGGCTTGCGGAGAAGAAGAAAGCAAGTCCAAAAACAGGTACGTACACTGTTGGCACTGCACCACCGAGCACTTTGAAAAATGCTGCAGTAAAAGTGGTTTCAACAGATGAAATCCTCTTACTTGCATTTGTGTAAATCCAAAGCGCTGTTGCTGCAGTCCACACTATTAAGGATCTGCAGTGGTGAAAATAAAATTTTGGATTAGTCTCGTGTTCCACAGAGAAGCCTTCTCTTGCTTTCTCAGGATTTACTATTTTGGTGTCTGCTGGCTTTTTTTTTAAAATCTATTTTTATTTAAGTGAGTATCAGTAGACTCTGGTTCCACGAGGCTTGCTGAATTTCTCTTCCTTTTCTAAGGCATAAAGTGACAGGCAGTTTTTATAAACTGACCACCCCGATCCATCAGTATTATTTTGTCACCAATAGTCATGAAACATTCTCCTTCCAGCTGGCTGCTAGGGAGGCAGAATCTAGAGCCATGTCTTGTACAGAGTCGGAGAACAGCTTTTCAACACTGAAAAAGTCAGTACTTTGTCAGTAGCTTAACAAACTAAGCTTGGTAAAGAGGTTTTAGAAAAGGCATCTGACCTTGTATCCTCTTTTCTTATCCTCAGGCTAACGTAGATTATGTGCTTTGGGTAAAGTTCTGATTTTAGAGGAGAGCGCTTTTGTAGTAGTGAGTTTTTCTGTTCAAGAAACCAAAGATTATTCAAACGGAACTACTTTAGAGACTCAATAAGGAGGAAGAGACCATAAATTGTTGCAAGGCATCGTACTCCCAGTTGAATATTGCACTTCACCATTCAAGTAAATGGGCTTGAGATGAACTGTCTAACAACCAAGCTTTTTACATTCAGCTATACTATGTGCAGAATGTAAGAATTTGCACACTAAGTCTTTAACTCCGATATTTATCTTTGCTACCACTGCATTGTGGGTGGTATGAACAAAACTGTAATTAAAATAAAAATACTTTAAGGTTCCTGACCCTGAAGAGACTTCCCTACGTGCCTCAAACATGCACTCAGTCTCCTGATCACAGCAGTGAGTGTGAGACGCCAAGTAGCCACCTTCTGAGGTGAGAGTGGTACATGCTGAGATGAGATGGGGATGCTCCATGTACAAGAAAGCAGCACAGGGGAAAGGTGTCGAGCAGATAAAACACCACAGGCTGTTGAAAGAGAGCAACTAATACCGGTTTATCAGCTGTCAAGCCAACATGGTTTTAGTTCTGTTTTAAACAGGGATGGTTCAGAAGGAGTTATCCTTCTCTTCAGCTATTGCCAAGAATGACCTAGAAACCAAGATTAAACAGATAGCGCAGTGGATTGAAAAGAAACACCATGTTAAAATTACCATCCGGCAAGCGAGAGATAGCAATACAGACATGGTAAGTGGACTCCTGAAAGCTGGGCCAATCAATTGCATGAAATAGGTGTACTTGTATTAGCTTCCCCTATTCACTAGTGCTACCATTTTTAATTTTTTTTTTTTTTAATATATCACATACTGCTAAATTAAGGGAAGGTCTAGGTCCCTTGAAAGTAGTGATTCCCCACCTGAAGCTGTTCCTACTCCTTTGCAGCACCACCTTATTAACTGGGCTGGTGAAATTTCCCCATATATGCCTTAAGCCAGCTCATTCACTGAGAAGTTTAACAGTACAGTTAGAAAAAATAATGATCTAATGTATTTAACTGGATTATTCCAGTAAACTAACTGCTTTTCCTGAAGATGCGATTGTGGCCAAGGTTAGTTTTTCACCACTGTGTGGAAAACTACTGGAAAAACGTTCCAAGACAGGCAAAGTAAACATCTGTAAAGATATTAGGGAGCTGGTGGCAATTTACTACCATAATTGTAAAGCCTCGTCTTCATTGTCATACGGGAAATCAACCTAAGTGTTAGGAAATGGCTTAATCCCTCTGGCGACTTTCCTAAACCTGCTTATAAGTAAAGAACAAGTGGTTAGGAAAGGACAAACTGAACTGCTCAAACCAGGACTAGCAACTAGCTGGTTTCAGCTAATGGCTAAACCACAAGCTGGAGATACTGTCATTATAGAGCAGCCTGAAGTCTTTTTTTACCTTTGTAAATTTGTGCACTTAGTCCCTATTTTTCTCCTCTTTTTCAGTTTGTGGTTTTTGATCAGATTTTGGAGACTGTGTCCGATAAAGCCACTTATCTTTCCAAACCAAAACTTACCAGAGAAGGAGTGAGTACCTGTATTTTGAGACACATGTCTGACAAAGAGTTGAAAGCATACCAGAAGATGGAAAAACAGAAAAGCAGTACAGTAAAGAAAGATGAAAATGAAGATCCGGACTCAAGCAAGCCACATCAGTGACTTTATGAAGATATGTAAACAACATTAATTTCTTATTTAAAAAAAATAATACTATACATTTAATAAAGTTATTGCTGAACTTTGCACTGGTAGTTCCGTGGAGAAAATGGTCTTAGTTAACCTTTACTGCAGAGTCAGAATTTCAACAGTTGGTATTTCATGTTCCATGGGCTTATCCATTGTCTTGCTTTCTGTCACAACCACATCCTGTCCTGGCTGTGTTTTGGGAGGGATGTAGCCGCTCAGACGAGAGGCTAAACTCCTCTTAGGACGAGAACGCTTTGCCTGGAGGAAATAAATCCAGAATTAGCAACTTAATGTATCTATGGAGTGAAGACTACGAAGGTAAGTGGAGGAAGAAGAAATCAATGAATAGGCCAGCACCGCATTATTTAAAGGAGTTTCCAAAGTTAAGCATCTCCCAAATGAAGTAGATAGCTGGCCTATTTTCCTGTTTGAAGTTTATCCTCCTCTGAAGTGACAGGGTATGGTTGAGAAGACTTTTTCAAGCGTATAACTTACTTTTGAGTTCAGCTTTCTCTTTTCAGGATCATGTACAACTGCGTGCCTTGCTAGGCTCTGCTACAGTTACCAAGAGCAGAGAGGGGAAAAAAAAAAAAGTAAGGTTTATCATTTATCATTTCAGATTACATGATTCCGATTAGAACAGTCCAGAAAATACATACCTTCATTGCAAACACTCTGTCACAACCTGGATAATCACAAGAGAATGGTCTTTTCTCCTCATGAAAAGAGAGGATATGGCTTTGAAGGTTAAATACTGTCGTGTAAGTTCTCCCACATCCTTCTCTTGGGCATCGGCAGACTTCCCTCTCTGCTGCATGTGTTTTTAGATGCTGCTTGAGGTAATCTTTCCGTTTAAAAGTTTTGCAACACTCACTGCAAACTACCGGCTCTGAGTGGGAGAGAGACAGGCAGAGTATAAGTTAACAGGAGCTCAGAATCAAACCTTAGTAGTGTTCTAGAGCAATGCTAAAATCCACATGAAATGCAAGGAACTCAAGAGACTGGAAGAAAACAACACAGTAACAATTATCCAGGTATGAAATCCTGTATTGTACAATTCCTCATTAACTGGCTCACAAAGCAAAGTTAGAATACCAAGCAGCATTTTCATCAGTTGAAGGTCTAGCCAGTCACAACCATTTAACTGATAAAGTACTAGTAAACAAGTTTGTCTAGACATAACGACAAGCTGATGAAGAGTTCAGCAAGGACTCCTTGTCAAATGATCAATTTGTTTCCTACTTGTTACCAAAAGTTAAGTTCTATTTACTAAAGCATTTAGAGTTTACCTGTATGACTTTCTTTATTATGTTTCAGAAGCTCTGTCCAAGTTTTTCCAATAAACGAGCAGTTTTCTTTCTTGCACACATAGCCTGGTGGACAGGACAGATTTTTTTTACAGTCAGTACAGTTCTGGCACACACAGTCCAGTTTTACAATGGGAACTCCACTATTTGCATTTCAAAGTTACTGGAAGAAGTCCTTTTTTCCTTTGCTAAAACATAACTGAAGCAAGAAGAAAAACTGTATTACCTTCATGTATCTTCTCATGCCGCTTTAGATGACTTGGAGTAGAAAAGTACTTTCCACATCCTTCATTATTACATCTAGGTATAAAATACACTGGTTTAATTTCTTTCACTGCATCTGTTATATTTTTTGTTGCTTATGTCAAGAACTATTAAAGTGGACAAAATAACCCAAGTTTCCCCTTGCCAAGAGGCAGACTGGCAAAGTAAACATCTATAAAGATGTTAGGGAGCAGGTGGCAATTTACTATTCTGATTGTAGGGCCCTGAGACTTGTCATTTGCAGAAATGTCTTTTTTATAAACACTCCATGTAAGACTTTTTTTTTCCTTTTACTGTGTGTAGTGAATCATATTTCCTTGATGATTCTCTCTAGTAATCTGCCCCTCCTCCTGCCTTGTAAAAATAAATTCCATAGTATGTTTCTCATAGAGGACTCTGATCCTCTCAAGAGTTAACTTGCTGTATATGTGGAAATCATACTGTAGTTTTAAGTTTTAGCTAAAGAATCAAGCCTTGTACATCCCTACACAGTAGGCTCTTAAAACATGAGAGAGATAGAAAGTAGATTTAAGTGGTTTGTACAGATGTAGCCATCAGAGCAGTAGCAGAGCACTGACAGTATTTTTGTGCCTGTCACCCAGCCATACCAGTGCCCTTCACTAAAGCAGAACACTCCTGTAAAGTGTGTTCCACCTCTAAGAAATGCAAAGCTAAACTTTGCTTTCATCAGATCTGCACTGATGTGTCACGTAATTAAGAGAGTTGCAATAAACAGCGTCTCATGAACAAGTCTCACTGCTTTTAAGCTACAGCTCACTTCAATACCAGCCAAGTAACTGCTTTCTACTGGAAAACAGCAGTAGCTGCATTTTTAATTACCATGCAAGCTTATATTTGTATTTCAAACTCCCTGAACTCAAAACGGATTTTCTGTTTATTACTTCTGTGAACCTGTAATAAATACTAAGATGTATTAAGCTGGAAAGCTGAAGTTACAGGGCCCCAAGACTGCTGCTCAAACCAGACTACCGGGCAAAGCAGTAATACAAGAAATGTACTTGGAGCCATGACTACAAGTTCATGCCAGGTTTCTGTTTGGTTTTTTTAAATGCTGCATCAATTAAAAGGTTGAGAAAAGACACCCATTTTCATCAACAGTGTTTAAATGGTATTGTTAAAATTCATTATTAAAATTATCCACCTACTTGAAAGGAGGTTCGTTGGTGTGGTGACACTGATGAACTTTAAGTTGCTGATGCTTCCTGAAGGACTTGTTACAGCCTTCAAAGTCGCACTATATAGGAAATTAACTTATTGTTAGAGGCCACACAATGACAGTCCAGTCCACATATTTGCTGAAATCCCAATCGCAGTAACTGAACTCATACAAGCACCACACAGTAACAAGGTGAAGTATTTCACTAGATACACAAGAAAGAGCTGGTTTAGCCTTCACTTTACAGTATCAAAGGTAATTACTCACCACATACTGCTTTTGCTGATTTTGATGCTTGCGCTCAATGTGCTTCTTTAAGTTTGATTTTGTTCCAAATTTCTGACCGCATCCATCAGCTGTGCACCTGCAAATGAACTGCATTTATTATCACTCTTATTGATTTTTTTCCTAGGCAGATACAGAAATAATTGGATAAGAGGAATACAGGAAGAATAACTACAACTCACAACCCAAACAAAAATTTACCTTAAAGACATGAAAACCCAGAGGCTAAATTCTAATCAAAAGCCACAGGAAAACTTATCAGAAGATACTTTTAATAAAACACATAGGAATTCCTAGCTCGAATCCATGACATGCAGCTATTAATGGCTTAGTAACAGGAGATAACTGCCCTTTCTTCTTTTAATTCTGTATTCTAGGAAGAGAGCTGCCCATTCCTTTAAGCATCTATTGTGGATCACTGCCAGACAGGAGGTTTTAGGCTAAGGAGATTCCCCCACATCTCACCCCGCGTGCACTGTTACAAGCGCTGTGAGTACTGTGATGAGTGTTGTGAGTACTGTTACAGCAGTACCCACGATATGAAAGCTAGGCAGGCATGCTCTGTACCACCCACACACCCATTTTAACTCCCTTTCATTTCCATAAGGACAAGCATAATCCACTTTAAGAAGTAAAAAACTCGGCCTTACTCAAAGGGCTTTTCCCCAGTGTGCGTAAGAAGGTGTCGAGCGCGGTGGAAATCTCTGGTGAAACCTTTACCACAGCCTTCATAATCACAAACATATGGCCTCTGGAAAAGAGAGAGAGAGGGCTGTTCAGAGATGACACCCCACTCCTTGGGGGGCTTGGCTGTTTCCAGAAGGCTGCCTTCAGTGGCAGTATTTCAGAATGCTACAATTTGAGGAACCCAACCCACAGCAATTTATTGTTATTAAGACAATTATTCTATCACTTGATGAGCCCTCCCGGAAAGGGGAATTGGGGAAAAACAAGGAAACTCAAGGGCTGAGATATAAATAGATTTACTAGAATAAGATCAGATCATTAATGTTAATAACACAAAAGAACCAACGCAGCCCATTCTATCATCAGGAAGCTGTGTGCTTCCAGCAGCACAGAGCAAATGTCAGACGCTGACACCACTATGGCTTCTGGAGGAAGGGAAGGGCTTGGGGGTCCGGCACCGGGACAAGGAGTCCTCAGGATCACAGCCATCAACAGAGAGAGAGAGAACTCCTCAGCAAACTTTCTAATTTATATTGAATGTGAGGTGCATGGTATGAAATAACCCTGTTGGCCAGCTTGGGTCAAGCATCCTCCTCCTCCTCCTCATCACTGCACCTGGCAAGGCTTGGAAACACTCAGACCTTGAGGCCCATATACCACAGCTGGCTATAAAATAAATATTTTCACAAATTCTGACACCGAAGTCTTCTAAAAGCGCAGTTTTCCCAAGCAGTAGAAGAGAAATTACTGAAAAGCAAAATTACCGAAGAAATCAGTCCCGCGTCGCTGAAACCAGGAGACAAAACAAACCAGGAGACACAACCCAGGCAGCCCCCGACGCTGCCCCGGGTACCTCAGGAGGTGAATCAGGTTCCCCGAACCCCCGGGGAGGGGGCCCTGAGCCGCGCAGGTCGCCCCCCGCCTGCTGGGCTGTCCCCTCCCTCCCCCTGACAGGGAGGCCCGAGCTGGAAACCCCCGCCGCTCCCTGAGGCCCAGCGCCGCCCGCCTCGCCTCACCTCTCCCGTGTGCCGGCAGAGATGAGCGTCCAGCCGCCAGGCCTTGTTGAAGGTGGCGTCGCAGTCGGGGAAAGAGCAGATGAAAGGGCGGGCGGGGAGCTCCCTCCCGCTCCCGCCGCCGCCGCCACCACCACCGAGCACATCCCCACCGCTCCGCCGCGCGCTCCCCGCCGCCGCCTCCCCGGCCATGCCGGAGGGCACGTGACTGCCGTCCCGCCCGCCTCCCCTCCCCGCGCGGGCGCATGCGTGGTACGGGGGGGGGGCGGAGCGGTGGCGGTGGCCAGGACCCGGCGGGGTTGGGGTTGCGGTTCTCCCTGTGGTGTGGGGGCGGTGGTGGTCGTGCCCGGCCCGCTGTCGGTTGAGGGGGTGCGAGAGGTGCGCAGGGCCTGAGGGCTTGACCCCGAGAGCAGCTCGGGTCCGCGGGCCCGTTCCCCTCGGCTCACGCCCCAGGAACAAACCCCCTGTCGCTGCCCGGTGTGGAGCCGCCTCAGGCACCTGAGAAGACCCCGCCGTGAACAGAGAGTCATAGAATCGCAGTCTAGGATGGAAGGGACCTTTAAAATCATCGAATCCAGCCATTAACCTAACACTGCCAAACGACCACTAAAGCATGTCCTTCAGAAACACTTCTACGCGTCTGTTAAATACCTCCAGGGATGGTGCCTCAACCACTTCCCTGGGCAGCCCATTCCAATGCTCAATAATTCTTTCCAAGTAAAAAAAAATCCTGATATCCAATCTGAACCTCCCCTGGTGCAACTTGAGGCCATTTCCTCTTGTCCCATCACCTCTGACTTCGGAGTTGAGACCGACCCCCGACTCTCTACACCCTCCTTCAGGTAGTTAGAGAGCGTGGTAAGGTCTCCCCTCAGCCTCCTCTTCTCCAGACTGAAGAACCCCAGCTCCCCCGGCCTCTCCTCATAACACTTGTGCTCCAGACCCCTCACCAGCTCCATTGCCCTTCTCTGGACCCGTTCCACCAGCTCAGTGTCTTTTTTGTGGTAAAGGGCCCAAAACTGGACACAGTACTTGAGGTGGGGTCTCACCAGTGCTCAGTACAGGGGGAGGATCACTCCCCTACTCCTGCTGGCCACCCAGTTCCTGATACAGGCCAGAATGCTGCTGGCCTTCTTGGCCACCTGGGCACACTGCTGGCTCAAGTTCAGCTGATAGTCAACCAACACCCCCAGGTCTTTTTCTGCTGGGAAGCTCCAGCCATTCTTCTCCAAGCCTGTAGTGTTGCCTGGGGTTTTTGTGACCCCAGGGCAGGCTCCGGCACTAGGACTAGTTGAACCTGGTACCATTGGCCTCAGCCGATTGATCCAGCCCATCCAGATCCCTCTGCAGAGCCTTCCTACCCTCCAGCAGGTCGACACGGCCACCCAGCTTGGTGTTGGCTGTAAACTGACTGAGGGTGCACTCAGTCCACTCGTCCCCATCATTGATCATCACATGATCACATCATCTGCTCTGAAATTTAAAAAACAAGTTATAAATCTTCCTTTTTGAGACTTTGCATGTGAAAACATGATATTGCCTCAGGCCTCTCTAACACAGGTGAGGAAATAACATGCAAGGGAGAAAACGATGGATAATGTCTCTTGCTGCACAGAAAAACAATATTCATTGCATAGGGGTTTGCTCTATAGAATACCAGTTAAAGATTTCAGCAGAATTCTCTGGGAATTTGAATTCAATTTTGGAAATACATAAATATAGGATAACTCCAGGCCTGAAGGATTCTTATTGTGTTGTGCTGTCAGTGTCTTCCGAGGTGACTTACAGAAGGAGGATTCTGAAGACTCCTCTATTACATCTGGAAAGACCTGTGGGTTCCATTGCAGATTTGATCCTCTTATTTTGCACTGTGGGAAGTGGGAGGTAGACATATACAATCCAGAAAAATAAGTCTGAATGTGTATACTTCCAACACAAGATCCACATGTCTACTGATAAATTTTAATAGTCTGTAAGCTTTTGTAAAGGAGCAAACTGAGGTATTTCATTTCCTTAAGAAAAAAACTACAACACACAGATCTGTCACATGCATAAAAAACCCACAGGGTAGTAAATCCCTCAGACTCTGATTAAAACTGCTCCTTTAAGCTGTCAGGATCTACCCAGAATTAAATATCAATGCAGAAAAGACTGCAGATAGTGCCATGGATACTCATTTGCCCCCCAAAGAACTGCTGAGTGAATAGGCCATGTATCATTGTGGCTGTTTCATTTTCCTACCACGTTGTTTGCTGTAGGCAAAGTTGTATTTACTTCATCTTCCAGAACAGCCATTTCTCTTTATGCAGCACCATTACATCCAAATATCTTATGTTTATGAACATTGCACAGAAATTTTGTCAGTGAGTACAGAAAAATATGTTTTAAATGAATTTACAGAATAGCTGTGGAATTGCAGGAATGATTTCCCCACATGAGAAAGTTCTCAAACTGAAAGACTTTTCCCTATAGACTTATTGCAAGCTAAATATTGACAGTTTGAGGCACCCTACCTCAGATCCCTTGGCCTGGTTCAGTGGAGGTGGGATGCAGAATGATTGTAACTTAGAAATGGTGCTAACTACTACTTATGCACAAATTTTGAGGCCACAATTGCAATTGCAATGCCAACAAACCTGCAACAAGTTCAGACACATCTTTAAAAATTGCTTTTGGCTTTCCAGAGTAAGTGGAGAAATGGTGTTGAGTAGCTCGATGAAGTTGGCAATAGTTGTCAGGAAACCTCCATCAGTTTGTGGAGAAGTTCCTCAGTTATGCATGGTGTACTGTCACACCAGGTAGGATGGAAGTGGAATAAAACAAAGAAGTAATTCCAGCATTTCTTATAAAGGTGACATTTTGAGCTTTTTATTAGTAGAAATGTGAAAATATCACTGTGGCAGATGTGCTGGAAACCTATGCTAGTATGATCCATAATCGCTCCAATGGATTTCCTCATTGTGAAAGTAATAGTGTGGTTTTCCACCTACAGGCAAGAAAATTCGTCTCTGTGTGCCAGCAATATATTAGATCTTCTCTCACAGATGAGTCAAGCAGAGCTGAAAAAGGCTTTTTCCCTTCTTGGCCGTAGACACTTTAAAGCATGAAAACAACAAAGGTTTTTTGGTGATTTTATTTTTTCACAATTGGAAGGGGAATAAACTTGTCTGATTATTTCCAAGGCTGTAAGGAAGTTCCAGTAGCAATATTTGAAAAGATAAAAATAATGTACCACAGTCAAATGTTTTGACTTTGATACTTGCAGTGGGTGATGCTAATATGAACTCAAGACATCATTTTGAACTTCTAGTTCATGGGAAATCAGAACAAGTATGTCCTTCTAGGTATTTGCTCTTCCCATATACAGCATACTGTAGGGATAGACTCCAAAGCCCCAGCCCCTCTTCACAGTATGGCTTTATTCTCTCCTTTATCAGAGCTTGGGCTCTTCCTCTTTCCCTAAATGACAAGCATGTCCCAGGTCTAGAGGAGAGTAGGTGAAGCACGTGTGAATTATGCAAACGGGATGCCAGAGGTAAACTGCAGTTAGGATAATGTTTCCTTGATCTCTCTATTTACAGAATTATAGATGGCTTGTAATAGTGCCAGTGTCCTCAGGAGCCCTTTCTAGGGATTTCTGGGAACCACAACAACATGTTAGGAAGAGGATGGAGTTAATCAGTTGGGCTTTCCTGCTGCTATATTCAGCATAGCAAGCTGCCTCTGACAGATGTTTCTGCTTTTAGGGCACAAGGAACTTTATTGACTGGCTTTCCCCGTGTTCAAGAAGCATGTAAAGCTATCAACAACTGGTTTTCCATGAGAGCATTTGCTTGTCAGGTGATGTTTTTCTCTGTCTGGCATAGCAGATTTTAATGAATCTCTCAATTCTCTGGTCCCCCAAGAGAAGAAATAGAGGAAATCTGTGTTACCTGATTTTCTCTCCTCCCTGGGGGAGGCATGGGCTGTAAGTGATTGGCAAAGTTAGACAGCAGAGCTGTGAGAGCAGCACCCAGAGTCCTCTGCTCCTCGTCAACCCTCCCATCAGCTATCCTGACCTGACTCTTTTGAATAATATTTCCTGCATGTCATACCAAAATTAGAGCCAGGTCCCAGGTGTTCCTTACACAGTTTGAGGCCAGTCAATTAATATTGCTGCTGGGGTCTTGTATCTCTACCCATCTCCCATGGCTTGCATGACAAGAAAGGAACCCTGACTGTGTGAGCACTTGTGCTCCCCATGAGCTCTCTCCAGATGGGATGGGGCAAAGGAGGGCTTGGGCACAGCCCTCCACAGGCTGTGGGGGGGTGGAGGACCCTACTCCTGGAAAACACCTCCTGCCTCCATTCCTGCCCCAGCCTTGCTGTATTCTCCCTGAAGCATTTACCTACTGGAGCATTCAGCTCACCCAGCTGTTAGACAGAATTAGACAAGTCGAGGTTAAATCCAAGTGTCCTCCATTCTCCATTTCACCATTGTAGCCCCCGAAGTGAGCACAGTCACCCCTCAGTCCCCTGGCACAACTCCAGGAAGGAGCTGCCCGCCCAAAGGACGTTGATTATTGGTTCCTCCCATTGTGTCTGCCCCACAAATGGTGCCTTTCCTCATCAGTCACAGCTGTTTGTGCTGGCAGCGCTGGCCTCTCAGGGCGTCGCGTTACGTGGGTCAATCAGGACAGCAGTTCCCTATCTGTCCAAATCCACAGGTGCAAAGTCATGCCTGCAGCCATCTGGGGCCGTAAAACCAAGGCATCCTCCCAAGGCAGGTTGCAACAGAAGCTGCCGCACAGGAGCTGTACAAGTCCTTCCTCTCCTGGCTGAGCCCCGCAGGGCACTTCTCTGGCATGTAGTCTCTTCATCTGGAAGAAGGAGAAATGCAATTTCACCCATCCCCTCCTGGCAGCTGTGGCTAGGAGGGATGGTTATTTTAGTGGACCATAACATTATTGTAATAATTGCTGCTTCAGCAGACAGAATTATTAGCCTGTCAGTAATGCGATAGACAGCAACACTTGTCTCAAATGCCTGTCAATTATCTAAATAAGCAAATGTGCTTCCTTTCCCACCATGGTCACTGGTCTCTTGTATCATTTGTGAAGCCAAAGCTGTGGTCTTGCAAATACCCCTGCAAGTAGTTGTTTTTTACAGGCGTTGTCTCATCAAAGCATGGAGAGGCTGCTGATGGGAGGAAGAGATGCTGGGCTAGTTCCTCAGGGCCTGATTCAAATCCTTTTGTGATCAGTAGAGAGATCCTAGTCTTTCATGGTTTTGGATTATATTCTCAGATAGTAACTTTTTCCAGGCAGGAATTTTGCTTCAAATGTCTCTTGAATATACTTGAGAGACCTGGCAGCTGATAAAATACTCACTCAGCCTTAAGCCAATACAGCCAGTGGAGCCCCTGAATATACTGTATTTTTTTTCAACATAGCAACATTCTGATACGTTTTCTACTCCAGAGTCAGGCCTGCAGTAGCTTTTTATTTACTTGGAGATATCCAGAACCTGAAAATGTGGCTTCCACATTTTGGGGCAGCAGACATCTACAGGGCTTCAGTGCATGCCCTCTGCCCACCGCAGGGCAGGGATTCGCCCTCCCATCCACCTCCCCTGCACTCCCCCTGCTCCTGTTCGTGTACCACCAGCCCCTCCTCTAAACACCGATGGGCTCTGCTCCAGTGGGCAGGGCTGCCTGCCCTGCTCTACCCCACACAAGCCAAAATCCCAGGAGAGCGTTCCCCCTGCCATCATGGGCCAAGCAATGGGGTGGCTTGCCTGCAAACCTCCTGTTCCCCGCTGCCCCCATCCCTCCAAACCTTCCCCCCCCCCCACCCCGAGGCTGCTGTGCAGAGGCTGTGGCAGTGAGCTCCCTGTTCCTGAAGAAAAGCATCTTCAGAAGGCACATTGGTGCCTCGGAGCTGCAGCCCCCCAGAAGGTGCAGCACAGAAGCAGGTTCCATGGGGCAAGCGTGGGATAGGATGGAGCTGCTGGCATGGGCACAGCGTCCCTTGGGCAGGGGCCAGGTGGTGCCAGGGGTGGCTGGTGGTGCACAAGGAATCTGGAAAGCATCATCCCACAGGGGTGTGCTGGGACCCAGCCCCTCTTTGCCTCACACCTGATGGACAGAGAAAAAAGGAAGTTCCTGGCTTTCTACTAGCCTGCACTCAAGTTAAACACCAGGCAGCCACCCAAATTCCTCCCTTTTTGTTCGAAATCTGCACAGAGGCTGGAGTGCAACGGCTGCTGGAGGACTCTGAGATGAGGAAAACCCACCATGTGTCCCTAAGGGGACCATTTCATACAAATCTCAAACCATGAGGTTTCTCATTACAGTGTTCATTTTATTCAGGGACGCTAGCAAGAACATAATGAAAACCACCATCAAAATCCAGGTAAGTTTTGCCACCAAGAAAGATTTACTGTTCCAGCTGTGGCTGGTGACCCCACAAATGTAGAGCTGTAGGGCTGCTGCTCATCTGGGGCCATTAAAAGAAAACCGTGGGAGTTTAGTGAAAGCAGATAGAGCCATCTAGTGACAAGAGAAATGCATTCTCCATTTCAAGCTGTGAAAGATCCTCACAAGCCTCCAAAAGCCTGTGTTGGCCACCAGGACAACAGGGCATCGGCATGAGCAGCCCTTCTCTCGGGGATATGCATGGCTGAGCCTCATGAGGTTCAAACCACCAGAGCTTCTCATGGTCCTCAGCAGAGCTTTCAGGAGCGAGGACAGCAGCACCAAGCAAAAAGGCTGCTTGGATCATCGACAAGGTCTGGGTTTGGGAAGAGTCCGTGGTGCCTTGTAGGCTGATGGGGGAGGTGAGGGCCAGGTGCTGTCAGAGCTTGGCCCCAGCCCCACAGTGGGCAGATGGTGCTCTCATGTTTGTTGGGAGAAGTTTCCCCAAGCTGATTTTCAGCTGTTTTAGCCAAACAAGGAAAAATTTGGGACAGGAGGAAAAAAAAAAAACAACACCAAAACCTCCTTTGTTTCAAAAGATGCCCGAGTTTTAAATAAAAAAAAAAATAATTAAAAGATTCTAGAAATTATGTCCTTTTTAAATAAGGAAATATTTGTTAATGGCATTGCCTCTGACCAAAACAAAACTCTTCCATAATTTTATATTACTAGCATTTTGAAAAATTTTGATTTGTTGGAAGGGAAGCATTTTTTTTTATTTATTTCTTCCTCTTCCTCTCTCTTTGTCTAGCACATTCCTCCTCTCTGAAGAATTCACACAACTCAGCTCGTTATCAGTCTGGCTAATAGCATTACTGCACTTCCCAGCAAATTAAGATCCAAAGCCTGCCGTTTTACAGTAAACTCCTCAAACAAAGGGATAATGAGGTTACTTAGGTTTTGTTCCTCAGGTAATTTCCATACACTTCTTAGTTTATAAAAAGTGGGAGATAAGGTAGCCACTATAGCTTTTATGTTAGCCATCCCAAGCATTGTCCAGGTCTCCTGGCATTTCTGGGAAGGAAGGGGTTCTCCTGCTGGAGGTCTAGAGGTGAGACCATTTGCCCCAGGTTAGAGGGAGACCAAAGCCAGCTCTGGCCCTATCTCTGCTGCAAGCAAAGCCTAGACATAGACCAGTCGAATGCCTTAGGCTGTACTCACACAGCTCAGTGATGGCCCCTCAGGCCACAGGGGTTGTGTCCCAACCACAAAGCCCTCAAGCCTAGGTCTTCTCCTTTCCCCATGAGGCTTCCCCAAGGCCAAAAGACAGGATTGTCACCTTGAGCCAAGAGCTAAAGCCACTTCAAAGCACCTGAAATGGGTGCAGGCTGCACAGCAGCCCATCAGAGCAGTGCTTTGATAGGATGAAGGTGGAGATACCTGTGGGAGTGTGGCATGAGGCTGCCTGAAGATGCGGGGCTGGCACCACCACCTCAGCCCTGCAGTGAGTGGGCTGGTCGCTGCCAGCATCACCCTGGCTCGGGGCTGGCACAGACAGACTGACCCATTGCAGGCTGTGCTGGGAGGGGGAAGGACCTGAAGTCCAGTTTTGGGGAGAAATTCCAGCTGCAAAGCTTGGGTTGCCTCAGAATGGAAACAAGCCCAGCATGGTCTGCACCACAAAATACCCCAAAGCAAAACAATTTGTTTGAGGTCAACCTACATGTTTGGATTAGCCTCTGGTTTCTGCTTTTCTTTTGAAAATAAGAGGCCAAATTTTTCTTTTCATTGTTACCACAGCAAGGTTTTCTTTCTATCAGATGACACATGTATTTGGATATTTTCTACTTAATGATTTGTTCGTACCTGCAGTCCCAGCCAGGACCACAGCACTAACATGGTTGTTTCGCACATCCCTAATTAAGGCAAGATGAAATGAGTGGATGTAATGAGCTACCAGAGTGAAGGGTGTGGAAGGAGAACATCAAGGGAACAAAAATGCTCTTGTGTGGATTATAATTTGAAAAAATAATTCCTTTCTCATGAGTGATTCCCTGCCACTATTACCTGATTACGGTCAGTCTCTGCCACATTTAGCTTTGTTAATTTAGTTAGGAATTCCTCTTCCCGGATCCTCCCAGGATATATGTGGGTGAAAAATTCATCCACATGTTATGTCTCTTCATGTCTCTTTGCATACTAAAATCTGCAGCAAGAGGCTGCTACACACTCGTTCAGTGATTAGCACAGTAGGGTTTCCAGTCTCTCACTGGGCTGTTAGAAATACAGCACAAGTGCATGGTTCTCCCTTACACTCTCATCTGAAGGTGTTACTCTGGTCACGGTTAATGGGTATAAACCTGGGAGCGACAAGTTAGTTCACTCAAGTTGCTTCAATCTCTTTAGAATCGCGTCCAGAGCCTGTAGCTGGCTCACAGTGCTGGCTGGGACACGTAGCCAGGGTCAACCTCTCATTTAAAGGCCTGATTCAGAACATACTTGAACGTAAGGCTGTCAGGCTGTCTGTGAGGACCCATTCCACCAGACCTTCCAAGTGTTGGAAGCTGGACAAACATATGCTGTGCTTTCTGCAAAGGACTCCGAGCAAAACAACTTTCTGTTTTCACTGAATATCACTGAAATTTTTGGAGTTGGAAGGGACCATAGAGATCATCTAGTCCAACTCCCCTGCCAATGTAGGACCACCCAGAGCATGTCAGAGCATGCCTCTCAGGACTGCATCCAGTCGGGTCTTGAAAATCTCCAGAGAAGGGGACTCCACAACCTCCCTGGGCAGCCTGTTCCAGGGCTCTGTCACCCTCACCGTGAAAAAGTTTTT
>BJBW01000209.1:0-16824 GCA_004320125.1 Scolopax mira
GTCCCTGTAGCTTAACTACCAAAGCATGGCACTGAAGATGCTAAGATGGCTGCCACCAGCACCCAGAGACAAAAGACTTAGTCCTAACCTTACCGTTAATTTTTGCTAAATATATACATGCAAGTATCTGCGACCCAGTGTAAATGCCCATGACCCCTTACTAAGAAAAAAGGAGCGGGTATCAGGCACACTTAAATTGTAGCCCAAGACGCCTTGCTTAGCCACACCCCCACGGGTACACAGCAGTAATTAACATTAAGCAATAAGTGAAAACTTGACTTAGTTATAGCAACTTAAGGGTTGGTAAATCTTGTGCCAGCCGCCGCGGTCATACAAGAAGCCCAAATTAACTGTACACGGCGTAAAGAGTGGTATCATGCTATCGTAATATCTAAGACCAAGGTGCAACTAAGCTGTCATAAGCTCAAGATGCATTCAAGCTCTCCTTAACTAAAAACGATCTTAGTATCGAGATATATTTAATTCCACGAAAGCTAGGGCTCAAACTGGGATTAGATACCCCACTATGCTTAGCCATAAATCTTGATGTCTTCCACATACTTAGACATCCGCCAGAGAACTACGAGCACAAACGCTTAAAACTCTAAGGACTTGGCGGTGCCCCAAACCCACCTAGAGGAGCCTGTTCTATAATCGATAACCCACGTTACACCCGGCCACTCCTTGCCAAAAGCAGCCTACATACCGCCGTCGCCAGCTCACCTCCAATGAGAGCTATACAGTGAGCACAATAGTCCACAACCCGCTAACAAGACAGGTCGAGGTATAGCTAATGGAGTGGAAGAAATGGGCTACATTTTCTAACAATAGATAACCATACGGACGGGGGCATGAAACCGGCCCCCCGAAGGCGGATTTAGCAGTAAAGCTGGACAATACAAGCCTACTTTAAACTGGCCCTGGGGCACGTACATACCGCCCGTCACCCTCCTCACAGGCTACAATCATCATAATACATAATACGAATTAGAGCTGAAGACGAGGTAAGTCGTAACAAGGTAAGTGTACCGGAAGGTGCACTTAGCATACCAAGACGTAGCTAAACTCATAAAGCATTCAGCTTACACCTGAAAGATATCTGCTACCCACCAGGTCGTCTTGAAGCATACTCTAGCCCAACACACTAAGACTAGAATGTCGATTAAAAATTTACCTCAAGACCTAGACTAAAACATTCTTCAAACCTAGTATAGGCGATAGAAAAGGCACTTTGGCGCGATAGAAATTTTGTACCGTAAGGGAGAGATGAAATAACAATGAAAACCAAAGCAACAGATAGCAAAGATAAACTCTTGTACCTTTTGCATCATGATTTAGCAAGAAATAGCCAAGCAAAACGAATTTAAGCTTGCAACCCCGAAACCCGAGCGAGCTACTCGCGAGCAGCTATTTATGAGCAAACCCGTCTCTGTCGCAAAAGAGTGGGATGACTTGCCAGTAGAGGTGAAAAGCCAATCGAGCCGGGTGATAGCTGGTTGCCTGTGAAACGAATCTAAGTTCTCTCTTAACCCACTTCCCTATAGAACACAATCTTGAACCTAAATGTAATAAGTCAAGAGTAACTTAAAGGGGGTACAGCCCCTTTAAAAAAGAAAACAATCTCCACTAGAGGATAACCAGCCAAATCCACCAAACCGTGGGCCTTCAAGCAGCCATCAACAAAGAGTGCGTCACAGCTCTATTCGTAAAAATCCAACAACAAAATGATTCCCTTACCACTAACAGGCCAATCTATGTAAATAGAAGAATCAATGCTAAAATGAGTAACTAGGGAAACTTACCCTCTTAAGCGCAAACTTACATCACTACATTATTAACAGACCAAGCCAATATTTCAACTTCTACAAGATTAAAATATTAAACCCCCACCCTGTTACCCCAACACAGGAGCGCTCACTAGAAAGATTAAAATCTGTAAGAGGAACTAGGCAAACATAGGGCCCGACTGTTTACCAAAAACATAGCCTTCAGCCAACCAAGTATTGAAGGTGACGCCTGCCCAGTGACATAATGTTCAACGGCCGCGGTATCCTAACCGTGCGAAGGTAGCGCAATCAATTGTCCCATAAATCGAGACTTGTATGAACGGCTAAACGAGGTCCTAACTGTCTTTTACAGATAATCAGTGAAATTGATCTCTCTGTGCAAAAGCAGAGATAAGCACATAAGACGAGAAGACCCTGTGGAACTTAAAAATCAGTGACCACTATTTATTAACTTCAAACCTACAGGCCCATTACTTAACAACGCTGGCCCACATTTTTCGGTTGGGGCGACCTTGGAGAAAAGCAAATCCTCCAAAAATAAGACCACACCTCTTAACCAAGAGCCACTCCTCAACGTACTAATAGTAACCAGACCCAATATAATTGATAAATGGACCAAGCTACCCCAGGGATAACAGCGCAATCCCCTCTAAGAGCCCCCATCGACGAGGGGGTTTACGACCTCGATGTTGGATCAGGACATCCTAATGGTGCAGCCGCTATTAAGGGTTCGTTTGTTCAACGATTAATAGTCCTACGTGATCTGAGTTCAGACCGGAGCAATCCAGGTCGGTTTCTATCTATGACAGACTTCCCCTAGTACGAAAGGACCGGGAAAGTGGGGCCAATGCTCTAAGTACGCCCTCTTTTAAAGTAATGAACTCAACTAAATTACTAAAAAACTAACAACACAAACTCCTAGAAAAGGACCTGCTAGCGTGGCAGAGCTCGGTAAAATGCAAAAGGCTTAAGCCCTTTACCCAGAGGTTCAAATCCTCTCACTAGCTTATACATAACACATGACCCTATCCTCTACCCTAACCTACCTCACTATATCCCTGTCCTATGCAATTCCCATCCTAATTGCAGTAGCCTTTCTCACATTAGTCGAGCGGAAAGTATTGAGCTACATACAGGCCCGAAAAGGTCCAAATATCGTAGGCCCATTTGGACTATTACAGCCCGTAGCCGACGGAATCAAACTATTTATTAAAGAGCCAATCCGTCCATCCACCTCCTCCCCCTTCTTATTCATCATAACGCCCATTCTTGCCCTTCTCTTAGCACTCACTATTTGAATCCCTCTTCCCTTACCATTCTCCCTCACTGACCTTAACCTAGGCCTTTTATTTCTTCTGGCTATATCTAGCCTAGCAGTATACTCCATCCTATGATCAGGTTGAGCCTCAAACTCAAAATACGCCCTAATCGGAGCCCTACGAGCAGTAGCCCAAACCATCTCCTATGAAGTAACACTAGCTATTATCCTCCTATCTGTAATCGTACTAAGCGGAAACTATACCTTAAATACTCTCGCCACCACTCAAGAACCTCTATACCTAATTTTCTCATCCTGGCCCCTCGCAATGATATGATACATCTCAACACTAGCTGAAACAAACCGTGCTCCGTTTGACCTCACAGAAGGAGAATCTGAACTAGTATCAGGCTTTAATGTAGAATACGCCGCCGGCCCGTTCGCATTATTCTTCCTAGCCGAATACGCAAACATCATATTAATAAACACATTAACCACCATCCTATTCCTAAATCCAAGCTCTCTAAACCCCCCACATGGACTATTCCCCATTATCCTAGCCACCAAAGTTCTTCTCCTCTCCTCAGGCTTCTTATGAATTCGTGCCTCATACCCCCGCTTCCGCTACGACCAGCTTATACACCTCCTCTGAAAGAACTTCCTACCACTAACATTAGCACTATGTCTTTGACACACTAGCCTACCAATCTGCTACGCAGGCCTCCCTCCTTACTTAAGGAAATGTGCCTGAACGTAAAGGGTCACTATGATAAAGTGAACATAGAGGTACACCAGCCCTCTCATTTCCTAAAAAACATTTAGAAAAGTAGGAATTGAACCTACACAAGAGAGATCAAAGCCCTCCATACTTCCTTTATATTATTTCCTAGTAAGGTCAGCTAACTAAGCTATCGGGCCCATACCCCGAAAATGATGGTTTAACCCCTTCCTTTACTAATAAATCCACATGCAAAACTAATTTTTTACATAAGCCTAATCCTAGGCACAACTATCACAATCTCAAGCAACCATTGAGTATTAGCTTGAGTTGGCCTAGAAATCAATACTCTTGCCATTATCCCTCTTATCTCAAAATCTCACCACCCCCGAGCCATTGAAGCAGCAATTAAATACTTCCTAGTACAAGCAGCTGCCTCAGCCCTAGTATTATTCTCTAGCTCAATCAATGCATGATACACTGGACAGTGAGACATTACCCAATTAACCAACCACACCTCCTGCCTACTATTAACATCAGCAATCGCAATCAAACTTGGCCTTGTTCCATTCCACTTTTGATTCCCTGAAGTCCTTCAAGGCTCGACCCTGACTACAGCCCTCTTATTGTCAACAATAATAAAACTCCCACCAATCACTATCTTATTCCTAACCTCCCACTCCCTCGACCCAACCCTATTAACCCTGATAGCTATCACTTCAGCAGGTCTTGGGGGCTGAATAGGTTTAAACCAAACGCAAATCCGAAAAATCCTAGCCTTCTCCTCTATCTCCCACCTAGGATGGATAACCATCATCATTATCTATAACCCCAAGCTCACCCTACTAACCTTCTACCTGTACTCATTGATAACAGCTACTGTATTCTTTACCCTAAACACAACCAACACATTAAAACTCTCAACAATAATAACCTCTTGAACAAAAACACCAATACTAAATGCAACCTTAATACTAACCCTCCTCTCACTAGCAGGACTCCCGCCGCTCACAGGATTTCTCCCAAAATGGCTTATCATCCAAGAACTTACTAAACAGGAGATAACTACAACAGCCACAATAATAGCTATACTATCCCTACTAGGACTATTCTTCTACCTCCGCCTAGCATACTACTCAACAATTACACTCCCGCCAAACTCCACAAACCATATAAAACAATGACACACTAACAAACCAACAAACACCCCCCTAGCCATTCTGGCTTCATTATCAGTCTCACTCTTGCCCCTCTCCCCAATAATCCTTACTACCATCTAGAAACTTAGGATAATCCTTAAACCGAGGGCCTTCAAAGCCCTAAACAAGAGTTAAACCCTCTTAGTTTCTGCTAAGATCCGCAGGACGCTAGCCTGCATCCTCTGAATGCAACCCAGACGCTTTAATTAAGCTAGGACCTTGATCTAGACAGATGGGCCTCGATCCCATAAAATTCTAATTAACAGTTAGATGCTTAAACCAGCAAGCCTCCGTCTATTAGACCCCGGTACATTCTCAATGTACATCAATGAGCTTGCAACTCAATATGAACTTCACCACAGGGCCGATAAGAAGAGGAATTGAACCTCTGTGAAAAGGACTACAGCCTAACGCCTAAAACACTCAGCCATCTTACCTGTGACTTTCATCAACCGATGATTATTTTCAACTAACCACAAAGATATTGGCACTCTATACCTAATCTTCGGTGCATGAGCTGGCATGGTCGGAACCGCCCTCAGCCTGCTTATTCGTGCAGAGCTAGGCCAACCAGGAACCCTTTTGGGAGATGATCAAATCTACAATGTAATCGTTACTGCTCATGCATTCGTAATAATCTTCTTCATAGTCATACCAATCATGATCGGGGGATTCGGAAATTGACTAGTCCCACTCATAATTGGCGCCCCCGACATAGCATTTCCTCGCATAAACAATATAAGCTTCTGACTACTCCCCCCATCATTCCTATTATTACTAGCATCCTCCACAGTAGAAGCCGGGGCTGGTACAGGATGAACAGTATATCCACCCCTCGCCGGCAACCTAGCCCACGCAGGGGCCTCAGTAGACCTAGCCATTTTCTCCCTCCATTTAGCAGGCGTCTCCTCCATTCTAGGTGCCATTAACTTTATTACCACCGCCATTAACATAAAACCACCAGCCCTGTCCCAATACCAGACACCCCTATTTGTATGATCAGTACTCATCACCGCCGTCTTACTACTACTCTCGCTCCCAGTCCTTGCTGCCGGCATCACCATACTACTGACAGACCGAAATCTAAACACCACATTCTTCGACCCGGCCGGAGGAGGAGACCCAGTCCTATATCAACACCTCTTCTGATTCTTTGGTCACCCAGAAGTCTATATCCTAATCCTGCCAGGATTTGGAATCATTTCCCACGTCGTAGCCTACTATGCAGGGAAAAAAGAACCATTCGGCTATATAGGAATAGTATGGGCCATACTTTCTATTGGATTCCTCGGCTTCATCGTTTGAGCACATCACATATTCACAGTAGGCATAGATGTAGACACCCGAGCATACTTTACATCCGCTACTATAATCATCGCTATTCCAACTGGAATTAAGGTATTCAGTTGACTAGCCACTCTCCACGGAGGGACCATCAAATGAGACCCTCCAATACTATGAGCCTTAGGCTTTATTTTCCTCTTCACCATTGGTGGGCTCACAGGAATTGTCCTAGCAAACTCCTCACTAGACATCGCCCTGCATGACACCTACTACGTAGTTGCACACTTCCACTATGTCCTATCCATAGGGGCTGTATTCGCCATCCTAGCTGGATTTACCCACTGATTCCCTTTATTTACAGGATATACACTCCATACTACATGAACAAAAGCCCATTTTGGAGTCATATTTACAGGCGTCAACCTAACATTCTTTCCACAGCATTTCCTCGGCTTAGCCGGTATACCTCGCCGGTACTCTGATTACCCAGACGCATACACCCTATGAAATACTATATCCTCTATCGGCTCACTAATCTCAATAACCGCCGTAATCATGCTAATGTTCATCATCTGAGAAGCTTTCGCATCAAAACGAAAAATCTTACAACCAGAACTAACCTCCACTAACATTGAGTGAATCCACGGCTGCCCACCCCCATACCACACCTTCGAAGAACCAGCTTTTGTCCAAGTCCAAGAAAGGAAGGAATCGAACCCTCACATGCTGGTTTCAAGCCAACCGCATCAAACCACTTATGCTTCTTTCTTATGAGACGTTAGTAAACCAATTACATAGCCTTGTCAAGTCTAAATCACAGGTGGAAATCCTGTACATCTCATATGGCCAACCACTCACAATTTGGTTTCCAAGACGCCTCATCCCCAATTATAGAAGAACTCGTTGAATTCCACGATCACGCTTTAATAGTCGCACTAGCAATCTGCAGCCTAGTTCTCTATTTATTAGCCCTTATACTTATAGAAAAATTATCTTCAAATACCGTAGACGCACAAGAAGTAGAGCTAATCTGAACAATCCTACCAGCTATCGTGCTTATCTTACTAGCCCTACCATCCCTACAAATCTTATATATAATAGATGAAATCGACGAGCCCGATCTAACTTTAAAAGCCATCGGCCATCAATGATACTGAAGCTATGAATATACAGACTTCAAAGACCTATCATTCGACTCATATATAATCCCCACAACAGAACTCCCACTAGGCCACTTCCGACTCCTGGAAGTAGACCATCGCGTCGTCGTACCTATAGAATCCCCCATTCGCATCATCGTCACCGCTAGCGATGTGCTCCACTCATGAGCTGTACCAACCCTCGGGGTAAAAACCGATGCAATCCCCGGCCGACTTAACCAAACATCATTTATCACAACACGGCCAGGTATCTTCTATGGCCAATGCTCAGAAATCTGCGGAGCAAACCATAGCTACATGCCAATTGTAGTAGAATCCACCCCTCTTACCCATTTTGAGAATTGGTCTTCTTTATTATCATCTTAATCATTAAGAAGCTATGCATCAGCACTAGCCTTTTAAGCTAGAGAAAGAGGACCATACCCCCTCCTTAATGACATGCCTCAACTCAATCCTAACCCGTGATTCTCCATTATATTATTATCATGATTAACCTTCTTACTCTTAATTCAGCCCAAACTCCTGTCACTAACAACCACCAACACCCCCTCCAACAAAACTTCATCAACCACTAAAACCACACCTTGAGCCTGACCATGAACCTAAGCTTCTTCGATCAATTCACAAGCCCATGCCTCTTAGGAATCCCTCTAATCCTCCTGTCAATATTATTCCCCGCCCTTCTACTTCCAACTCCAGACAATCGATGGATTACCAACCGTTTTACTACCCTGCAACTATGACTCTCTCACACAATTACAAAACAACTAATGACCCCAATAAACAAAGAAGGCCACAAATGAGCCCTAATCCTAACATCCCTAATAATATTCCTTCTGTTAATCAACCTCCTAGGCCTACTACCATACACCTTCACTCCCACTACACAATTATCAATAAACATAGCCCTAGCTTTCCCACTCTGACTCGCCACACTCCTCACAGGACTACGAAATCGTCCCTCAATTTCCCTAGGACATTTACTACCAGAAGGTACTCCTACACCCCTAATTCCCGCTCTAATCATAATCGAAACTACAAGCCTCTTCATCCGTCCCTTAGCCCTAGGCGTCCGCCTCACAGCAAACCTCACAGCAGGCCACCTACTAATCCAACTTATCTCTACCGCCACTACCGCCCTACTCCCCCTCATCCCGGCTGTCTCCATCCTAACCGCTTCAATTCTACTTTTACTAACCATTCTAGAAGTAGCCGTTGCGATAATTCAAGCCTACGTCTTTGTCCTCCTACTAAGCCTATACTTACAAGAAAACATCTAATGGCACACCAAGCACACTCCTATCATATAGTAGACCCAAGCCCTTGACCCATCTTCGGCGCAGCAGCTGCCCTACTTACCACCTCAGGACTAATTATGTGATTCCACTACAACTCTTCACAATTACTAACCTTGGGCCTAATTTCAATAATCTTAGTCATGCTACAATGATGACGAGACATCGTACGAGAAAGCACATTCCAAGGCCATCACACTCCAACAGTCCAAAAAGGCTTACGCTACGGAATAATCCTATTTATCACCTCCGAAGCCTTCTTCTTTCTAGGCTTCTTCTGAGCATTTTTCCACTCAAGCCTAGTCCCAACACCAGAGCTAGGAGGACAATGGCCCCCGGCCGGAATTAAACCCCTCAACCCACTAGAAGTACCCCTACTAAACACAGCCATCCTACTGGCTTCAGGCGTTACTGTAACGTGAGCCCACCATAGCATTACAGAAGGCAACCGAAAACAAGCAACACATGCATTAGCCCTGACTATTTTACTTGGATTTTACTTTACAGTCCTCCAAGCAATAGAATACTACGAGGCACCGTTCTCAATTGCCGATGGCGTATATGGCTCAACATTCTTCGTAGCCACAGGATTCCATGGATTACACGTAATCATTGGATCCTCCTTTTTATCAGTCTGCTTCTTACGATTAATTAAATTCCACTTTACATCAAACCACCATTTCGGATTCGAAGCTGCAGCCTGATACTGACACTTCGTAGACGTTATCTGATTATTCCTCTATATAACCATCTACTGATGAGGGTCTTGCTCTTCTAGTATATTAATTACAATTGACTTCCAATCTCTAAAATCTGGTACAACCCCAGAGATGAGCAATAAACATAATCACATTCATATTAACCCTATCTTTCACCCTAAGCATTATTTTAACCACATTAAACTTCTGACTCGCCCAAATAAACCCAGACTCAGAAAAACTATCCCCATACGAATGCGGATTCGACCCCCTAGGATCCGCCCGACTCCCATTCTCAATCCGCTTCTTCCTCGTAGCAATCCTATTCCTACTATTCGACCTAGAAATTGCACTCCTACTCCCCCTTCCATGGGCAATTCAACTTTCATCCCCAACTACAACCCTAACCTGAACCTCTACCATTCTCGCCTTACTCACATTTGGACTAATCTACGAATGAATGCAAGGAGGCCTAGAATGAGCAGAATAAGCAAAGAAAGTTAGTCTAACGCAAGACAGTTGATTTCGGCTCAACAAACCATAGCCCAACCCTATGACTTTCTTCATGTCCCTCATACACCTAAGCTTTTACTCAGCCTTTACACTAAGCAGCCTAGGATTAGCTTTTCACCGGACACACCTAATCTCCGCATTATTATGTTTGGAAAGCATGATATTATCCATATACATCATCTTGTCACTTTGACCAGTAGAAAACCAAGCCACATCATTCACCCTAACACCCGTACTTATACTAGCATTTTCAGCATGCGAAGCTGGCACCGGCCTAGCAATACTTGTAGCCTCCACACGAACCCACGGCTCCGACCACCTACACAACTTAAACCTACTACAATGCTAAAAATCATTCTCCCTACCATTATATTAATACCAATAACCCTCTTATCGCCCACCAAATTCCTATGAACTAACATTACCTCACACAGCCTCCTAATCGCCACCCTAAGCCTTCAATGACTTACACCAACATACTACCCACATAAAAACTTAACCCAATGAACCGGTATTGACCAAATTTCATCTCCACTACTAGTCCTATCCTGCTGACTACTCCCCCTTATAGTTATAGCAAGCCAAAATCACTTAGAGAACGAACCCCCAATCCGAAAGCGAATCTTCATCCTAGCCCTCATCACAATTCAACCGTTTATCCTCCTAGCATTTTCAACAACAGAATTAATACTATTTTACATTTCATTTGAAGCAACCCTAATTCCAACCTTAATCCTAATCACACGATGAGGAAATCAGCCAGAACGCCTAAGCGCTGGCATTTATTTATTATTCTACACCTTAATCAGCTCACTACCCCTCCTAGTCACCATCCTCCACCTACACACCCAAACCGGCACCCTACACCTAATAATCCTTAACTTAACCCACCTCACACTCCCCACTTCATGAACTGGTACCCTATCTAGCTTAGCCTTACTAATAGCATTCATAGTGAAAGCCCCACTATACGGCCTACACCTATGACTCCCCAAAGCCCACGTCGAAGCCCCAATCGCCGGATCAATACTTCTCGCCGCACTTCTCTTAAAGCTAGGAGGCTATGGAATTATACGACTTACCATATTCATAGGCCCCCTACTAAACAACCTGCACTATCCCTTCCTCACATTAGCATTATGAGGCGCACTAATGACTAGCTCAATCTGCCTTCGCCAAGCCGACTTAAAATCTCTAATTGCCTACTCATCTGTCAGCCACATAGGGCTAGTCATCGCCGCATGTATGATCCAAACCCACTGATCATTCTCAGGAGCAATAATCCTCATAATCTCCCACGGACTAACATCCTCAATACTATTCTGCCTAGCCAACACAAACTACGAACGCACACACAGCCGAATCCTTCTCCTAACACGAGGACTCCAACCCATATTACCACTCATAGCCACATGATGATTGCTAGCTAACCTAACCAATATAGCACTACCCCCAACCACTAACCTAATAGCAGAACTAACCATTATAATCGCACTATTCAACTGATCTGTTTTCACAATCGTCCTTACCGGGATCGCTACCTTACTAACCGCTTCCTACACCCTATTCATACTACTAATAACCCAACGAGGAACCCTCCCCAACCACATCACGTCAATCCAAAACTCTAATACACGAGAACACCTTTTAATAACCCTGCACATCACCCCATTACTTCTCCTAATCCTAAAACCAGAACTAATCTCGGGAACCCCCTTATGCAAGTATAGTTTAACCCAAACATTAGACTGTGATTCTAAAAATAGAAGTTAGACTCTTCTTACCTGCCGAGGGGAGGTTCAACCAATAAGAACTGCTAACTCTTACATCTGAGTCTAAAACCTCAGTCCCCTTACTTTTAAAGGATAACAGTAATCCATTGGTCTTAGGAACCACTCATCTTGGTGCAAATCCAAGTAAAAGTAATGGAAACAGCCCTGCTGCTAAACACCTCCATAACCCTTACACTAACCATTATCCTCATACCAATCTTACTCCCACTCCTATCAAAAAACTTCCAAAACTCCCCCACAATTATCACCCGCACTGTTAAAACCGCCTTCCTAACTAGCCTAGTCCCAATAACCCTATTCATGTACTATGGAATAGAAAGCATCATCTCCCACTGAGAATGAAAATTCATCATGAACTTCAAAATCCCAATCAGCTTAAAAATAGACCAATACTCCATCATATTCTTTCCTATCGCCCTATTCGTAACATGGTCAATCCTCCAATTTGCAACATGATACATAGCTTCAGAGCCCTACATCACAAAATTCTTCTACTACCTCTTAATATTCCTGATTGCAATACTAACCCTCACTATCGCCAACAATCTATTCCTCTTGTTCATTGGTTGAGAGGGCGTCGGAATCATATCATTCCTACTAATTGGATGATGACAAGGCCGAGCAGAAGCCAACACAGCTGCTCTACAAGCTGTACTTTACAACCGAATTGGAGATATCGGCCTCATCCTAAGTATAGCCTGACTAGCCTCAACTACAAACACATGAGAAATCCAACAAACCACAACCCAAACTCCCATCCTCCCCCTGCTAGGCCTCATTCTAGCTGCCACCGGAAAATCCGCCCAATTTGGCCTTCACCCATGACTCCCAGCTGCTATAGAAGGCCCAACCCCAGTCTCTGCCCTACTTCACTCAAGCACTATAGTAGTAGCAGGGATTTTTCTACTGATTCGCACCCACCCCCTACTTACTACCAACAACACAGCCCTCACACTATGCCTATGCTTAGGAGCCCTATCCACACTATTCGCCGCCACATGCGCAATCACACAAAACGACATCAAAAAAATTATCGCCTTCTCCACATCAAGCCAACTAGGCCTCATAATAGTTACTATTGGACTAAACCTACCACAACTAGCCTTCCTCCACATTTCAACCCATGCTTTCTTCAAGGCCATGTTATTCTTATGCTCAGGATCAATCATCCACAACCTAAACGGAGAACAAGATATTCGTAAAATAGGAGGACTGCAAAAAACACTCCCTACAACCACATCCTGCCTAACCATTGGAAACCTAGCCCTAATAGGAACCCCATTCTTAGCAGGATTTTACTCAAAAGACCTAATCATTGAAAGCATAAACACCTCCTACCTAAATACCTGAGCACTCTTACTAACCCTCCTAGCCACATCATTTACTGCAACTTATACCATACGCATAACATTACTAGTCCAAACAGGATTTACTCGAACATCACCAATCACCCCAATAAACGAAAACAACACAACAATCATCAACCCTATTATCCGTTTAGCCTTAGGCAGCATTATAGCAGGCCTACTTATCACATCCTTCTCCACCCCCACAAAAACTCCTCCAATAACCATGCCTACAGTTACAAAAACCGCAGCCATCATTGTCACAATCCTAGGTATAATATTAGCCCTAGAACTATCAAACATGACACACAACCTAACCCAACCAAAACAAAATACGCCAATAAATTTCTCCCTAATATTAGGATACTTCAACCCTCTATTCCATCGCCTAAACTCCACGAAACTCTTAAACAACGGACAAAAACTGGCCTCACACTTAATCGATCTATCCTGATACAAAAAAATGGGGCCCGAAGGACTCGCTGATCTCCAACTAATAATAACCAAAACCTCAACCACCTTTCACACCGGACTAATTAAAACCTATCTAGGATCATTTGCCCTATCCATCATCATCATCCTTCTATCACATAGGACCCCCAACAAACCTAATGGCCCCAAACCTCCGAAAATCTCACCCCTTACTAAAAATAATTAACAACTCCCTAATCGATCTCCCCACCCCCTCAAACATCTCCACCTGATGAAATTTTGGATCCCTTCTTGGCATCTGCCTCATAACACAAATCCTAACCGGCCTATTGCTCGCCATACACTACACTGCAGACACAACCCTAGCCTTTTCATCCGTTGCACACACATGTCGAAACGTACAATGCGGCTGATTGATCCGTAACCTCCATGCAAACGGCGCCTCCTTTTTCTTCATTTGTATCTACTTACACATCGGACGTGGATACTACTATGGATCGTACCTGTACAAAGAAACATGAAACACAGGAGTACTCCTACTTCTAACCCTAATAGCAACCGCTTTCGTAGGATATGTCTTACCTTGAGGACAAATATCCTTCTGAGGCGCCACAGTCATCACTAACCTATTCTCAGCAATCCCCTACATCGGCCAAACCCTAGTGGAATGAGCTTGAGGCGGATTCTCAGTAGACAACCCAACACTAACCCGATTCTTCGCCCTCCACTTCCTTCTACCATTTATGATCGCAGGACTAACACTAATCCACCTCACATTCCTCCACGAAACTGGTTCAAACAACCCCCTAGGCGTCGTATCAAACTGCGACAAAATCCCATTCCACCCCTACTTCTCATTAAAAGACCTCCTAGGGTTCATCATTATATTCCTACCATTACTAACCCTAGCCTTATTCTCACCCAACCTCCTAGGAGACCCAGAAAACTTCACACCAGCAAACCCATTAGTCACACCACCCCACATTAAACCAGAATGATACTTCCTATTCGCATACGCCATTTTACGCTCAATCCCTAACAAACTAGGAGGAGTACTAGCTTTAGCAGCTTCCGTACTAATCCTATTCCTAATCCCATTCCTGCACAAATCCAAACAACGAACAATAACCTTTCGTCCTATATCCCAAATCCTGTTCTGAACTCTAGTCGCCAACCTCCTCATTTTAACATGAGTAGGCAGCCAACCTGTAGAACACCCATTCATCATCATCGGACAACTAGCTTCACTCACCTACTTCGCTATCCTATTAATTCTTTTCCCCATCACAGGCGCACTAGAAAACAAAATACTCAACTTCTAGACACTCTAATAGTTTATGAAAAACATTGGTCTTGTAAACCAAAGATTGAAGACTCCACCTCTTCTTAGAGTTTTTACATAAATCAGAAAAAGAGGACTTAAACCTCTATCTCCAACTCCCAAAGCTGGTATTTTATACTAAACTATTCTCTGACCCCCCCCCCCCCCCCCCCCCCCCCCCCCCTAAACCGCCCGAATAGCCCCACGAGACAACCCACGCACTAACTCCAACACAACAAACAGTGTTAACAATAATCCTCACCCAGCCATTAAAAATATTCCGGCCCCGCACGAATAAAATAAAGCCACTCCACTAAAATCCAACCGAACTAAAAACATCCCTCCACTATCAACAGTAACCACCCCTAATTTCCAACATTCAACAAGACCTCCCACAACTACACCAGCCATTACCACCATAACAAACCCTACACCATACCCAACAACCCGCCAATCCCCCCAAGCTTCAGGAAACAAATCTGCTGCCAGAGAGACCGAATAAACAAAAACCACTAACATTCCCCCTAAATACACTATAAACAAAACCAATGCCACAAACGAAACCCCCGAACTTAACAACCACCCACACCCCACAATCGACGCCACCACCAAACCCACCACCCCATAATAAGGAGAAGGATTCGATGCAACAGCTAGACCCCCCAATACAAAACATAATCCCAATAGGAGAATAAAATAAGTCATAATAATATTCCTACTTGGCTTTTCTCCAAGACCAACGACCTGAAAAATCGCCGTTGTCGTATTTCAACTATAGGAACCAACCATTCCATGAACCCCAAAACTTCACGACCCCCCCCCCCTCCCCCCCGGCCGGATACAATTTCCGGTCAATTTTCTATAAAAGCCATGTACTGGTCCCCATACTCTTGTCCCCCTCATACCGCATCCTATCCATGCTCTAAGCCTCATTAATATCTAACTGGACTAAGACTCTATGCCCCCATTCCCGCCTCCAGAGTGCAGTTTAAGCAATGGACTCAGGAATACTGCCACAAACCGTACTAAACCCATCAACTTGTGAGTCTATACATAAACCTTTTTGAGCTGCACGGCTGTGCTTCCATACATATTACTCATGGTTTCGAACAACAAGGTTCAAAATCTCTCGTAATACACACAAGCATCGTACCAGGTTATTTATTAATCGAGCTCCTCACGTGAAATCAGCAACCCGGCGTAAGTAATGTCCTACGTCCCTAGCTTCAGGCTCATTCTTTCCCCCTAAACCCTAGCACAACTTGCTCTTTTGCGCCTCTGGTTCCTATGTCAGGGCCATAAACGGATTGATACTCATAACTTGCTCTTTACGAATACATCTGGTTCGCTATATGCCTCCTTTTAGTCCGTGATCGCGGCATTCTACAATTCTAATACATCTGGTTCTTTTTTTTTCTCTGGGGTCTTCAACTTACCCTCCGGTGCAGCGGGTGAATACAATCTAAGACTTGAGCATCTCGTGCGTTGCGTCCTTATTCTGGCCCTCAGGCGTTGATTAATGAGACGGTGTCAAGTGTTTGGGGAATCATATCAACACTGATGCACTTTGATTAGCACTTGGTTATGGCTCTCGCGCAAGTACCCTACATGTTTCCGTTGTTTAATGAATGCTTGTGGGACATGATTTTTCATTTTTTCACTTCCTCTAACTTTCTTAACAACACTAGTAGATTTTACCTAAAAATTTTTTCATTTCTATCACAAATTTTATCGTAAACCAATCGATAAAAATTTGTTCATCAATTACCGCTAAAACTTCATTAATATCTAATTCGTCAAATCCACGTTCGATCATACCCAAAACATCACCCTCATCACCACAAAAAACCAACTACCATAATTCAACATCAAACCTCACACCTTACTAACATAGACCCACACCCTACCACCACTCAAATTACATTAACATATTTACCCAACAAACACATACTTACCCAAATATTCACCTAAAAACTATAAAAGAAACCACCCTACAATAAATTGGCCGGCCGAACAATCA
>BJBW01000210.1:0-150614 GCA_004320125.1 Scolopax mira
CTCTTCCAGCTTGTGATGGTATTACTATCCGAAAGCTGGTTTGGGTTGAAAGGAAGTTTGTTCTATTTTCTTTACTTACCAGATTTCATCTGGTATGTAAATCACAGACTGAATTACCTCCTAGCTATCCCCAGGTACAAACGGGATACAGAAATAAGCATCAAGGGGTGATGCAATTAATCCCACTCATGAGGAAAGACTGTCATTAGTCATTTGTGGCTCCAGCACTGCTGACTTTCAAGGTGTACAAATCTCTCGTTAGATACATTTCATGTTCTGCAGATGGCCATTTTGTCTTCTCGCTGCATGCACTGGAACATGCCCAAGTATACAAAAATGAGAGGAACGATTGTTAGGGCTGAATTTTTTGTTCATTTTCAATGGGATTTTTTTTTTTTTCTTCGCATGGCGCACATCCTGGGCTTTGATAAATGAGTCTCACTAGACACTGTGGTAAGCCAACCTCTGCTAATATTCATTATGCAGAACCCACTAGGAAATGGTCTGAGTCAGGGAAATGGAAAACCTTTAAAAGATAAAAAGATTTCTTTTTTTTTTTTTTTTCCTGAGGAAACTAATTTATAACGTTTTACATTTCTGGGATATTTTAGAATATTAAAACCAGAAATTTCGGGGCTGTACGTGCTATCGCTGTGTGCAAAACTTCATAGCAAAGGTATAATGATTGAGCCACATGCAAAGACACAGACAAGATACTTTTTTAGATCACAGAAAATGTATTCAAAGGTGACTTAGGAGCCTGGTGTTAAAGAATCTGAAAGAAGCCACCAAGGTGGGAGCTGATAGCCAGGAACTTGTCACTTTGGCCTGTCTTGCTGGTAGCCTGTTTCTCCAGCTTCTGAAAAGTTGGAGAAACTTCAGATAATGAATAATGTGATTCTTTTTAACAGATTCTGTAGAGCCACTGTCATTTTGTGTGCACTTGAATGTTTGTGAATATGCTCAAACTGATTTAAATCTAATTTTAATTACTTTAGCTTGTATTGCAACCCATGCGGACAGTTTTACATAGAGAGAACTGTGTCCAGGAGGAGCTTACAACCATCCAGGGCATTGTCCTTCAAATGGTCTGAGACTTACAAAAAGTTCTCCAGCAATATGTGTGAAAATGAGATTTTAAATTCCTGAGATTTCTACAGTAAAGAAAACAAAACAGAAAAACCCCTAAAGCAAACAGATTTCAGCTAAAGGGCTGGTATTCAGATAATGCAAAGGGAAGGAAAGAATATAATCCTTTTTTGTGAGTGGAGTTAGGTCATCTGTAAAAGCCTCTCAGAATATTATCTTCCAAGCTAATCGCCGTATTGACATTTGCCTGTTTCATTAGAGCTGAGTTTTTACTGCATTGCTGAGGTTAGAACCCGACTCATCTGTCATGGTCAAGGACTGGTTTGTAATTTCATGACTGTAGAATAAAAAAAAAAAAGAATCTCTCTCTATTATTTTAACCAGTTGGGTTGAAATGGTGTTCACAGAATTCTCAGTATTGTTTGTTTTTCACTTCATAGTTCCTAGTTAGATTTTTTTCTCATAGCTTTTTGTTTCATTCAGCTGGCAAAGTGACAGTTATAAAAAAAATCCAGGTTAAACCACATATTTTAAAGAGATAATTTTAAAAAGTTAAGTACGCCACATACACTAACATATAGATGTCAAATATAATAGACACAAAGGCTAACAAAAGGAGAAAGAAAGGAATGTTATCTAAAACTACAAAGAAGAAACAATTTAGTCCAGAATTAAGTCTGTTATCCATGTAATAAGCCTCCGTGGGTCCTGACAGAACAGGTAAGTTCATGGTCCCTCTAATGCACTGCCAGTAACTTTGCAGCAAAAGGGAAGTGTCAGAAAAGTTTTATGCACATGCAGGAAAAACATCAGCATCTGAAAAACATCAAAAGTTGTCTGTGGAATCCTCCTTTACCCAGGCTAAGAATTCTAATAGAATTCAGACTAATAAATCCAGAAATGTTTTGCGTCATTCTTATGCAAATGCATTTATTCCCTTCAAGAGTATTTCTAAGGTTTGCTGGAAGCACCACAGACACTTTTCTCCGAACACGAGTGTTATCTGGATTTGGCAGCAAAGTCGTCACGAAACATTTTAACTCCTCTCTCATTGGTGACCTATTTTGTCTGAAAGTGATTTTCCTTTTTGCATCAGTGCCTGCTTTCTGTCCATTCACTAAGTGGTATTTTGCCACTGGCTTTTTTTGTTTGTTTGTGGGGGTTTTTTTGTAATAGGGAAGATGGAATGGCGACAGACAAAACACAGAATGATTTTTCCATAACATAAGAATAATAATAGTAAACATATTTGAAGTTTTTGCTGTGTCTTTTCGGCTCAGTGGGTGAATGATCAGCAGAACTCTCTCTGTAGCTGAGAGGCCCGAAAGGGACGTGGCAGAACAACGTGGGGCAGGGGGCTGTGAGTGCCTGGAGGGTGGGAAAGCAGCAGGTGAGGCAGGAACAGCACTTTGTGTTTTCTGCCAACCCAAAAGGCACATCACAGCCTTCAGCGAGGCCCCCGGAGCAGCTGAGAGCATGCTCTATGGCCAAATGAGCTCCATGATGGACACCCTGGCAGCCTGCCCTGGGTTTGGGAATACTGGTGGGATTGGTGCGACCCTGCTTGTGGTCAAGTCAGAGGCATTATTTCCCGCTGGCAGCAGCAGCAGTGGTGTTTCAGATCCAGAATACTTAGACAGCAGAAACCTTGCTGCATCAGTTCTTCAGAATATATCCCGGGGTAAGGAACAGGATTTTAAGGATTAACATTTTGTGTGTAGATACCTTATGTGGCATGTTGGAATTTAACTCTCTTTGTGGATTTGGCCAATTAGGCTTTCTCTGCGTCAGCAATTTTATACCTCCCAGGAGCGTTGAGGGATAGACGCAGGGAACGTTGTGAAGATGTCAGAAACTGCCTTGTTAGAGACCCGCTCGCATCTCATATAGACAATGTGTAAGTACATAAAATATTTTATGTGTAGAACATGGCCTGGCATTTCACCATCAATCTCTCTCCACTAGAATGGGAACCACAAAAACCTGCAGTCACCAGACAGAGGAGCAAAGATCTCTCTCTGGGGCATTTGGGTCTGCCTTGATCTTCCTTGCGTTAACTAAACCTTGTACTACTTCAGCTGGTGGAAGATTACAGGACAAGCTCTGTGGCTTTGTTTATTATTGCAGGGAGGGCTCCATCTTTGCCAAAAAAAAAAATTAAAAAAAAAAAAATCAGCAGCTTCAAGTGCTATTTCTGCAACAATCCTCTGCTTAAGAAGCAAACTTGTCAGTTTGTGGTATGAGGATTGCCCTGGTTATGAATAATCACCTTTCTGCAGTGCAACTTGTGAGAATTTCAGAGAGGGCAGAGATGTTCATTACGCAATTTAGGAGGAAATCCCCCCCAAAAATGTTTTTGTTTGACAACAAAATAGGATATCAAAGTGTTGTGAGTAAATACTTCTAATCTTGGTTTGGTGATCACCAGGAATTTATTAGAAGAGGAAGAAGAGAGAAAGAGGCCGTGGAGAATTTTCCCATCACAGAGGTGGTGACTGGAGAAAGCTGAAGGCAAGGCTGCCGTTGTGGCAATTTACAGCATTTTCAATGCACACATCCAGAGAGCAAGGAACATGAAATCGTAATTAGCGGAGAAAATAGGAGAGATGGAATCAGACTCTATCAAGGACAGCTTAAGTGTAGCCTCCAAAATGGCTGTGTCAGACATTTAACTGATGTGCATTTTTAGACGCTTATCTAAATTAGTTATTAGAACACAATCAACTCTGTGTCTCGACCTCTGGTGGGCATGTCCCTGAAGTTATGCTAGGGATAAATTTGTCCTGTATGTTCAGGGCGAAGAACTAAATTCCTCTGATGTACAGACCTCAGATCTCCTTGTGGCGTGCCTTTCTCTTCGGTGAAAACAGTTCCCGCTTCTCTCTGCTAAAGGCAATAATGTTAACAGCCTCCAACTTATCTCCTGTGATGCTACTAGAATCAGCCATGAAGACAGTTTAGAGAGACAGCAAACAGTCGGGGTTATACAAGTGTAATTGAGGGCAAAATCTGTCCTGACATATCCTAGTGCTTTTTCAAAAAGAAGATATAATTCCACATGAAATTTCTCAGATCCCCAGGAAGATGGTGTGACTTTCTTTGCAGCCATGTGATTTATTTTGCTGGCCTGTGTTCTGCAGATGAAAGGTGAGGTTAATGTTAAATAACAAGTTTGTGCTGTTTTCGTCACTGGTTCCTTTGTGCAAATTTTTTTTTTCTAACTGTGTGATAGCTCAGAGATGAAGCAGCTTAAAAACCTCCTAAATGACCAAGTATTTTATTAATTGCTATTCAGTAATTTGGAATTCTGCTGTTGTGACAACTTCCTCACCGCACAGAGCAATAAGAAGAAGCATCAGCTTTTTATGTAGAAAGGCACTTACGCATAATCCTCACTTTGTGTGTGAGACCAGTAATGGTGGCTTAATGTGACTAGTTTGGAGTGTGGACCTAAAAGGCCTGATGGAATGGAGCCACAGCGCAGCCAAAAGCTTCTGACACAGCCACAAAATTTTGCACCTTGTGTCCCACTGAAGACACTTCAAAGACATTTACTCATAGCACTGCTGTTTGCTTCTGCCCTTCTGCTCTGCTCTGGGGAGACACCCTCCCCTGCCCCCCCCAGTGCTGCCTCCAGCTCTGGAGCCTCCAACATCAGAAGGACACGGACCTCTTGGATAAGGGCCAGAGGAGGCCATGGAGATGCTGGGAGGGCTGGAGCCCCTCTCCTGTGAGGACAGGCTGAGAGGTTGGGGGGTTCAGCCTGGAGAAGAGAAGGCTCTGGGGAAAACTTAGAGCCCCTTCTAGTCCCGCCAGGAGAGATGGGGAGGGACTCTGGATCAGGGAGGGGAGCCATAGGACGAGGGGGAATGCTTTTAGGCTGGAAGAGGGTAGATTTAGATTAGATATTAGGAAGAAATTCTTGGTGGCGAGAGTGGTGAGAGCCTGGCCCAGGTTGCCCAGGGAAGCTGTGGCTGCCCCATCCCTGGAGGGGTTCAAAGCCAGGCTGGAGGGGGCTTGGAGTAACCTGGTCTGGTGGGAGGTGTCCCTGCCCAGGGCAGGGGGTGTCACTGGCTCATGTTTAAGTTCCCTTCCAACCCAAACCATTCTATGATTCTACTTATTCACGATCAGGATTCGTAAGAAACACTTGGGAGGCAGGAGTCACACGGAACGGCCCAGCCCCGCTGGAAGGGCTCTAAGCCATGTACACACCCCGCGGTGCCACACCAGGCCAGTGCCGGCCTCGCTGCCAGCCCTCCTGCCTCCCCAGAGGCCAGCCCGGCCCGCCTGGCCGATGCCCACCCGCCTGCTTGGGCCAGCGGTGCCAGTGCCGGGCTGCGGGGCTCACCCTCCCTGTTATTTTCTCCTGCCCAGCGCGCCATTTCAGCAGGGCATGAAGGCCACCTGAAAACAATAATTCCCCCCCCTCCCAAATCAATGCTTTTGGCATTTAATTGTTAAACCGAGGCAGAAGGGCTCGGGGAAGGCGGTGTATGTGCAGGGGACTAGACCCTTTGTGCCGCCGGGCCCGGCGCCCCTTTCCCCGGCAGCGCCCCGGGCCCGCTCCCCTCACATCCCCCCCCTCCGCCTTCCCCCTATTCTTTTAAATCACTTCCATCCACTTCCCCGATTGGTCCCCACCTCCCGCCGGGTCACGCGGCGCTCCCCCTCCTCCAATGGGGAGGCCGGATACTGGCATGTGGCTCCGGCCTGGCTGCGTTGCTGGGTGCCCGTTCGGTGCGTGCGTGCGTGAGGGAAGGCAGGCAGGCGGAGGCAGCGCTCGGCTGCCTGGACCCCCGGCCCGCCGCCGCCCCTCCTCCTCCTTCTCTTCTTCTTCTTCCTCCTCCTCCTCCTCTTCTTTCTCCTCCGTTCCCCCCCCCTCTCCCCGGCCCGGTCGCCGCCCCGCTCCTCAATCACCCCGTTAAAATGCCCCTGGGCTGCCGCCGTTGAGAGGCTCCGCGCGGGGACCCTGCTGCTCGCCGCTGCCGCCGCCGCCGCCCGGGCAAGAGGGGAGACGCTTCCCCGGCTCCCGCCCCGCCGCCCTCCGCCTCCCCGCTCCCACCCCGCCGCCGCCGCCGCTTTGTCCCGGCAGCGAGAGGCAGCCGCCGTTGATGGTGTAGCCCAGCGCCGAGGTAGGTGGGCGCGGAGCGGGGGAAGTTACCGGGGGTTTTGTTGTGGCGGCGAGTCGGGGATGAGGGGAGGGGGATGCGTGTGTTGGTGGGGGTGAGGCCCTTCTTTGCGTGTGCGGTGCGGGGATGGCTCGTTTTTTTTTGTTTACCGGTGTTAATGAGTGCGGGAGAAGGGATGAGGGGTGCCTTCCGCCCCGCAGCCGGGGGGGGGGGGGCGGCGGGAAGGGCGCGGGGGGGCCGCGGGGGCGGGGGGGGGCCGGGGCGGGGGGGGGGGGAGGCTGGGGACTGGTGCTTGCTCCGGCCTCGGGGGTGTCCCCCTGGGTCTGGGGCCGGCTCTCGGTGTGTTTGGGGTTTTCCTCTTCTGCTGGAGCGTCGTGTCTGTCTGGCGGTGGCTGGAGGAAGGGTTTAAGAGGAAGGTTTGACTTGTTAACCCCCGAAAGACACGGGAGATTGGGAAATATTAGACTTAAATGGGCACACACAGAGGAGGTCGCTTTAGGTGTGTGAAAGAGGCACTTATTTTCCTGTGTGGTAGGAATGGAATTATGAAACGAAGGTTTTATGGACATTAAATTAATCATAACATTTTCAGTCGCATGGGAAGGGGTGTTTTTTTTCTTTCTTTCTCCCCCCCCCCCTTTCCCTTTCTAAAGTGTGAAAAGAAGATGCCCTGGATCAGAAAAGTAGTAGGAGGTAGACAGCCTTAGAGGCTTCATTGCTGAAACTGGCTGTTCAAGAAATTGCTGGGAAGCAAACAATATGATTCATTGTTGAAGTGTCTTTTTCCTTAGATTTATTTTTACATGCTGGTTGCAGTTATTTTGATTTACTGACTTCTTAGGCTGAGTTTTTCCTGGAAGCAGTGATGTTCTTGGAGATTAGAAGCTCAGAAGGTTTTTATGCAGTCAGCAGGCTCCTGTCTGATGTCTGTTTACTCCCGAGTTGCATTGACCAATTATTGAAATTAAAGATATTATTTTGCTTGTGCACTGATGTAACTGAAATGAGGAGCCTCAGCCACTAGTACTCACTGTTAGAATTTTGTATGAATGCTTTCTCAGAACAAACGTGAAGTGACTTAAATAAAAGAGTATGCCCGTCCTTAAATACAGATTTTAACCAGGTAAAAATGAGCACTGTGTCAAAAGAAGTAGCTGTTGGTTGTAAAAGGCATATATCAAATGTCTGATAAATGTGCAATGTATAATATTTTTTTGTAGTTTTAGTATTACCAGGCAAATGCTTTGGTTTTTAGTACACTGCTCCCTTAGAATTGAGAGATCCATGGTGGTTAAGAGGGGTGGAAACATTTCTATAATAATAAAAGCATTTCTGGTAAATGCATCTTGTCTTGGTTTTACTCCTTGAGTTTATACCATAAACAGTGAACTGGGGTTGATTTTGCTGGCTTGGTTTGGATGAGTAGTGATTTATATTTTTTTTTTTAGTGATGTGTTGTGTGGGCTGATGAGGTCTGGAGGGAAGGGAAGGAGGTAGATGCACACAATGCCCGGGCTCGGGAGCTCATTGTTCTTTGCCGTACACTCTGCTGTGTTTGGGACTGTGTTCTCGCTCAAGCAGGGTATCTTTTTCTTTTGAGAAGTGAAAGATAGAGAACGGGAAGCGTTTCCTACCTCTTTCCTCCTTCCTCAGGATGGCCTTTTGGTGACCTTGCAAAAAAGCAAAATAGTAAATTAGAAGCTAAAGGGCGCCAAAACATTCTCTCTGTTCTTTTCTCCTCCCCTCCCAGTGCTGGCTCTGCTGCTTTCTCTCTCTGCGAGTGAATATATAAAGAGAGAGGGAGCACATGAGGTGAGACTCGGAAGTACACTCTTTTGAACCCCTCTCAACTTTCTTTCATGTTCTACCTTTTCCCCCCAAATGAAAACCCCAGCTGTCTTTAAATAAAAATAAATAAAAAATAATAAAGCCACTTCAGCTTTGTGTATTAGCTTTGGGGTGTTTGGTCTGGAGGAAACCTGCTGCCAAGGGGGAACACATAAATGCATTGGGGTGACAAAGGAAGCGAGCAGAGGTGGATTTCAGTGTATACATAGTTGCCTTTTCTTGATGATTGTTTAATGTTTTTGTTTTTACAGCAGCATCTATAAGAAAAGGAAAAAACCCAACCCCAAACGCCAAAGAAACCCACAAAAAAACCCCCACCAACCAACCCACCTCACACACAAACAAAAAAACCCCAAACCAGAAAACTAGTTGTAGAGTTACAGCACATCTGGAGTTGGAAGGGACCCATAAGGATCATTGAATCCAACTCCCTGCTCCCAGCTACAACTACAGTGAGTGCTGCACAAGGGCCTGAGCTTTTGGGTTATGGAGGTGTGGTAAAACTCCAGTTAGCTCACTGGTTAACTTCAGCTAGCTGGTGATACTAGAATGGGGTAAAAAATGTCACGTGTGTGTCAAGGCAAAGATGCCAGTGTGCTAGAGCTTTGGAAAACAGGCAGCAGTGACTCTCGTAGTTTAATTGTTAAACATTTCTTCAGTTGTTATTTTGACACTCTAGTTGACTACAGGGTGTAATTGACTACAGGGTGTAAATTACTTTAGTTTCCTTACAGGAATAAAATGTTGAGATTCTTCTCTGGATTGAAGACGCTACTTTTTTTTTTTTGGTATTTTTCTACTACTTGTATAGCTTTGGTGTGGCTACTGATAATTTTAACATTACTGCAGGCTGTTGTCTGCATGAATGCTACAATTTGAGTTCACAGAGAGGTACAGTGAAATATTTATGGTACGTCTTTGTGGCTTTATGATTGCTCTGGTATGTGAATTTGAGCTATAGAGTGACTGAGAGAGGGGTAACTCTCTGTCTGGACAAAGCTCTTGCATCCCTATGCAAAATGGGAAGCTTTTTTAGGGCAGAAAAGGTAAGTGGAGTTAGAAGAGACAGATCTGTCTTAAACTAATTATGTAGCTGGATTGACAGTGATTTCTTCACATCCAAGGGTTTGTTTTACCTTAGTGGGGATTTTGTGTGCATGCACAAGTCTGTCCTGTGGAGCTGTGGGTGTAGATTCAGCCCTGTCACAGCAAAAGGCTAATAATCAACAACATTTCACAAATGTGAAGAGAGATGGTGCGTGTAATTTTTAATGCTGATTACAGCTCAGGTGAGAAAAATGGCATTCTGTTATCACTGTTTAATAATGGAGGCTTTTTTAATAACACACTGCTTGTTAATTTACTATCATAGCTACAAAATGCACCTCTCTGTTCTAGCCATACTGGGTAGTTATTTTGCCCATAAAGAAGTTATTTCACTTTTGGGAGTGGGAGGGGAAAAGAGTGTGCTGTGAGCATATAGACATTTGCAAGTGTGTGTTAGTGGCTGTGTAATGGCACAGCACAACCTGTGTTATCCTCTCAGCAGAGCTGTTTGTACATTAAGATTGCCTGAGGGTAGCTTTGATTTCATTACGTGCCATATTTTAGGACACTGTAAGCTTCAGGAACACGTTACGCTCTGTGTTGTTGGTGTATGAACACAGTACTGGAATTGTACTTAATTTCTAGCTTAAAAAAATAATGACAATTGGGAAATGATTAGTTACTATGTGATCCTGAAAGAAGATGCTCAAGCGACGCATAAATTAAAAAGTGGTGGTCGGGGCTGGAGTTAACCCCATTAACAAGCAACTCTCTTAACTTCCTAATATACTTTTTTGGTTAGATTAACTGTTTTTAAGGTTCAGCTATTTTTCACTTGAGTTTTGCTATGGAAATATATTGCACTTGTTTCAGTTGCATGAAGTCTAAACAAATCATCCAGCTTTAAAGGGATGCTCAGTATCTGACTTCAGCCCAGAGCTTAAATTTAAATCAATAGGCTTAAAATACGACATATTAAACAAACAAACAAAAAAAGACTTATCTTGGAACCAAAGCAGAACAAACCCCCTATTGATTGGAGACCTGTTTATTTAGTGTGCTTTTTTAAAGCTGCTGGAAATGAAACTTGTTCTCCACTGGTGTCCAGTTGGTTTATTGCAATGGGGGGATTGGTGCTGGTGGTGCGGGAGGTATCGGAAGGGGGGGGGGAAGTGTGATTAGATGCCTTTTGGAAATAGCATTTCCAGCAAGTTGCTGGGGGGGGAATAAAGAAATCTAGTCACTTCTTGGAGTGATAGGAGGTGTTAGGGAGCAGGATCTACAACGCAGTATTGTGCTCTTTATGTTGGTTTGCCAGCAGCGTTTTACACAAGCCTTTATAATGTTGGTAGCTCTGCCCAACTGCTCTTTTCAGAGAGGCTGATGTATGAACAAAGGAGCAAACAAGATATGAATGCTATGCTGGCTCCTCTTTATTTATAAGTCTGCTGGGGCAAGGAATTGCTCTAAGTGACTGAAAAAACCCAAACAGATTGAAATATTAGCTGAGTATTCCCATTTCAGGAGGTGGTGTTTGCTTTGGGGTTGTTTTTTTGTTTATTTGTTTGGGTTTTTGTTTTAAACACAAATGTCTAGTTCACTGAGCATCCCGAATAGTACCTTGACCTAGAGAAAAGTGAAACTAGCCCGCATACAAACATCCGTTTTCCCTCTATGCCTAATGGGGATAATGATGGTCTTTTTTGGGTGAAATTCTTAGAAATGTGTGTATTAAATGCACTGTATCAGAGCTGATGGCGTTTCTCTGAATTCTAGGCATAAAGGTTTGCATTTGTATTCAGCATCTTAATTCCGTTACAAGTCCATCTCTGAAAGTGTAGATCAGTTTAGGTATTGCATAAATTTGATAGATTAAAAAGTAAATCTTTATGATTGAATTACCAAAAATGGGGTAATTCTGTGAAGGTGTAGATTGTCTTTTGTTCTTCCTGCAAATGAGAGGCTATTTCACTGTTTTAAGTGGAAGAAAATGAGTAGTCATTAATTTTGTGGTCTACTTAGACAAGTAGATTACATATATAGATTCACTATATTTTTAAAAAAATTGTTATCGTGGCATTATCAATCTCTGATACTGAGAGTCAGTTCTGGCCTGTTTCAAATATATAGCAGGGTTTTGGTTTTAGAATGATGGATGTTGCGTGGTCTTTTCTAGTGCATGTGATGAAGGTTGTGGTGTAAATTTATTTTCACGACCAGCAGTGCTAATGAAGCTAATATTCTAGTCGTTCTTTTGAGGAGACAAGAGTTTTGAAGTCCTGAAGTTTGCCCCCTTCCATCCCTGTTGCCAGTTTTCCTTTTTCCCCCCCTTCTTTCATAACACTTGGATGGGCAAATGGCGTGGCTGAGCCTACAGACTAGCTGCTGCCAAGCAAAACTTAGAAGGCTGTTTTTCGTCTGGCCATGCCTTCCTGGGGATGTAATTAATTAGAGAGTTTTTTTTCTGATCCATCTGTGGGTTTGCACAAAACTTCCAGGAATGTTGGTTATTGCCGAGATGACTGTTGTGGCCGTCTTGTTTGAAATTCATTACACACCAGAAGTTACTGGCATGAAATGAGAGGACAAAGGAATTGGGGGTGGGGAGAGGGGAAAGTGAGGTAAGTTAGGGAAGTTTATTTTCTCTGAGAAACCAGGTTAAAGAAAGAGAAAAGCAAATTCCATCATGTAGTGCTAATAAATACTTCTGTCTGTGTGATGAGCAGTTTTCCTTTGTTTGGCTTTTTGATGTGGCCAACTGTTTTGGGTTGGAAACAGACAAGTTCTTGGGCATTTGGCCCATCTTCCTGCAGATCATCTTCCCTTTTTGTGGAGCTGTATATCATGCTAAAAATTAATAAAACCAACAAGGAGTAGAATTTCTTATTAGTGAGAAAACGCTGTTAAAATTTTAGAAAAACAAGCTTTTGTTTGGTTTGGCATGACTCTTGGGGAGTGTGTGTGTGTTTATACCAGTTCTCCAACAAATGAATCCTTATCTAGAGTAAGAGTAATTCATTTTAGGGGACTAAAAAATGGTAGGTCTTATTTAATCTCAGATACCTTGCAAGTGGTATATATTCAATTCTCAGGAAGATACTGTATATTAAACTCTTGATCTTAGAGTCAGATTTCTGTACAGGGAATCACAATCTGAATGTGGGTAAGGGAATGGATGGGGGAATTTAGTTGGGGGGGTTGTTGCTCGTGTGTATCATGATGAACATAACCTCTCTATATATTTGTGCCTAACGGGAGATAGGGGCACAGAAATGAGTTATGGTAGGATAAGTTGCTGTGTAACTTGCTGAATGTTAGATGTACAGCAAGTGGTTACTCTCAGCGACAGCAGGTAGGAGAGACGCTGATGTTCTTTCTCTGAAGGACAGATGAATTCAAGCAGCCTTGTTTACTTGTGTCCCTTAATAAATGGCTCTGGGCGCTTAACACAGAGTGGCTGTGACTCACGGACCTCATCTGTGTGTTTATACCTGGAATCAGCAGTCTGTGCAGTCCTACTCATCCCATCACCACCCGTCTATTACATAAACAGACAAGTTATCTTGTTTTAGCTTATATCTTAAAAATCTTAACTAAATATATTTATAATTTTGGCAATGGAAGCTCTGGTGAAAAGTGGTTTTAACTTTTCTTTTAAGTGTGAAACAGTTCAAAGCATCTATAGACTGTGGGAGAGCTAAACCATGTGGTGAATAGTAGACATTTAGTGTGAGAGTTGGAGCTAAAGGGATTGAGTCAGACCTTTGATGCCAGAGATAGGTCTTTCCTGTGCTTCTGCTGAAATCGCAGTGGTCTAGAGGCAGCTCACAAGACTGTACTTTGTTTTAAACCCCAGCACTTAATGGTAATTACGTGGCTGCATGTAAAGCAGGATGATCTGGACTTAAGTGTGTTGGTGTGGTGGAACAGAGAATTACGACAGAATTTGATGGTTTCTGTCAAAGCCTATTATTTTGGCAACCGGTATAAAGAAAAATGGTAAGCTCAAGTAGTAAATAACTGTGTATTATAGGATGCTATGGGATCAGAAGCTTTGTGCTAAATATCAAAGTTATTAAATATATGAGTTCAAGGGTTATGAATCTTCTTGAACAAATGTGTGTATGACGTTAGCCTGCTGATGCCAACAACCACAAGGGACTAGGTACACGGTGTTGATGCTAAAATGCCTCTATCGTTTCCTTGATTTAAGAGTCTCCATCCATTCTTCAGGGCAAATGCTTCGTGGCGATAGAGTGGATGCACACATCAAACACTTTTTCGTATACTTGTAATTGAAGAGCGGCTCTGAGCTTGGAAAACTTGGAGTTAAATGGAGCTGCTTTTCTCTTAAACCTCTGTCTTCTGCTGTGTCTGGGGTTTGGTTGTTTGATTACTATAGTGTTTTTTTTTGGTGTGCGTTCATAGTGGTGCTCATCTCTTCTTTGGAAATTTCTCTTGCTCACAAGACCGGCTTAATCTGTGTCTTGGAATTCTACCTGTGTTCCTTTAAAATTCTTGTTTTGACAACCCCTGTGTCTGCAGAAGCCTTAATGCAGGTATTTCACCCCTTATTCTTGTATGATCTAGAACTGAAGTATGAATTTTAAAGTATGAATGTATATTGGTGGAGTTGCTTGAAACTTAAAAATTTGCCCGGTTAACACCCAGTCACCCAGTATCTCGCAAGACTCTGCAAAGAACACTTTGCCTTGCTCTTTGTTCTTGGTAAATTTAAAACCAGGAAACCCCACAGATTCTTCAGGTGAACAAACCACACACAAATTAGCAATAGTTGTGTGTTCTTCTGGTATCTGATTTCTTTGTGCCAGGATGGTACATCTTGTATAAAAAGGAATGCAATGTTTCCATTACAGATCTTCTAACGAGGTCGATGCAGGAGACTTAAACACTTAATCCTCATTTTTACAAACTGGAAGTGAGATGCAGGAAATCTAATTTATGTCTCCAAGGTCATTCACTTTCATGAAACTTAATAGACCTGCCTTTGACTGCTCCTTAAACCACTGAATTATGCTACTTGCCTTCTAATGTGAACCCTTAAGATAAAAAACTTTACCCAATGATAGAATGAACTTAAAGGTAACTTTAAAGATATACATTTAAAAATTTCATTTAAAGATGTCAGTCCAATTCCCAGGTAGTAAGAGCCATCGGGGAAAAAAACTGGCTTACTTTAAGACTAGTTTGAGTTGTGCGTTTGGTTTCTAATGTATTTTATTTGTAAGACTTAAACCCTAGGTTTATTTTTATCACACCTAAGTTTATTTGATGTTGGTGAGAACAAAGTCAAAAATGGGCATGGTTTTATTAAAGTAAAACCCATTTTATTTTGTTTGAGTACTTGCTGGGATTTGCCCCTTATATCTGTGATTAATCAGGGAAGCCTCCTTGCCTCCCCCTTTCTTGTGCACAGTGTTTTCTGTGACTCAGTTTCCATGGTAAATTTTATATTCCCTGCTGCTTAATTGAACTGAACTGAAGGCAGAAGCTATGGAAGGCTTTCAGAGAATGACAGTAGAAAAAACTGTTGAAGGCTGCCCTTGTGTTGGCTTGATGAAGCTAGAGTAGGGTATTGTTTCAGAGGCTAAAAATTAAATCAAAGGAATTGAGTGAAAAGGGGCAAACATGGATAACTTGATGAAGGAGCATGTTTGTGAATAAACACGGATAGAGTATGGTAATGGAAGTAGCTCTCCCAAGGCAGAGATGCAAATAAAACAGCCTAATGTCTCAATAAAGGAAGTATGGATTTAGGGCTCTTCTGTTTATAGGTGGTCTCTTGGTGTTGGGGTGAGGTTGCAAATCATGCTTCTGGATGAATGTCTGAATCAAATCTGGATTAGAAAAGGACCAAGTCAACTGTTACCATATGTCCCTGAAAGAAAGCTTAGGCAGAGTCCAAGCTCTCTTCTGACTTGCTGAAACAGCCCTGGTTGCTCTTTGAATGTCTTCATCAAAGTTTTGAGAGATTATAGGAGTGCAGCAGGTGAAAAGACAGTGGGGCATGTAGTTATCTGGTAATCTTAAGATTTTTTTTTTTTTTTAATGGTACTAATTTGCAGGGGGCTGCTAGAATTATCAATGACATCTTTCTATATGTCAAGTGTCTTTTAGCAGGTCAGTAAAAATGTATGTGGCTTGTAATATATTTATTTTGTACATGTGCTTATATTTTTTCATACTTATGTCAATTTCCCTACTGTAGACTGGGAATCTACCTGGTGGTGGTTTGTGTGGGTTTTTTTGGGGGGGGAGATGAAGGTCAGTGTTTGAAGATATGTTTGTTTTGACTTGATTTTCAGTTACTATCAGAGCTCACCCTCCATGGCTGGCTTTGTTAAACCCAGCTCTGTAAACAGCCTATCTGTGCGTTCCTCTGGTTGGAAAAAGTCATTTGATTCCTATTTCCTGCTTCTCTTCATGTTGAATAGGCTTAGTCTTTTATTGTTGAATTTTATTGTCTGACTGCATGCTTCTCTTTCCATGTCTGTAATATTTGAAAAATGAAACTGGCTCCACTTGTGTTCTCATTGTATGTCCCTGCTCTCCGTGCAGCCTTGCTTCAATTAATGAGAGCCCTGTTCTCTTCCCTACACTAATTATTCATCAAATATCTCCTTCCATAGCTTTTGTCCCAAAGTACAAGTTTAGTAAGATGTGGAAAGTAATTACTTTTGCGTGTATGTTTAGTGAAGTCTTCTGAGTCCTGATCAGTTATATTCACACTTTTCCTTGCTGGGACTTTTCTGATGCCCTAATGCACATGTTAGATCCTCTTGGATAGAAACAAAGGCTAGGAAGGACTACTAATGAGTGAGGCCTCTTGTTTATAACATTGGGTTGAAATTAAATATGTTTCCCGTATTAAATCTCAAAGATATTTTAATTAAGTCATATATTTAATTTCTGAAGATGATAAAGGGTCATGCTACAAGTAGACAACAGGAGAGACTGGAAAGATTGCATGTTGATATTGTGATATTTGGGTTTTGTTCCAGGCACTTAAAAAAAAATAATTCACCACTGCAACTTGTTGCATGAACTTGAGCTGAACAACTCATTGCAATTGTGTTTTTCTGCTTATGAAACATGTGATGATACTTTGTCATTGTTATCAGGAAGCTTTATAGATATTAAGCAATATGAAAACGCTAATTTTTTGTAGCTGTTTCCTTTGCTAATCTGAAAATGTATGTGAACTTAGTTGTACTTGATGGCCCAGAGCCATGAAAACGTGTGCAGTGGCACACTTCTAGCTTGCTTTCTGTGGTATGTTTTTGTTTAGTATAGAGGAACAGCAAGGTCTAAAACAATGATGAAATACATGGAGATTTTTTTTTTTAATGGTAGTTTGTGCTCAGTAGTGGGTTACAGGAAAAACAGGTAAACTCTCAGGAACCTGGTGTTCTATTGGTTAAGAAATGACTACACTTAATATAATTTAAACAGCTGTCTTTTCAGTTTATTGTGCTTGCTCACACCTTTTTCCCATTCCAGCAAAGAATGAAGTTCTTTTGCTGTTTTACTATTTTTTGCCTTGCTACTGGAAGAGAGCAGTGAGGTAAGGTGTGCTTTAAAGTACAGATGTTGTTTTGATGTTGTTTGTTTTTTTTTCCTATATTGATGTCTGGAGATTGATATATATGAGGTGGTATATTTGCATCACAGCACCAGTGAGCTCTGTTCCCTGGGGTTATAGATCATCCCTTTCTCACTGTATCTTTTAATTTAAGACCTGGTTGCTCTTCTTTACTTCAAAGTCTAACTCTGATGGCAACTTTCTGTTGTATCTCTGCATTTGTTATTTTGTGTCTTGATGTATCATCAATATCTATTTGGTATTACTGGTCCATATCAAAGTAGTTAAGGATTTTCTCATAACAGCAGCTGTAAAAAATACCTAGTTCTTTAGTATTGAATGAGAATTATTCTTATTGGTTTTCAAATGCCTGTTTTGCCAGCTACCAAATGTGAGTATTATTAATTTATCTTAAAGTTTTAGAATAAATTTCTAGCTTGCCTTTTCTGTGGTTCTCAGAACTGTTTTATGCTACAGTTCTTGTCCTGAATAAAGTTTAACTTTAAGGTTTGTAGCAATTAAATTAAACTTCTTACTCCCTGGATTTCTTATTTGTGCTTTTAGCAGAAAATATATGCCTCGATGCTTTGTAATAGCAGGATGTCTCTAGGTATTACTAATGGAGAGCTCCTGTACTTAGTCTCCCTCTTGTTACTAATTGACTATTTGCTCATTCAGAGAACAGTTCTAAATCAATACTGAAAATACATTCTGAGTAACAGTCCCTCTACCTCCTTAAAGTGAATGAAATTGGGATTTTGCTTTCAGGTGTACAAAGGTGAAAATAAAAATGTTGAATGAGCCTTCCAAGATGGAAAGAGGTGGTGTCACCCATTAGTGAGCTAAGGAAAGCCAGAAGGTTACTTCCTAGGTACATGTTTGCTTTTAATAAAGATACGGTCTTTAGAATCTAGCTCAGTAACTTGGACCTCATTTAAATATAGTTCTTTAAAACCAGTCTGTGGCTCAGTGGATCTATGAAGAAAAAAAGAATCGTATTTTCTCTAGCTTGCTTCCCCCACTGTTCCCAGGTGAGAGGAATGAAGGGCTTCAGAAAAGAAAATTAGGCAGAAGAGATGAATACTTGCAGTGCAGAACACAGACTGATCCTTCTGTGATCTTAAGTTTCTGTTTGAAGTCCAGCCAGGCCTATTCTCTCTGTGGCTGGGTGTGTTTTTGAGCTTGTGTAGCCTTTTTGTCTGGCCTGTGATTAGGAAAAGAGGTGGTGGCTGTAGTGAGCTGGTGTCACAAGTAAAACCAAAATACTCTTTAAGCTTTAAAATAAAACTTGACATTATACAAACAATCATCAGAGAGTGTATCTGTACGGAAGAGGGTTTCTTTCTCCTTCTTTTCTGCAAGTACTTGGGCCTGTGTATAAGCATGCATGAGTTGTTGAATATGAGTTTTTTTTTCTTTGTTTTTGAGAGAGAACATGAAAACAATATCCATTGTGTTAATTTTCCACACTATGACAATAATAATGACACCAGACTTACAAGGTACCGTAAAAGTATCTCTTTGGTGTAGCAGCAAAGCCCTTATCTTCAGAATTTAAGTTCAGGCAAATGCCTTGGTGTCAAAAAGCATGTTAAATTTTGAAAGTAGTGGATTTTTATGTGGGAAGAACCTATTTGGGTAGCATCACTTAAAGATTGTTCCCTTTGAGATTGTTCCCTGCTTAGTTCCTTGATGTTAACAGTTCTCAGGTCATCAGTTCCTGCTTGCAGAAATAGGACTTCAGGGGCCAGTCATCCATGGCACAGTCTGACTTCTGTAGCTGTGGAAAAAATGTCTTACGTTTCAAAAGACTGCGGATGTGAAGTGTTTGTCAGAAAGAACTTGCAGAGCATGGTACGTGGCTGATGTGCTCGCTGTAGTGACTTGATTACCTATGAATCTGGACTGTAGATAAATTGGCTGTCAGAGAGGACTGTAAGTGTTGTCTCTGTAGCACTGTACAATTTTTTACCAATTTTTTTTCTTTTTAAAAAATCACTGGTATCAAAACAAACCTCTACCACTACAGGGCTGAACGCCGCAGAAGCTTGTATTGGAAGTTTTCACGTTGGTGAGAAACTGTTCAGAAGTAAAGGGTGTGCAAAAGTCTGATGCTTGGGGGTGGCACCGGGTAATGAAATACACACTATGATTGAGGAGGGGGGAGCTGATAGATGCTGTTACAGTGCAACACCAAAAGGAGTAGGTTTCAAAATGTGAAGGGGCTTCCCATGAGCAGTAGCACCCTTCCCCGATCCCTTCAGGAGCTGGGTATCCATCTGAATTAGGCTTGTTCATCATGATTAGTTGAATGTTTTCCTGAAAGAACAAAGGCTTTGAATAGTCTTGCTTTATTGATGATCCTGAGCTTGAGGGAACCCACATTTCTCTGTAGTGGTATACCTCATTTAGCTGTGTCTAAAACTTGATGTTGTCTTGTAAGAGGCAAAAATATTTGCTATGTGTTAAGTTCCCAGGGAAGCATCATAGTCGGAACATGTTTAAAGCAATCTGCATTAGATTGCAAGGTTTAATTTTGCTTGCTTGTGCACATGCTATTTTTTTTTTCCCTCCATTGTGGGATTTCTTGCTATTGACTCAGTGTGAAAGAAGCCCATAGGTGTTTTTCATCATGGCATAGCCTAATCCAAAAGGAGAATTTATTAAATGCTTATTGGTTTGGGGAATGTGCTTCTCAATAAGCAGAGTGTCGCAGCTGACCTACACATCACTTTATTCTGTGTCCAGATAGCTCATTATAGAGGTCTTTACTTTTATATGTTAAAGAGAATTCCTGTTGTGACTTTGAATAACTGTAACCTGGAGTTTTAAACTATAAACACAGCTGAAATCTTTGAGGTGAGAAATTGAGTCAGGTTTGGGATACAGTTAGATTCTGGATTGGTGAGGGTTCGATTGTTAGCTCTAGGTAGAGTAAAACTTTGGACTTCAGTATTTATGGGCAAAGCAGCAAGGAGATGGATACGCATGTGGCCTGTTGCATGTCCCTGACCTGACTGGACGAGTTACTCCTGGTCAGAGGTATGAGGCAGTGGCTGTGGGAAAGGAAAGCAAAAAAAGCTTTCTGTAGAACTTCAGGCAGTTTGAAATACTTTAAACTGGGTTTAGAAGAAGGGAAAAGAGCTGTGGCGATGATTACTAGGGGAGCTTGGGAGTGCAAAATGTATTTATGGAAACAAGCCAATACTCAAACAGAACTGTAAGGGCTTGTCTTCTGATCAGCTTTTTTTAATGCGAAAAGAGCTCCCCAGTTTGAATTACAGGGCTCTGGTTAAATGGTTACATGAGGTATGTTTAAAAATAGCAAGTGTATTTTATGTCCAGTCAAGTGAGGTTCTTGGCATTCAAAACTCAAATGAAATCGATGTTGACTTGCATCTGACAGCCAAGTGGCTCAAATTCTATGTTTCTTGAAGGAAAATTGCTTTTTCTAAATTTTAGATGAATTCCATTGTAGCCTGTAACAACGAATAGTCTTGTACTGGATTTTCTTTAAAAGAATAGGATCCATAACTCTGCAAGCATGTTTCAGTTCAGCCATTGAAAATAGGGGCCTTAAAAGCATAGGCTAAGGCAAGTTATAATTTGCGGGTACTATTTTTTCAGTGTAAAATGGTCTGTTGAATGCTTCTTTCGCTTGTTTCTGTGCACTTCAGTTTGCCAGATTAACAGAGCTATTAATAATAACCACTCTTGCTTTCTCAGCATTAAAGAGTTGGTAAGCATGGAGCTATATGTAGTTTGTATTTTTAATTAAACTTGTACTGGGATTATCTTGTATTACCAGTTACCTTCTAGAAGATTATGTTTATAAAAGGTTCATGAGTTGTTAAGTGGAAGAGATTAAAGTGATTGTTGGCATGTTAGTAGAATTATTTGTTGCCTACGCAGCATTTGTTCGTAGCTTTTATTTGCCAGTAATGGCAGACAAGTAAAATGCAAGCATCTGAATTTTAAAGTCCATGCTAACTGACAAAACTGAGCTGGATTCTGGAGTAATTGTCTTTTTTATTGTTTTGTTGTTTGTTTTTTTTAAATGTTGTGTTTAGTTGTTTAGAAATATTGAGTGGAAGGATAGGGTTTTTTCAGTGTTTTTTGTGTGTGGATACTTTGTGATGACACTCTCAGTGGTGTGGTCAGGAAAGTATTTTATTAAAGAATGAAAAACCACTTAAAGCATGGAGGGCACAAATGAGCATGAAGAACTGCTGAGCAGATCCTGGAGAAGACGGTTTCCATTATAGTGGACTTGTAAATCCTTGCCCTATCGGTCAGTTAGTCAATATAGGAAAGTCATTGAAGGAGTTCTGTGCTTAGATAAAAACCATCTTGAAATATAGTGCTTGGTGTGCTTGTGTGCATCTAGATTTGTTTAGAACTAACTGTGAAATACCACAGTAATGAAGAATACAGTGGGTGTCTCTCTGCTGTTATCAAAATGCAAAAAAAAGTTTCTCTGTGTGTGAATGCCTTGTGTTGTTTTGCTTTTGGTTCATCCCAGAGCACTGGAAGTAAATGGCACCCATTCTGTGCCCAAATAAACAGTCCCTATGTGCTCTACAAACAATGACATTACAGTTTGAGTAAACATCTGATTAGCTCTTGATAGTGGATACCAGGCAGGTTGTAGAACTTTTAGCCACAGTTATATCTATTTTAGCTACAGCAAGGAAAAACAGATAGGGGAGATGATACAGCAAACTTATAAGTTGTCTGATTACCTTTAAAAATAATAGGTCACATTTTCACAGTATCTGTGCCTAATCTGTGGGGTGAATTTTATACTATATCCTTAATGGATATAGTAAAGCCAGTTTCCAGTGCATTGTATGATGCTACAGAAATATATTACACTATTTTGCTCTGTGTGTTGCCTTCTTAAAAAAAAAAAAAGTTTTTCCTCTCTCATTTTTAAGAAGTTCCCTAGTAGGACTTTGAATTTGTGTGGGCTGGAGGGGGGGGGGAAGGGGATCTCTCTGTACAGGAATAGATTGGAGTCAGTGCATCACAGCAGACTTGTGCCAGCATCGTGTGATGCTGATGCTAAGCCCACTGTTTGAAGCTGATGATGACTGCAGAACTTGACGTTGACACTAATTCTCCCACGTGCTAATGCACTTATCTCAAATTTGGAGATGTTTGAGATGATTAAAAATTCTAATTTTAATTGCTCTTTGGTTGCCAGAAGCATATTCTGTTAACAATATGTCCAATTTATCTTCATCCAGTGTTCTTTCTGCCCCATCACGATGATTGTGTTATGTTGTCAGTGTAAACGTGTGCCAGTACTGAATTTACAGAAAGACTTCTTGTGTTACGTGACTGCATCGAGAGGTCATGTCTCCAGTGAGGTGGGTGTGAGTTGGATTTGAAAGCTGCTGAAGCAGTGACCGTTCCTGGTGTTCTGCTCTAAACCGTGAAAGCACAATTCCTGTCTAGCAACCTGCAAAACCAGATTTTCGTTGCAGAACTGATGAATGCATCATTGTTTTGAAACATAACTTGGTGGGGTTTTTTTGTTTTCGTGCATATAGCCAATATATACACGATAGCTATTCAGCATGTGGTGGTGATTTTCTCAGTGAAGGAATTTGTGTGGATAGAAAGTCTGAACTTTGCTCAAGCATGAAGAATGTAAGCATGCTTTAAGTTAGTATATTGGTGACATCACTCTGTTTTCCAGATGTAGTGACTTTGAGCAGGGAGTATATATCAGAAGGGACTATCAGTAAATTAACATTAGCTCTGTCTTTGAATTTAGTGTTTTGTGCATGTCTCGCTGGTGAAATGCTAAATGCTTTTTTTTCAACTAGGAAGGCTTAGAGATTATTTTCTGAGATTCTAAAATATGTACTGTTTAATACATAATGCAAAAGGAAAATCTGGTTTCTTAATGTAAGAACAGGAAAATGGAACCAGCTGCAATGTTATGCCACCCTGATACAGCTTTGATGCTACATTTTTAGCAGCAAATTAAATATTGATACCTCTTTCTCCCTTCTCACCTTCCAATACACTCTTAAAGGTTTTGCAGTTGTTTTCAAGATTTTGTGGAACAATTTATCAATCTTCTATAATATTTTTCACTAAATCTTCGCGCACTGTTAAGAGTTTGGTGGTAGTTTAGGGGAGGAAAACTGTAGGAGCAATTTTCTTCTGCATAAGAGTAAATCTGTGAGCAAGAAACCGCAGAACTTTATAAGCTCAAATGGCACGTTTGTATCATTAAGAAGGACCATAGTGTCCCTTGGCTGCAGCAAAATCATACCCAAGATAAGTGAACAGTATATGAAATGAAACTGGAAAATTGAAAATAAATGTGTAACTATATCACAAACGAAAGACAGATGTTAGGAACCCAGGGATTCTGCGGGCTGGTATGAAAACCACGCAGGAATCTGATGCTTGTTTGAACCACATGTTTCCTCTCAAGTGTGAGTTATACACCAGTGAAACAGCTCAGGGTACTGGGGAGAAGTTCTTAGGCTTCTGAGGATTAGGAAAGTAGAGAGGTTAAGAGGAGATTTATAAGGCTGTCAGAATATTCTGCTAGGACTGGAATTCAGTCAGACAGTGAGCTGCCTACTACAGAAAATTGTCTGTCTCTGACGGGAGGCTGTACAGGTTGTACTGGGCAGTCAGTCTCACCGTACTGGCAAGGTCACAAAGAGTTCTTATTTTGTCATTGTTGTCTCCCGAGCAGCTTCACATAACTCTTGGAATTAGCTTAGCCCATCCCCAAATATCTCACATCTAGCAGGTAATTTGTGTTTATGCAAGTGATTCACTGAGTGCTTTCCTTACTGTAAAAAGCTGAAGTTTCACAGTAGTTACCAATCTCTTTTTAGTGAGCTAAAGGTGGCACTCTGTAGCATTCTAAATAAAGCAGAGTTGGAGGATCACTGAAAACGTTTTTTTGGTCCAACTGTAAGCTCTATAAAATATTTAATCTGCTAAATTCTTATGTCTTTATTTTTTCCTTACTGTAGCAGAAATTGAAGCAGTGGGAAACGTTTCAGGACTGGTCCATACTGAACCAAATATTAACAAATTGATTTTTTTCTTTTAATTTCTGGAAGTTGTATTGCTTTGCTGCGTTTTTTTTAAATACTGTAGCAAACTGACTACTCAAGTTGTCAACCCCAGGCTGAACAAAGACCTGGGAAGGTGACATGACTGCAAGTGCAGTGCTTTTTGTGATGCATTGTTTGGTGCTCTTGTGTGCACGAGTATGTGTATTTTTGCAGCTTTATCTCTGAAGTGGATAGTCAAAGGTTCAAGGTTTCCAAGACACACAGAAGATCGCTCATTCCGTGTGTGGTGTAGCTTATTGCAACTTGATGACAGCATTGAATTGAGTGCAATGAGAAATTGGTTCTGATGCGAAAATTTCTCCCCTTTATACTTCTCTTGGCGTTGTTCTCCTCACCTCGTTTCTTGCGTTGGGGAGAGCAGGTGTCAGAGAGAACCTGAAACTGAAGAGTTGGCTCAATTTGCCATTGGATAGCTAGTCTTTTAGGGGCCAAAGTAAGGTCAACGCTGAAAACAATCTTTTTGGTTTTGTGGTGGTTTATCTTACATGTACCAGGGAGGTGGGATGCAGATTTGAACATCTGTAGCAATACCCTGTGGCTTCCCTATAAAGTGAGAGTTGTAAGAACTTCCTTGATTTTTGTAGACACTAGTAACAGTTCTTGCTCTTCAATGTCAAGCTCTGAAAAGCCCACTCAGCAGGGAGATCTCTTTGAATTGTGGCTGTTGATCTTTCTGCTTAGTTTGTTTGCTCTTCTGCAAGCGGTTTGTACAAAAAAATACCTGTCACACAGCTTGCTTTTAGAGTTTGATCTGATGCAGGCTTCCCCATCCATTTTCCTGTAATTTCCCTTTCCTGTTTTTTTTTGTTAGCTTGTAATTAGAATGATGAGTTAATTCTTCTGATGGGTAAACTATCAAGAGAAGAAACTGAGTTTTCAGTGTAATGTTTCATATTAAAATAAAACAAAATAGTAACCCTGCTTGATAAGGAAGAATGCAAAGGACTTCAAATATTGGCAAAAATCAAAGGGGAAAGATAGCACTTAATTTGGAAACTCGGTATCTGTGCTGAACTTGAGTCCATCAAGAAATGATGCAGCAATGAAGTCCCAATCTTTGATGTGTGCTGAGGCTGAGTAAAGGACACCTTCAGTTCCATCCAGTTGTGAGCACTAGTACTGGTTTTCTTGGGCAGCTGTTGTTAAGGTTCTGTGACCATGGCATGAATTCATCAGTGAGTGCATCATTGGGAATGGAAATTGCACCTGACTGAACTTGAAGGATCAGATCATTGACATTCAAGGGGCAGAATGCAGTCGATACTCCCCATTTCTAATAAAACTTGGCAGCCTCACGGTGACAGCCGAGCATCGTGCCTGGAGACTTTCACATTTACAGAATTGCTGGCAATCAGTCGTCTGACCTTGGGGTTTTTTTTTCTGAGGAACCATAAGCATTTGTGTGATGCAGTGGGTGCTTGCTGTAAGACTGGTAGTTCTCCAGCTGGCTCCTAGACACTCGGATGTTCTTACTGGATGGTGTGGAGCAGTAGGTATGTGGTAGTGAGGAGAGTTTTGGTATTTCCCCCCCAATTTGGATATGAATGCCGAAAGCCCACCCGTTGTTGCTTTTTTGCATTAACTTTACCGTGTATGAGGGTGTGTGGAGTAGATTTGTCTGCACCTTGCCCACAGGAAGGTGTCTGCTGGGGTAAAGAAGGGGTGGTGGGGTGTGAGAAACCCCTGCAAAGCTGCTGTGAAGAGACAGGAAAGGAAATAAATGTGTAGTGCTGTGACAGAATGCTCTTCTGAAGCAGCGTGAGGAGAAAATAGTCATATTCTGTGACAGAGGAATCAATAGGGCCTCTGTTGGAACGAATGAGAATTTTTATCTCTTGAGGCTATTGTTGAGGGCAGACTGAGGCAAATGTTTAATGGGTTCATGCTTTTGAAATAATTCTATAACTGTAAGGGAGAGGAACATGCTTTTAAAAATTGAGTGAGCAATTATGAAAAGGAGGTTAGTTGCCACTTCTGTAAATGGTTCCTTTTGTCACAATTGAGTATTCAGTATTTGAACAAGCATCGGGGAGTCACAGTCACAGCAATCATGGAATTGCTGTTTCTGTATTTTATGTTGTGACTTCAGACGTGGTGTGTGTTGATTTGTGTGTCTGTAAAATGTGGGTGTCTGTCCTGAGGAAGGCTTAAATATAGAGGTAGAACTTGTGGTTTCAAAGAGAATACCTCTGCAAAATACAACCTCAGATAAGTATGATTGTGTACCACCATCTCTTTTGTTCTTGAATTTTGGCATTTAGCTTGTCCCGCAGCATGACTCTGAAAAGTGCTGATCAACACTACAGATATACCATACTAGAGCTTGGCTGTCCAGAGCCTGTTATTGACTGCAAAGGAATTGATAAATATTTAAGAACACTAATGGTAATGTGGGTTACTTAGTGAGAGCACAGTGGTACGTGGGAGTAGTGAGAAACAGGCTAGTCTGAGTCTTTCAAGTACAATACCTGTTTTTCCTGGTGCAAAGTAGATGAAAGAGTAACAAATGATTGAGGAGCAGAACATTCATGCCTTGAGTGTTATCGTAAACTGTACTTAAATATTGGCAAGCTGATGACTTTGGCCAACTCATGAAGTTCTTGACTTATTTTTTTTTTCCTTGTGCAAAACCTTGAAATGTGTGGATGCTCTATTTTTGCTTTTGACAAAATAATTGTGGACCCTGCGGTGCTTTGGCTGAGCATGCAGCTCACTTAAACCTTGGAATGAAGAGTGAGAAATTCTTAAATTTCTTGTTTATAAAACGTGTGTGTGCTCATGCTCTTGCTGTCACTGCCTTCACGTACATATATATGCATATATATATATAGCTGTGGTTTTTATCGTGCAAACAAGGAGAAAAATTAGTACTCACTGTATTGCTGGGGTTATTCATGCTTCAGCATTTAATTCTAACCTACTGGATTTTTTTAAGATGGGAAGTGTTTACTCGGGTCACTTGCCAGGTTTGATACTTTCTTGTTTTCTTTTTAAAATGCTCAGAGTCCCAAAACCCTTTGTACATCCTCACTTCAATTACTGTAGAGGGAACCAGGAATGAAAAATACTTTTTTTTATTTAAAAAAAAAAAGCTTGATTTTCAGAAATACTAAGCTGAAGTGATTTTTTTTTTTTTTTTTTCCTTTACCTTGTCAAATTAACATGATTGCATGTTTCACTTTTTATGCTAAAGAGTTTCTGATCTTCAAAGGCAACTTTCAAAAAGACATGCTGGTTCAGCCAAGGAGACTAATATTTTAGATGGAATATTACCAGTAATAAAAAAGACAGAGTTATGATAGTTTGCATTAATTTTAATAACTTTTTGTACAGCTCTTGAGTCAAGATGTGAGAAATTAAAGGGAAACACAGTTCCTATTTCAGCTGCAGTGTTTTTATACCTGATGTATAGTGTTATCCTCACACAGACACGTGGAGAGGCTGGGTGTAGCCTGTGATGTGAAGACACTCTGGATGTTGATTCCTTGGCAATTTGAGGGTCAGGAATATCAACTCAATTTCTTCTGGTGGGCCAGTGTAGCACTTGATTGTATTTTGCTTTTATTAAGTGAAGATTGATATGGAAATTTGTGAGTCTTGATTCCTTCCCTCTCTTCAGACAATAACCAATAAACATCCTGGGCTCCGGGTACTTCTAGGACTCCAGTTTGTCTCAGAATAATTTAAGAGATGGTGAATGTAACGGACCTAATCAAATGCATGCAAATAGCACAGTGTATATTCATGCAAAAATAATAAAAAAAATTAAACTTAACTGCCTTGTTAGAAACAACATTATATGCCTGACTGAGAAATTTATATAGCAATAGTGGTAAACAAGATTCTTGACTTAAAATTGAATCAAAGCTTGTTTTTTAGTTTCTGTCTCGGTAACTTTAACTTACAGGTATTTCATAATACAGGAAATGGAAAGTAAGGTAAAAAAGGGGGAGCAACGATAAGTGGGAAAAAACCTCCAACATTGTGAAATGGTATAAGTGGAAAATATGAAAGAAATGGGTCTGTCTTGTCAGAAAGTCAGAACCTTCTGGCGGAGGTTGGATGATTCAGTGTTAAGGTACCTTCCCCTGCCTTCCAGGTTTGTCACTGGTGTGCAGCCAGAGAAAAAGAAACTTAAGAGCTGCCTTCTGCACCCACCCTCCTTCCATGTAAAAGATGCAAGTGTTTCTTTTATGTGTGATAAATGTTGTTAAGGAACGAGAGGCCTTAATACAGCCATCTGCTTTTTCATGAAGTCTGTTACCCCACGATACGTTATTTCCAAAAGATGAAATATCAGAAACAAACGTAGGTAGGTCTTCCACTTGGTAGGTATGGGGCAGGATATCAGAGTTCCTGTGAAATACCAAATTTCATTGATCCTGCTCGCCATCAATAATGCACCAGATGTTTTGCCTGCATTTATAGTTTTGCACTAAATTAAACATAGGCAGGGGTGCAGCATGTTCATCTTTAATGCTGCCAAAGCTGGCGCTACTGGCAACAATTTCTTGTGTATATGGCTTGTGTGTTTGTAGGTGTTCTGCTTATAGGAAAGAATTGCTCTAAAATTAGTTTGCTTCATTCAGATAAGATTATACTCTTAATACAGCCTTGAACAATTTTTTTCCTTCCATCCCATCGATCAATTCTTACGTTATTAGTTTAATAAGTAATTATATTCCCTATTACAGTTTTACTTGCTGAAATGGAGGCAAGGTTGTAAATGGTAATAATTACATATAATACTTCTGCTGTAAGGTAAGCAGAAAACTTCAAATGGGTTGTATCTTCTACTTAATAATACCTTTGTCTAAAATGGAATCCCCAGTGGTTTGTTAGTGGGTAACACTCAGCCTCTGTAAATGTTAACTAATGCTTTTAGAATTTTCACGGCTAAGAGTTGGTCCCAACTACACGCTGGCTGTTGGGAAGTGGCTCCGCAGTGTGATTCTTAGAGACGTGTGGAAGCAGGAGGGTAATTAAGATGGCAAACCTTGGAGATCTAACATCCTCTCCCTCTTTCCTTAGAAAATCAGCTACATCGTTGAAACAAGACTTGAAAAGCATGCTCTGAAGCCAGAACAAACACCCTGAAATTTTTATCATAATGTTGCTTTTAAAAGTCCTAAATGTCCTCTATTTAAAATGAAATTCTTTTGTATTAACCTGCTTTCATATGCTGGCTTTCACCAGACTGCAGAATTGCCTGATTTGACTTTCTAATGTAACTGTAATGAATCTTCTGGGAAATGGAGCGATTGAATGCATATACTGTGCAACTCCATTGTAAAATATTCTGTCAGATCTGCGATATTTCTGATTTTATATTTTTTTTTTAGGGGAGGGGTGTCCCCGTCAGGTATTAAAGCCTAAACCAAATGTATTCTCTAGGGAACTTCAGGAGCTCAGTGTGTAATATTGCCTTGATTAAATATATTTTCAGCATCACATACATAAATACGCTGGGTGATAGTAGTACAGTTATATTAAATTCAAAGGCGTGTATTTGGAGAGAAAAGAATAAAAGAGGAAAATTATTGGCAGATAGTCTTGTAATGGGCACAAACAGAGCTGCTGTGTTGTGCATGCACAGATAGGAAGGTGAAATATCTGGTAGGCAGATAAAGGCTGGATACAGCTGGGTATAATAGCTCGTAAGGACACTTCTATAGACATTGTCATTGTGTAAGCATTATATTCTGTGCTTTAATGTAGCAGCTGGTGAGCTTTTTAAAAAGGGATTTCTGCAATACAGTTTTTTTTTTGTAACTGCTATATCCATAGTGTTTGTAATTGCAATAATATGATGTTGTTTTATTTGTGTGAAGGAAATTGAACACTGGAGTTTAATAATTAAGGATTTATTAGTTAAAACCTCGTGTCATAATTAGCCAGATGCTGCTGTGTTGAAACAGTTGCAATTAGTGTTTTTAAATAGAAGGGTCTCGCCTTTAATGCTGTATAGGCTTGTCTTTGAAGATTTCAGTCTTTAGAATCTATGGAAGCCCGATGTTGAAGGTAAATCTTATTTTTATTCTAATGAAAGTCAGTAATTGTGCTGAAATTCCGGGCTAGGTAAGTGAATTTGAACAGATTGAGTTACTGAGTTTGGTTTATTTTTTTTCTTTAACATGACATTAAGAGTGCAGTGTGTGGTGGTAGCTTTTTTGTTTTCTTTAAGCAAAAGGTGTTTCTCTAATGCAGTGTGTGTGTGTATGGGCTTCTTTCTTTATTATGGGTTTTTTCTTTTTGTTTGGGCTTTTTCAAAGCTGGTAAAAGGAAAACCATGGCTGGATTGTTCCGGTTTAGTCACAAATAATTCAATCACATTGGTGACTATCTGATAATATGTATGTAGAGATCTGTAGCTATCTGGGATGAAGGATGTGCGGGATGGGTTTTTTAATAAATGTTAGTTTTTTGTCCTGGACAAGTATTTTTTTAATAATACCAACTGGACTGGTGTGATGAAGCATCTGATGGGCCCTCCTGAGAGAGGATGATTATACTGGAGAGATATCAAACTATGAATCATTTACACTAACCTCTTGTGAAGCACAGCTTGCATTTTTAATGAAGGATGATTGCATTTCATAAACAGACCTTTAAAAATTAAAATAATATTGATCCACTTTCATGTAGGTCTATTAAAACAGTAAGCTATATATCTCCTAATAGCTATAGGACAGATTATTTTTAAAAATAGACCAAAGTGTGCACAAAACTCTAAAGAGAGGGTGTACTTCTGTGTTCAAATGCCACCTTATTCTGCAGCCGTACTTACACACTGTCTGGCTTGTGGAAAAAAAGATAATTAGAAAAATATTGCATATATCCTATGTAAAACAGAAGGGGGAATCCAAGTATTTAATACTCTGCTTGACATGTAACAGCCATCCTTTTCTTACTTTTGTTTTGGGTCTGAAATGCTTGGTATTTGCACTCCCAGGGAAGGTCGTATCCAAATATTCTTGTGTATTGTCTGTGTTAATAGCTTTTAAGGTGGTATATACAGCCTTGCTCTTTTTTTGTTTTTTGTATCTTTGGGCTTCCTATGTCTTCAGGATGGCTGTTGGGACATATAGAGATGGTCAGTCTGATTCCGGAACTTTGTTCAACTTGGGAATGCTGCACCATACAGTTCTCCCTGGGGCTGTGATGTACAGGAGCTTTTGAGCAGCCAAATTCCCCAGGGGCAGGAGGAAATAAGCAAAAAGGTGCACTGAGAAAGATGCTACCAGGTTATTCCTTCTGTGTCATACTCAGCCTCATGTTGCAGGAAGCCCTTAGAGTCTACTGTGTTTGGGGTCCTCATGCCCCTCAGCTTTTGGTGTTCTGGGCCTTTTAACTCATAACTTGGAAAAAAATAAGTATAGACCATGATCTTGTTGGTTGTTTCACAGGAGACATACAGAAATCATGTTTTCAGAGCAGTGATTGGTGTAGTCACTAAATCACCTTCCCATCTGTGTCTGTGATGTCTTTGGGGAGGGGGGTCATGAAATATCCTTTAACAGTTGGAACTTGAGGCAGCAAAATAATTGAAGAGAATTATCTTGAAGTGCCAACTTCCATCTCTGTGGCTGATACAACTTCTCCAGGGAGGTCAGGTCTGCCTAAAGGAGTATTTCCCCAACAGTGTGTGTGTCTGACAAGGCTCCAGCTGATCTGCTCATTCAGAGCAGTTTTTACAATACTTCTTGAAAGTAGTGAGTTAAAAATTGCCATGAGTAAAACTAGATGTTATATATCTGTGTGAAAAGAAACTCTGTGTTTAGGATCTGTTGTAGAGTGTAAATATGCCCATGGCCAAAGGGCAGATTTAAACTTAAATCTCTTTAACTTTGAAATCATGTAGTATATTGTAAGCTGAAGATTGGTAAGTACAAGGTAAGTTCTCAAGCCTTGGAGGATGTTAAAGTTTTTGTATTTTTCCTGTAGTTTACCTTTTTCTTTTGTCAGTTGAATTGGGCTGTTGACAGAAAGGCTGGTGTTGCACAGCAAAGATGTTCTGTAGAATTATCTCCGTATCGTGTCAGGACCTTCTGTTCTCCTTTCTCTCTCTGTTTTCCTTCCATATAGAATTTAATTCCTCAAATCAAGTCGGTGCACTGACTTGCATCTTCATGTCTCTAAAACGAGTTGTATACAAATTAGCCTTTTTGTCAGGGCATTTGAAAAATGCAGTCTATGTTGGGAGTCAAAGGCTTTAAAACCTGTGTGTGTCACAGCTTCAGCACCGAGAATTTATTTCACGTGTTCCCAGTGTACGTGCTGTGTCTTTATCTAGAAATGAAATTTATCTACCAGTTGTTGCCATTTTGCATTCTGGTTTTGTAATCATCTTTTATAAAATGGCTTTATTGTTCGCTGATCAGGTGTATCCTGACATAAATAAAACATTGGCAGTAATTGGCTGTGACAGATTTCCAGCACTCCCTCTTCTCCCCGGCGCGAAGAGCCGCTGACAGTTCCAGGAGACAGCAATAGAACCCAGGCCTCCCATTGCAAAGTCCCTGGGGTAATTGGCTCTGACGGCTACTGGTTGCTGCAATAATGCTGATCCATGAGCTTGTGTGAGCTGCATAATGCCTCGAGGATTTTGTACCCATCAATATGTCCTCAGCTTGAATCATTTTTTTTCATACTTTTTCCGTGGCAGTTTATTAAAAGAAACGCTTGCTACATTTACTGTGTATTTGGTATCTACACAACCTCAGCTGTCAGGGCAGATGAAAACACTATCCTGCAATTCTGTACAAAATTCTACTGTGTGTCTGCGGCTTATCCCCAAAAAAATTTCTCCTGCAATTGGTGGAAAACGCTTGCAGTTTGAGCTGCTTCTTTATGTAGGTCATTAATTAATTAATTATCCAGCATAATAAAATGTGATAGTCTGTTGGCAAGAGCACAACTGCTGTTGTTTGCAAAACTTAATAAGCTGGGAGGCAAACCTGAAAATCTGAAAAGGTAGAGATGTACATGGGGAGTGAGGACCAACAGTTTTTCAGTGATAACCATGTGTTTGCTACCATAAGTAGTAACTCAGATTCCTTTTGCGGTGTCTGGTGGGAAAAAAAATAATCTCATAGTTGGTGGCATTGATCACGCTTGATCAGTACATTCTGAGAAATGTAAATCCCAGCAAATCCACCTTGGTTGGATCCTAATCAACTGGAAGACAAAAGTTACTGGGTTCTTAACCAAAATTGGGACATAGAGCTGAAATGCATACAGTAGTTCTTAAAACAGGGTGACTTTTTCTCAGCTAGAATTACTGCTTGTTCCTTACTTAAAGCAGAATTTTGTGGAGGAAGTATTGGCTACAGTGATTTACTATCTCAGTAGTAATCGTGGTTACTTTGGGGGAGGAAGTTTGTATAAATCATCCTGTATAACTTTGGCTAATTTTAAGGTGCTGTGTTTAGGGGATCCATTCTAAAGGATTCCAGTAGCAGTTCAGGAAACACTAGACAGGAGACCGAGGCTACAATGGCTGGGCAGTACCTGCTCTTGAAACGGATACTACTGCTCTCTTAAAATAAAATCCTCTTGGCAGACATCAAACCAGCCTGCACCTGCAGTGGCTGAGTCATCTTTAAGGATGGCGGTGGCTCAGGGAAAGGTTCCTCTTTTGGTTATATTTCAGTGCCAAACTCTGCTAACTCACTAGAATTATTTTGTTTTTGAACTAAATTGTGATAATTCTAATGTGGCTTATGGTTTTGTAATCATGTAGTGTGCTTTGATGACTCTTCTGGGGAAATATCAGATAACTCACTGTAGGATATTCTGCTTCTTTATTTTCAGAAACAAACGCTCTGATTTAGTTGTCATTATGGGGAAGTCTGTCAAAATTTGAAGTTCATAATTTTGTGGAATCAGCTCTGTCTCGATACTGAAAATAAAAGTTATATGTTTAATTACATACTACAGAGAGGAAATTTAGGATCAATGCCTGGCTCTATTTGCTTTTGGGTTCCAGTTTTCTGTGGCAACAAAAAATGTTTCCTATTTAGCTCATATTTTAGGAGTTTGGTATTATAACGATCTGTCTTGAATCTTTAGGCAAAATCTTGATCAAGGTATTCCTCATTTTGTGGTCTTTCTACTGGTGTTTTGAAGGAAAAGGTACTGAAATGTCATTCTTGGCACCAGAGGAGCACAAAGTGCAAATAACACTTCTAAAATGGGATTTCCTTTGGTTTTGGTCGATTATCTCCCCTGGAAATTAGAGTAATTATTTGGGAAGAAACTTTTCAGAGGCAGAAAGAAGCTCACTTCTGTCTTCAGAGAAATAACGTTAAACGCAGATGTTGCAATGTGGTATTTATATCCTTTTTCAAGTTGTTCATGCTTGACCAGTTATACCCAGATTCTGTCTCATTGTGACAGACAACATTGGATGCTGAAGATCATGTTCTGTTTTCCAGGTAAACCTTAATTTGAAAGCATAATCATATTTAAAACCATCCAGCCTCTTTTGTAGTGTGCTATTGATACCCCTCCCACCCTAAGAACCAGAACCAGTTTTTCAAATATGCCCAGCAAAGTCTTAGGAATCAAAAATAGCAAAATGCAATTACGGGCTAATTGATTAATATAATTATATGTATATTTCACTAAAATTGGGTTCTGCAACATTAGCAATTTAATTACAAAAAGCATTACTATTCTAAACCTAGCAAAAAGTATTTTGCTGATAGATGTAGCTGCTATTTCTCATCCTGTTTCCTACATAAACAAGTTTTAGCAACCAGTGTATGAACAAGTGAAATATTCCCATTTGCATCAGAATGAAGTTTGGTGGGAAAGCTTAAGCATATTGCAAAATTGCTCATAAAAAGAAAAGTAACTTTAGTCTTGTGGCTTTTGACTCTTGTGTGCAAATTAGATTTTAAACACGTCATGTGCCAGGTGAATCTATTTAAGAGCATTTTTGTCTAATATGTGTCTTCTTAGTCTTCCTCCTTTCTCTTCTGGTTTAGGTCTCTCTCTTTCACCAGTGTTGTAGGATGAGGTTGGGTGCAGGTTAGTTCAGTAGCTGAATCACCTGCCTAGGGTGGTGGGTTTTTTTTGTTGTTTTTTTAAGTGGTGCCCAGTGACAGGACAAGAGGTAACAGACACAAGCTTGAACATAAGTTCCATCTAGACATGAGGAGGAACCTCTTTGCTGTGAGGGTGGCTGAGCCCTGGAAGAGGTTGCCCAGAGAAGTGGTGGAGTCTCCTTCTCTGGAAACATTCCAACCCCACCTGGACATGTTCCTGTGCAACCTGCTCTGGGTGGACCTGCTTTGGTGGGCAGATAGATAATCTCCAGAGGTCCCTTCCAACCCCATAGCATTCTGTGATTCTCTATTTCCTAATGTCAAAGTTCATTCAGATTTGTGTGTCCAGTTCGCCTTGCACTCTGATGAAAGCACAAGATTTTTAATTCCTATTTTATTCTGCATGTGTATGTTTGGGTTCATTTTTTTTAGCTTTGAGTTGAAGGAAGATAATGCATTCTTTCTAGTGCTAGTACCAGCTGGTACCCAGTGTTGAATTGCTCTTGTTAGAGGGATTTTCCTCTACAAACTGTTCATGTGTATTTGAAGAGAAGTGATACAGCCTGTCTCTTCTCCCAAGTAACAGACGATAGGACAAGAGGAAACGGGCTCAAGTTGTGCCAGGTTCAGATTGGCTATCAGGAAAAGTTTTTACACTGAAAGGGTTATTAAGCTTTGGAATGGGCTGCCCGGGGAAGTGGTTGAGGCACCATCCCTGGAGATATTTAAAGGATGGGTTCACATAGAGCTTAGAGACATCGTTTAGTGTTGGTTTTTATCAGAGTCAGTTGATGGTTGGACTAAGTGATCTTGAAGGTCCCTTCAACCAAGATGATGCTATGATTCTACGTGCCAGGAGTGGCAGCATTTTGTATCAACGGTTGGAGAAGGCCCCAGTGAAGACTCTGTTTGCTCTCTCCTCTAAATGAGTGATGGCATAATAAAGGCTGCTAAAATAAGTTAGGTTTTTTATTTTTTCTGAAGCTTGTTTTTTGTGTAATTTGCTGCTATTGCACATTCAACGTAAAGAATTGCTGGGCCTGATCCCTGTGGTTTTTGATGCAAGGAAGAAAGGAGTGGTGGCAGGCAGGGGAAGCTAATCCGGGTGCTGTCTGCACTGGGGAGCGTGGGTGTGGAGGCTGTTGCACTGGCCGTCTCTCTGGCATTAATATGAGAAGAGCTGTCAGTAAAGGTCACAGTCTTGCTGATCCAATGTGAAAGCTACACAATCTTGTTAGCAGATACTGTACCATACAAAGCAGGATTACGTTGCAATAATAGTTCGTGATGTATCTTCTTATTGCTCCCCAAAGGAGATTGGTTTATTTTCAGGTGAATGACGAAACACAAAACATGAGTTAACTTATTTTCTTAATAGCATGTACACTTCATGTAATACTTCAAATGTGCTCTTTTAAATAACCTCATAATGATCCACAAGCTTGCCCTGACTTAAGAAGCTTAAGGAATTAATGTCAAATTACAGACAGAACTGCAAATAGTATTTACTCTGTTTGGCATGCAGGAGAGGTAGATAGTTGATAAACATTAAATTAAAGCCTTTATGTTTTTTTCTTAAAGGAAGAATTGCAAATGCTCCAGTAATTTAGTGTTAGTACATTGTGAGTGTGTATGAGAAAAGATGGCATCAGCCAGTGCTAATGTCACTGTCTTGTGATGTTCTGGCTGAGGATATGGGCAGATGTGCCCAGTAGTTGAAGGTCTCAGTTTGGTTCTCCATCAGAAGGTTCCTTGTGTCAGTGAGGTCTGGAAAGCCACCGGTTTCACGGATGAAGCTGTACGTGTGTGATGCGTTAGTGTTGGCGTGAGACAATTATAAAATGCCTAAGGAGATTGTCTGTGTTACATAATGCTAATGGAATTATGGTTCAATAAACACATTAATACAGAGGAGGGAGAAGATGCCCAGACTTTAGCTGTGGGAGGCCGAAATGTTGCTGAACGCCATGGCATAATTTCCCAATGTGTGTTTTAAATTCAGTGTAGCTGCTTAAAACTAACACGTAATAAGCTTTAGCTGTAAATGTAGTTTTAAGCTGTAAATGGCTTACCTTAATCTTTCTATTTTGGTCAAGTGAAAGGGAAATGAGGTCTGAGGAAACGCTCTTTAACAAAAGAAGGGAAAGCTCCCCAGATCACTTACCTGTCAGTTGAATTGCAGGTAATGCATTACGTGCACAGCAGTTTGCTGGTTTGCAGAGTCAGAGCAGTAGTGGTTCTACAGAAAGAACGGGTTATACTAAAACGGTGGCCAGACTATTGATCCTTTGTGAAAAAATAATCTATATTGAGAGATGTAGTAAAGATTTGTAGCTATCAAAGACTTGTCTTCCAATAGATGCGGTTTTTTTAGCTGCTGTTCTCAATTATTTGTTGATTTTGATCTTCAAAGACAAACATATACAAAGGTATGAGTTTAAAACTCTAAATTGCTTTTTGCAGTGACAGCTGTTGTAAAACTGCAAACTTTGTATGAAAAGTATAGGGCTGTGGACAGAGGTCTGTTAGGTGTGTTAGCAGTATATGACACAATTTAGACCTTACAAGCTCTGATTTTACAGTTTTTGTGGCTCAAAACCACAGTATATTACAATTTATTCTATTAATCCAGCAAGGTTTTAGATAGTTTGGCACTTATTTCCATCAGGGTGTTGTTAAAGTTGACATTCAGAATTATTTTATTTAAAGCTGGGGAATCTAATGTTACCTAGTGTATAGAATCTGTTTTTATAGTGTGTCGTGGTCACCCATGTAGATGTAAAAAGGCATATAGGTAGTTGTTGGTTTGATATATTGATTGAAATCAAGAAAATAATTAATCATAGGTAGAGTTTTCAAGGAAGACACAGCTTAATCTCTAAATTACACTGAACACTCTGGGATTTGAGGGTGAGGTTTTGCTGTAGCCCAGCCTGGGTGTGTGTGGCTGTTTGTGAAAGGGCTGTTGGGGCTGTGGAGAGGGGTTTTTTAACTTGTATTTGTTAGACAATTGCAAGAGCAGCTGTTACTTTGTGGAAGATAATTTGTGATGGAAGCTTATTAGATCCTTTCTGTAGGCTAGTGTTTCTGCCTGTTTGCATGGGAAAAAAACCCGCTTCTCAGACCTTTTTTATTTTCCCCCAAGTCTTTTTTTCCCCCAGCAATGACTTTAATCTGTCTCTCCAACACATTTTTTCTTCTGTCTCATTGGCTTTGTTGCATTTGTTTAAAAATAAAAACCATTTTTGTTTTAACTCCTCATTTCTCCTATGATTTACTTTAAAGGACGTGGTTGGTTGATGACAGCCCTGAATTCTTATGGCCCTTAGAGTTCTTACAGTTACTGCCTGTGTCCAAAAGCAGGGTCCTCAATCTTCTTGAATCCCCTTAGCTGAAGGATGAATATCCTCTTCAAGAAAGATTAGAAGGATAATCATAGATTTTCTGAAACAGAAGATAGGTCTCCAGTATGAGAGATGTGCATAAAGCTTGTATATTTATTTGCTTTTTTGGGGATAGAAAATGTGGTCCTTAGACTGGAGAATGAAGAATGGGGGAGGGATGATGAGGGAAACACCTTCCTCCTACTTGGAGGTTAGGGAGATAGGTCGCCTTCAGAGCACAGGAGAAGCTGCTGCCATTGTGTAACTTGTTCTTTCTTCTCGGTCATCGGTTGTGAGCCTGATTAATTTGTAGGCTTAAAGAGGAGACATTAAATTCTGCAGTCTGTTTTTTCTGTTGGTGTTTTTTATCTTTTCAAGGGCTCAGATTTGGGTAAAATTAATCACTAATAATTGAGTTGATTACTAGTTACTTATTAGATGCTCTCTGCATAGGCCTCTTCTTGTCAGTGTTACCTCCTTGCATGTACCTGCTTTAAGCAAAAAGTTTATAACCAATGAGCAGAATTCAGTGATGTATTTCCACGAGGCAGTAACTTATCCTCATAGGAATTTGAAATACGCCTTTTAATAGTAGTTTGAGAACCAAGTGGATTTCTAATTACCGAAATCATATGCCTTAAAATCTTTCACTTACAAATAATAATTAACAACTGCAGTTCTAATGACTGTGAGGTAGTCTTAGACATGACTGATGTTAAACAAATTGAGAGCAGCTCCTGCAATACTGAATCATCCTGATTAGAAAAAATCTCAGCCATAGCACTTCCTTATTCACTTCAGTGGAAAGGTGCACATAAAGTCTTTGAAAACAAAACTTAATCTTTATTCAGCATGAGAGAATTCACCCTCCTTCAAATTGACAGAGAAGTAGCAATTCTTTTTAGTAGCTTTGTACTATAATCAGAGGTGGTGTCATCTTTTGCTGTCAGTACATTGATAAGGCAAATTGCCTCATGCAATGAGACACCACTCTGCCTCTGCTATTTCACCCACCCCTCTTCCCAGCTGGGACTGGTGGATGTGAAACTTAGAGAGATATATATATGTATTGTGTGTGTATACATACATTCACCTGATACATGAAAAATGCTACTGCGTTTACCAATATATAATGGGTCTGTTATCAGCTTTTGTGTAAAATACTACTGGCTTTTAGAAACCTGCAGGTACTGGTGATGTGAATTCTTTAATTAAATGAGGTCGGTGTTTGCTGTCATTAATAAGGAGCTGACTCTAGAGGGCACTCTAAATCAATATAGCATTCTCCTTCCCATCTCTTCACATGCAAAGATGACGTTTAGGTCAGGAAAAGCAATAAAAGTCACTATACACCCCTTCTGTCTTTCTCACCAGCCCCATGGCCTCTCAGTGTATTGGGGGCACGAATATTGGGTTGGCCTGGAGAGTTAATCTGGGAGATGGCTCTTAATTATTTAGCTCTGGGAGGGATTCCTTCACCAGGCTTCCACAACACTGTGAGCAATAACACCTTAGCTATTGTTGTCATGCTGACTTAAATAATTTGAACGGTTGAAGTATCTTTCCAGGCCTTTATAGAGCATAAATAAAAGGATGAATGGCTCAAATTCGATGGCGTTTTCTTCCTGTCTTGGAGAAGAGGTGAAATGCTGCATTTTTGTCTTAATATATCCATAGAGAGAAAAACCAGTATCTTGACCTGCTGTGATTTTTAATAATCCTTTCTAGCAGCTAGTAAAACAGGTACTAATGTACAAATTGCACACTGAGGTTTCACGTAGGGATTTTTTTACTGTTTATAACTGGCCTTCTAAAGCTTTCTTCTTTTTCTTACATTTACATGCAGCTTCATGATTGTTCCCCAAATAACTGAACCACCATCTTTGGGGAGAGCTTTTCCTCCTTAGAGGTCGTAAAGCCTTATGTGCTTGTGGTTCTTGGTTGCTTAGTGTTGGACTGCAGTAGATTCAGTATGAAATGCCTTCTGGTGGCTGAGTAGGATGTTTATCCCTGGACCAGCTGTATCTGACCAAGGCAGAATATTAAAAGTGCTGGGAGCATTTCAGGGAGATTCTGAGTATTCCCAGCTGTGGCACCTCCTGTTAGACTAACTTCCTAAATGAAAAGTTGAACCCCTTTTAATGAGTATTTTAAACGCAGAAAAGACAACATTGGCAATAATAGCATTGATATAGGACAGACTTCCAGGTCACTTAATTCAGTTAGCTTTTCAATAGATTTTCCTCTGAGCATGAGAACTCTTTCCCTAATGACTAAAAAAAAGTCCCTAGTTGTTTAAGGTCTGTAGCTCGAGTTCTTGGTTGGAGAATATTACTAACAGAAATGTAGAATCTGTTCAGATTTCTCTTCTCTTTGCTGCTCTGTGACACGAATGATGCATTTTTCCAGTTTGTAAGAAAGTCTTTTGCATGGCCATTCTGCTACATGAAAAACTGAGGAGTATGATTGTTCAGGCTCCCCTCTTTTGTACTGCATATGCTTTGCCTTTTTCCCCCGGAAAAGTGTAACTGTTTCCCCTGAATATATAACCAGGTAATACAAAACTCATAATTTTTACCTCTGACTGGAGTGGTTATGAGGATAGTAATTGTTTCAGCCTGATGGAGATTAAAACTTGTCTCCCATGTCAGTTATTAAATGTGGGAATAGCTGCAGGCTGTGGAATAAAATATTTGATTTACAGTGCAACTCTGAAAGGCTATAACGCAAGAACTGTATAGATTTGTTTGGTATAAAAGCTTCATTTAAGAGGAGAAGAAGCAGCAGCTTACTAGACCATTTCTGGTTGTGATTTCTATTTTAGCCCGATGTGGTGATTTGTGTGGTATAATGACGGTAATTCAGAGCCGGGAGATGAGTTGTCTGTAATTTTGAGCCTTTCTCAGTGTTACAGCTGCTTATCAGCAGAGTTAACAGGAGCTGAACTCTCTGTATTATAGGGAGTTTTCCTCCTTTCTCCAGTTAAAGGTTAAAGTTATCACAAGCCTGTCTGTTAGCTCTTGTTGGCGTTGAAGAGCGCTTTGGACACTTGCATGTTATTGCACTGGACATATTTTTCTGCTTAACGTACTGAGCAGTTGTTTAATTGGAAAAGCTGTTACTTCTCTTGATCCCGACTACAGTAAAAATCAATGTCTTCTCTGCAGTCTGAACTAATCGGAATCAAACTCACTGGAGGATGAAAATGGATTAATCAGCAGAGAGCCATCTTAAAGGTTATTTAAAAAAACCTCCAAAGAAACCAAATGCCCCCACCCAAGATCTGAAACTAACGAGCAGAACATGGTGCTTCCTACCTTAACTTGGACTAATGGCGGGAAGAAGGTAGAAGGTTTAATCTGAAATGGATATAGAAATATTCTTGGGAGCTATCTGATTTCAAAACTGACAAAAATGAGCTCTAATTATGGATTTCTTTGCCGTGGCAGCCATGAAAGGCACTCTCTTCATTCCAAGAACTGAATCAGACAGGGTTGTCAGGATGCTTTTTGATATTATTTGTTCAGTGAGGTCCACTGATTTAAAATACCCTGTTGCATATCTGGTTATTGCTATCCCAAAGTATACATTTAATTGAGAAAGAATTAACAAGGGAAATGACAAGAACATATTTAGTTGCCCACTCCTTTGGTAAAATGTGGGCGTTACTGGGGTTGGAATTGATGTCTTGGAACCCTGTAAATTGGATAACAAACTAAGCAATCATGGCTCACACGCCTGTAAAGGGAGGCTATGGAGTGTACTTCGTGTTGCTTTCCTGAAATTGCATTCACTGTTAATATATAACCCCAGTTAACAGCTGTGCTTTACAAATGAGCCTGAAAATACAGGCTTTAATTCTAGTTAGGGTTAGCTCTCTCTGTTCCCTCTCCTCTCTAAACTTTATTTATTGATTTTTATTTTTTTTTCCTGCTAGCGCACTTTTGATAATTCTCTGCTTAATATATTTTGCAGCTGTGACTTGTGCTGCTCACTGGCATCCACGTGGAAGTGAAATGCAGTGTGACCTTTCTGACCAGAGATGATAAACAGGAATGAAATGGGCACACAGCACGTATTCTGTGACTGCTTAATGGTGACTACGTTAAGGAAACACAACATGTAACCTTTCAATTATGTTTTCACCTCTTGGTATGCCACTCTGGGCATGTTCACATCCTAAAAAGCAAAGAAGCCGATTTTTTCATAAGGAAGTTGCCTGTCAAGCTTCAATATGTCTTAATAATGGATTAATAATGAACTCATGAGGGGGGTGTGTGTACATTTTTCTGGTAAAACACTATCATAACATTAAGCAGTTTGTATAAGTCACTTAGATACTGTGCTCAGAAGAGAATGAGACAACAGCCTGTAGAGCAGACAAAGAACACCTTTAGGGTTTGATCTGTGAGAGCTCTGAAGTCCTGTCAGTGTTCCTCTGGAGTTCTGTGCACTGTGCATGCTGGTTTTCTTGGCCATGGTTAACAAAGCAAATTATTAGCTGGAGTGGGAACCAAGCATGTGAAAGGACTTGTTGTGATGTTGCTTAACTCTGTGCTTTGTGCTTTTTGCCTAAATACCGTTCTCAGCACTGGAGGGGAAACCTGAAGACTTAAAATTTCCAGTTCCTAAGTCAAGTTTCTGCACGGTCTTTGTGGCTTGAATTTAGAGTGTTTTGGTGTTGTTTTATAATGCTTCTTTTAGGAGGCTGACACTAGATGGCATCCTGCAGCTTGACCATGTCACCCGATTAAAAAATGGTCACTGATTACTCTTGAGCCCTTCTTGTTAAAAAAGGATTCTGATGTTTCTATGTAGTGGCTTTAAAGCTCTTTGTGTATTGTTACCTTGCATTCCTCTTGTCCAGGAATGTTTGTTTTTCCTGTAAATTCAATATAGAACATGTAAATATTTTCTTAAATGAATGTTTGTTTTATGGAATTGTCCCTTTGTGTGTGTGTTTCAGTTAAATCTTGATTTGCAGCCTGCAGGCAGCTGATTAAATCAAAGCTGTAATGTCTGGAACAAAAGTTAGAATGGGAGGGGATGGTACTCTGATGTTTTCCAGTTCTCTGCAAGCACTCTCAAGAAATTACATGGATAGCTCATGCATATCCGCCTTACTGTGCTGCCTTGAAATTATTTGGTTGCCCAGTTCTGATGGGGATTATGAATTATACATTTTTTTTTTCTCTTAATTTGTGTGGATTGATGTGTTTTCTCCCCATATTGTGGGAAGACACAATTAAATAGAAAACCTGGGACGCCTTTTACATTAAATTCTCTCTGATAGGCCATTGAAGGAACAGTGCCAGGGAAAAACTGGCATGATCCCAGTGTAGCCTTCCTAAAAATATTAAGGTCATTTGTGTGTTTCTGTATAGATGCATTACATCTGAAACCAAGGTGAACACAGTTAAATACTAGTGTGTTTTCTACTTGAGAATTTTGAAGGAAACAGTGTCAGGGTATAGTCACGTGAATGAGATTTTTAAGCTCTTAGTGTGATTTTATGTTAGATGCTGATAGGAAGATGTACATTGTTTTGACAAGTAGCACGCAATTGGTTTATGTTAAAAGATATGGCAGGATCTGGTGGTTTTTGAGAGTGTTTGATAAACTAGTGTAAACCACGCTTAAGTATTGCCACCTCCTCGTCTCCAGTGTGAGAAATATTGTGAAACTGATTTTGAAAGGCCTTTTTTGACTGCGAATTGGTTGATATTAGCTATCAAAATTCTGCCGCTTCCTTTTACTTCAGTTAGAGCTTCTGTGTAGGCGGTTGAAAAACTGCTGGGTGTGAAAGATGTTCTTACATCAGTAAATCCCAATACGTTTGAAAAAACAAGTCAAAATGAGTGGAGTCCAGGAAACTGCTTATGTAATTTATGTGATTTAAGGAAAGTCACGCTGTGCTCTGAGCAGTAGTTTGTAAGATTTTGATAAAGAGATATATTCAAAAGTGTAAGGAGGCCTTTTTCCAAAGGATAAAGTTATAGTTTCTTAAGTATAGTGAGCTGTGACATGGCCAATGTGGAAACCTGCCTAAAACTTAGTTGCAATTCTTACCCTGGTGTATTTTTTTAGATACAGATGCATGTGGGGAAGTATAAATTTTTGATGTAAAATACTACTTCTTCCTATGAGCAGAAAGCTGTCTTGTTTGCTTACTCTTAAAAATTTGTGGAGGGAAAATAAGAGGTATAAGCTACAAACCTTTACCATTTTGATATGGTTTGGGAGACTTGGGGGGTGTGGTGGAGCACTGCCTGAATTGGTTTTGTACCCGAGGTATTTTCTTTTATAGTTTTGGGAAATCAAGGGTTTTTCCTCATGTAACTGAACTGGAGTCATGTGGTTTCAGGCTGTTAATATTTTTTTCAAGATTATAGTAGAAACTTCCTGTTTTTAGAGCTTATCTCCCCGTCTGGAGGAAGAGATTATTATAGGTATGGTCACATCCTGCAGTGGTTGTCACTTAAAAAAAAAAAAAAGCTATTGAATTTTTTTGAAGCCTTTGAATGTGAAAGTGATTACTGCAGTAAAAACCTGAGCTGTAGGTACATTTCTTATCTCCACTATGATTTTAGTAGAAGGACCATAAATCCATTGCAAATTTTACATATCTGTTAGTTTAATTTCTGCTTAGTTGGTGTTGTGAGAAAATCTCTTGGTAAAGAATCTGTCTTATTCTGGAAGGAGGATTGTAAAGGAAACATTTGGCAGTCATTTCCTTTAGCTTGTGAGCATGCTTTATATTATAATAGTTTAAACATACCACAGGCTGTTGATAGAGGTATCAAGTTTTCCATTCCAAAAGTTACTTTTAGTGGAAACAGGAGGGAGGAACAGGCAAACTTCCATTGTTTAACAGTTGCTTTGATAGAGCTGAAAAAGATGCGTTTGTTTACTTCTCCCTTCCCTCCTTTTCTTTAGCTTTCCCCCTCCCTTCCTACCCCCCCCCATCTATTGAGAATTTTATTTTGCTTTTTCATATACAGCTGAGGACAAAATTCCCGGGTTTTTAAAATCCATCTATTAAATTTTTAAGTATGTAAATTTCCCTTTTAAAATATTGCTTATTTTCTAGACAAATACTTGGATTTGTTCCTGTTTACTTTAAGATAATACCTTCTAAAATAACTTGTGTGTTGTTGGTTTGTCATTAAATTCAAGAAGCTGCTGAACAGGTTGATGACTTGCCATAAGAACCACAAAATCTGGCAGACACAACTGGATTTTGTTTTGATATTCTTGGCTTACAATGTACTATTCTGTAATTTGGAGTTTTCCAGGGCAGGCATTTTCTACAAAAACATTTCTGAATTTTGAGTATTGGTCCCTGCAGAGAAGAGGAAACAAACCAGAGGAAAAAATATTGGGAAAAATATTTTTTGTGAATAGCAGACAGGAACTTTTTTTTTCCTTAAATTTGTCTTGCCTGGTTTTGTTTTGATTTCTGGATGTGAAAGCTGTAGCTGGGTTTCCAGTTACTTATCTCACTACTTGTTCCCTGGTAGCTTGGTCACAATATCCCAACTGAATTTATTAAGCTTCCTACCTATGCACATTAAACATAACTTTTTAACGTCTTGCCAAGTTGCTTAGGTCATTCCTATTTTTTTTTTTTGGTTTTATTTTTTCCTCCTCTTCCCAAAGAAAGCATACTTTCCTTTTGCCTGAATTTTGTCCTTTTTGAGGTGCAGCTACTTTGAAGCATTGTCCTTGAATTTAGTTTTAACTGGAAATAGAAAATCCCCTTCTCTGCCTCATGTCTGTGTTTTCTTGGGCTTTCTGTGAGGCACACTGAAGTCTGGTTCTAAGGGTTTGCACAGCTGGTGGGATTGAGTATTTGGTATTTGGAACGGGGAGAACAGGGAGAAGGGGTTGGGTTGATGCCACTGTGAATGTTCACTTAATTCTATGGGGACTTGAAGTGGAATTCCCAGGGGGCTGGGCCAGATCTGTTTGTTTTCTGGGTGGTTTTGTTGTTGATGTTGATTTGGTTGTGTGTTTGTGGGTTTTTTTCCCTGCAAACACATACTAAGCTAGTCCTTCCTGTAAGATCCAGTGATTTCATGTACTAGTGTGTGAATTGTCTTAGTCTTCACAGCTCCCTGGGGGAGCAACTTGTGGTTTTTCTTTCCCGCTGTGAAGAAACACTGCGTCCAAGATGCTGTATAAAAATAACTTACCAGTTTTCTTCCAAAGCCATGTAGAATGGACTTATACTAGACTTTATGTCCTTGAAGTCTCTATCCCCACCCTTCAGCTGAGTGATGCACTGGCTGGGACCAACAGTAATTCTTTGGCAGGTTCTGGATGGGCCAAGGAGGATTCCGAGGCAATTTGTGTTTTTAGCTAATAACAAGTGATTGTATTAACGAGCAGTAAGTATCACCAGTGCACAGGTCTTGGCGCTTAATTTTTTTATTTTTTTTTTCCTTGGGAAGATTTCTGTTTGCTCTTCAGACTTGTGCCTCTCTTGTCACATGAAGTTTGGTCTGAAGGTGTTACCTTACGGGGTGGCAGAGAGTCGTTGGTGGCAGTTGTTGGTGGCAGTTGCAGCAAGGGCAGTGCCTGGAATTCTTGGGCCTCAGAATGGTTAATGGGAGGCTGAAGCTTCTCAGAATTTTCTGTTCCTGATAGGGTGTTCTTTTCCAGAGTGGTGATGTGGTGCCATGTTTTAATAGTGACCTGTAAGGACGTGCAGCTTGACTGGAGGTCTTCTGAAATATAAACCTGAACACTGCGTAAGTACAGAAAAGGAGTCATAATTCTTGACCTGCAAAATGTGTGATAATGTTAGTAGTTGGGTTTAGCAGGTTCTTGGTTAGATGCTGTGAACCTAAGACTGGGGTGGGGAAAACACCCATACCCCAAACAAAACCCAAACTAAAATCCAACCCAACAAAAAATGTCAAAACCCCTGACGATTCATGGCCTGTAAAGGGTACAGGTTCCATTTGGGGATTTGAGAGAGGCAAGGAAATGGTCAATCCAAATCGCAGCAGTTCTACACTAAATTAAAATACCCTTTGTGTGCTGATTTTTTGAGAACTGCCTCCTGCTGCGCACGCAAAGGCAGTGGGGTGGAAGCGGACAAGACTCTGACTGTGTTTAACTGTGGGCAGAGTTTACCGTCTCCTTAGGCGGGCTTGGATTACAGAATGAAATGGCCTTTTGATGATGTTGAAGCAATAATAACATTGCACTGAATTTCCTCTCAGAGATTAGGTTTTAGCAGTGTGGAAAAGCACCCTCGTATAACTGTGGACCAAGCTGTAGCTGAATTAGTGTTGTGGTAAGAAGCTGCTGAAAACTCAATACGTGTTTGTTGTGTATTTACTTGTGCTCACAGACCTACAAGTACAGACACTTTTCCTGCTTCGAGCAGGTTTAAATGTGTGTGTAGACAGTAGTAACTGTTTTGTCAAGAGCTGAGCATCGTTTATGAGTATAAACACAGCTGAGAATAAAACAGTGCACTATTTGCAAAGGAAGAAAACATCACCTATAACCTGACCAAAGGTTTTGTGTTTGGAATAGGTAGAGCCGTGAGGCTTTGATGTTGCATTGAAAACAAACAGAATTGGGTAACAAATATCCAGTGCTCCTGTTCTGAGCGGTTAAGAGGTGACCTTTCTGCTCAGAGCTCAGCCTACTTTTCAGCTCTTTCTCTAAGGATCTTCAGTTGACCGTTGGCCCCAGGAATTCTCTAGCAAACTCAGCTTAAACCCCCCTGCTTTGGGCTTTTTGTTTTACTGGAAGTATCGTCATTTCTTTGGCTGGGAATATATGCACTGACAGGGAAAGGGAGACTTTGAATGAGGACTGGAATTAAGTTACACACCAGAAGAACAGTGCTGTGACAATAATATTAAGGTGGTTAGCTTGTTCTCCTGGAACCTGCTCCCTCCTTCTTACCCCCTACCCAATGCCAAATCCAAAGGGAGAATGGGATTTAACACTGAAGACAGTGTTAAATCCCCTTTTAAAAATAGGTTTGGCTTAGCAGGGGTTTAATATGTTGGATTCGGTGCTTGCCGAAGCTGGGAAGTAGTGTTATATTAGCTTTTAGAAAACATTTGCTATCATCACGGCTCCACGATTTCTTAAAAGTAAGTTTATGGCTTCTTTTTGTACAATTAGTGCAAGCCAGAGAGTGTACTTGAACCTGTTTTTAAGAAAAGTTAACTGGATGAGTTAACTGCATGACTTCAGAGTGAGCTGCTTGTGGGACCTCTTTGACTTGGATGTCTCCTTAAAAACAAGAAGTCAATTTACCCTTTTAATCTGTATAATCTCATTAAGCCTGTTTACGGTTAGTTTGTGTTTCAAGTGTATATGTGTCTGGTAGACCTGAAATTGCCCCTTTGGAGCAGTTTTTCTAGTGGGTGAGATGTTTGTGTGTAGGTGAGGGCTAATGCTGTTAGAAGAAGTGGAGAATGCTGCTGATTGACAGATCTTGGGGCTCAGAAGGCGTCTGTGTGTATTTAATATTCCTCAAATTTGTATGTCTGTATTAAATATTCTTCAAATACGGTAGGACTCCTGCGCGAAGTCATGAATTATTTGTGTTTGTTATGAGTAGTATGTCTAGAAAGCAGCACATTTTACAGCCCTTTGAAGATACACTGTCTGTCACTTCTCAGTGCTCAATCTTTCATGAGCTGAAGTGCGTAGGTACAGTGTACAAAGTGTTACAATCTTCTCGGGAAGCACTGAAAACAGAAAGCTGCTGAGTTAACGGGTGCTTCCCAGCTCCGAGCTGTGAGAAGTGGTGTAACTGGGTGTAAGTGTATGTGCCTTTAAGCAATGTCAGGAATTACTGACAAATTACAAAGTCTAAGTCTTTTTTTAAATTTTTAAAATTTTTTTTCAGATTTCCAGCTTCTGGTTTTTATTGCTGTGACCTTAATGTTTCTTCAACTAGGTGTTCTATTTAATTATAATGTTTATTATGAAGTCAGCTATGGGCTGCCTTGGCTGCGTGCTTAGACCTGTAGAGGGGGGAGAGCTTTGCTTGTAACCGCATCCCTTGTCTCAGTTCATTATCTGTTAATGGTACTCAACATGACAGGCCTGGTTTGATAAATGGAGGCTGCCAGGAAAACTGGCCTGGATTGTGCGTGCGGTGGAACTGAGCTTTATTTCATTGTGTAACACCAGCTGGCTAATGCCCACTGGCCCAAACACAACCACGTGTCGTGCGAGGTCTGTTAGTAGTTGTGTGAATCACCATCGTTCGGTGAATCCCGCTCCAGGTCTCCTTCTCTACAGTTTATTTACCTCATCCTTCCTTCTTGAATAGTCTCGATGGGTTTTGTGTATGTATAACTCATGAATTTGGATTTATTTTTCCCTTTGTCACATATGCATGCTTTTAGTGGAGATGTTGAAAGAAACGCTGTTTTAAGTTAATAATGCTGTGGCTAGCAAAGGTGTATTTCATGACCAAGGAAAGATTTTCTCATCTTTGATCAATTTCCAAAAAACAGTATACAAAAATTCCTGTTGCAAAATGAAGCTTGAGGCTGTTCTCTGTGCGTGGGGTTTTATTGTTATATTTTCGTCTAGGAAATGGGGACAGATCTCCATATCTCATAGGAAAGCCAATTAGTGAAAGTTCAGTTGTTTCTAATGTCAGTGATTGAATGCTGTAGCTGTTCTGTTCATTCAAGAATCTCCAATATGCTGTATAAAAGCAGATGGGACTTCAGCTGATTTCCCTGCCACCTTCCACAGAGCTCACTTCTGAAGTTGGCTTGCCTTACGTTGGCAAGACAGTGCCTGAGACTCTCCAGTCCTCTCCAGTTCTGTTGTGTTGTTCAAACTGCTGGGTGCTGGACTCCACGCCATTTGAGCAACTTTCATCCTAATGGGATACCAAAAATTCTACAGGCACACTTTCATTTTTAATTTGAGTGCATTTTTCCAATATATACTGACTGTTAGGATTAGTGGTCCAAGCTGGCTGGGTCACCTGTCCTAAAGGGATAAGGTGTTTTGAACACATACCATCAAACAGGATATTTTTCGACTAAATGGAACTTGGCCTGAATGAACTTAGTGCTGGAAAGCTCTTTTGGAAGTCATTAGGAGTAAACCCTGATGTAAATGCACACGGAGGCAGGCAGTTCCCTTCCCTGGTTCGCCAGGTGTCAGGCCACATTTGATTAGAAAATTGAAGTGAGGATAAATGCCGTGTGGTTGCTTTGTACCGACTCGAGGATTGAATTTCGGCGCTGGCGGGTTTGGAGCCGTCGCACGGCTACTCGGTTACAGAGCTTATTTTTGACCCAGTTCTCTCCAAGACAGGCTCCAGTTCAGGAGCTGTCACGCGATGGATGTTGCGGGAGGGAAGCTGGTGCTGCTCACCGTCTGCGATTTGTATTGATCAGAGCAAGGCAATGGCAAGGGCATTAGAATTAATCAGCTACTTCAGCTGCGTTAGTGGTTTTAGGGAGCTATTTCTAGAAGGTGAGGAATAAATTGTGAAGACGGACCATTGTCTCCTGAAGGACTCCTGTGCCAGAGTACAAACACGGGGGAAATATCTAGGGGTAAACAGAGGGAAAACACAACTACAAATAATTAACAGCATCTGGAAGGAATAAGTTGGCAGACAGTACTTGAGCGTGGTGCTCTAATTAACCAGGTCTGTGACCTTGGTTATCATCATTTTATTTTAATTTTTAAACTTGGCCCCATAAAACCGTATGTGAGAAGGTGTACGCCCTGATTTATTTCGTAGGTAAAATGCTACTGCGTGGGTAGGAAATGGATTTGTTTGGCAGGGGAGAAAGTGTATGTTGCCCTCAGGTAACGGATTACATAGATGACTTGTTTTGCATTTTATTCTTCAAGGGAAATGGCAAAGCTTTGCTGTAAAATTAAGTTGTTACTCGGAGCCGAAAGGTCATGGTTGTGGTGTTAAAGAACAGAGCCAGGCGTGAGACACAGACAAGTTACAGGTTTGCATGAAGATACATAGCGAGAGACAAATATTCGTTATTTTTGAGAAAATTGCCAATTAAATACAATTAAAAGGAACGTGCCTTTGCCGAGCAGATGAATTCCTGTCTGCGATGGGGAGAAAGAAGACGTCGCAGAAAGACATTTTTTCAACAAAATGGCTTACTAATTGAACCCACGGCAACAACCCCCTGGTGTCGAGGGGTTTTAACGTGCCACTGGCCGAGGCGTCTCACTTAACATCTTAGGAGCCGGGAGCGGGGGGGATGGATTCCCTCCACCCCTCTATTTTTTTTTTCTTCTTTTTTTATCTGCATTTTCCCCACCCCCCCGTGTGTGTGTGTGTGTCTGAGCCTTCCTGGAGGCGAGGGGGGCTGGTTGCAGCTGGGGGCTGCCAGCGCCGCTCACTCCCGGGGATGCTTCTCCTCCTTAACATCGTGCTTGCGGATGCATTTTCGAGCTGACCACGCTATTAAAGAGCCGCCATCAATCACGGGGCTCCCGGTTCCGGCTGGGGCTGAGCGGGGCGGAGGCGGAGGCGGGTCCCGCCGCCCGGGGAAGCGGGGAGGGGGGGGGTGTTGCGGGGGGGGAGAAAGGAGCGTGTCTCTCCGTGTGCCTGGAACCCGGGGAAGCGGCGGCGGGTCGGGCCGGTGCGTGAGAATCGAGGCGGGGGGGGGGTGTCGCGGGTTCCACGCCGGGTTTTCCCCGGTTGCGGCGGCGGCGGGAGGGGAGGGGGGTGCGGGAGACGCCGCCTGCTCCGCACCCCGGCCCAGCTGCCGGGCGGGCGGAGGGGCCTCCTTTTGTTCACCGACTGCGCCTTCCCCCCCTGCTTCCTCCCTCCTCTTCCTCGCGGGGTCCACCGCACACCCCCCCGCCTTCCTCCTCCCCGCGCTCCGGAGCGAGGAATAGGGGTTCGCTGGGGGGGAGGCGGTAGGAGCCGCCGGGATTACCGGGGAGTTGGGGTGCCCGGGAGCGGCCGAGGCCGGGCTGGCGGTGAGTGAGCGATCCCCTCGACCCCCAAACCACCCCCGGACCTGGAGGGGGAGGTCTCGAGGGGGGGGGGTCTGCCCTTAAAATTCCAGCCGAGGGGCAACGGAGTTGGGGTCTCCGAAGCAGAACCCCTCGGGGAACGCGTGTGCCTTCACGCATACACGGTGCGTTTCCAAGAGGAAAATGAAGGTTGCTGTAAAAGTTGACTAATTGTTACTTTGCCAACGATAACACAGACAGCACCTGGCCGGAGGAAAAGCTTGACTTAATTCTCTTTTCCCCTCGTGGCACTCCGATTTTTTTTATTTTTTATTTTTTTTCAAGGAAAAAGTTGGATTGAGGCGGTAGTTTTTATTGGCCTGGGAAGTTCAGGAGGCTTTGAGACTTGCAGGGTTTTCTTTCCATAACAAACGTTTCACCTCTGTGTTCTAAATATAAACAGTGAAACTCAATGGAGAGTTGGGTTTAATTCTGGGTGGTTTTTTTTTTTTTTTCTGAACAAATGAGATAAAGAGATAAGGATTGCATTTTCCTTATCCTGGAAGCAAGTACTTTTTCTTTCCCTGCACTTGATAAAATGGAATGCCTTTGAAGTACTAATTGGTACGGTGTGTGGTGTAACTTTTTTTAGCTGTGTTTAATGGTGTTTTAAGATAGCGACAGGAGATCTGCTCGGCCACTTTGTTTCCTGAGGAAGAAACCAGCTCTGCTTTGTTTTGCAATTGGTTTTGAGCTCCTCTCAGTCCATGTGGCTTTGCCCTGCATGGGGCATTGTGTGCCTGGATGGCCTCCTTACAGCCGGATGGGGTTGCTTGCAGTGTCGACAAGGCGATTTAATATTTTTAATTGTATTTTTTGGCTTACATTAACATTAGGTGTGAAGTAGAGGAAAGTGGAGAATCGAAATGTAGTGTTGTTTCAGACGCTCCACCAACATGGTTCTTCTGGGAACTCAGTTTAAAGTCAACTGGATGTAAAACCCACAGCCGAATGCTGTCCCAACCTAAAGCCGTTAATCTGCAGGCAATTAGTTCCAGACATGCAACCAACTCTGCATTTTTGTCAGTTTTTGTTCTTAGAGGCACTGGCAGTTTGGAATAGTTTGTGCCTAGTGACTATCACAAGGCAGATGCTTTTAGATGCTTAACAGCGAGTTGAGAATTGTGTGGGAGCAGCAGTTAAAAGCTTTTATTTGTTTTTCCAACCCTGTAATTTAGTAGTGTTTAAACTATTTTCTAAAGATCTCTGGGAGCAGTGAAAGGTGGGTTTGAGCCCAGAGCAGTTGGGGTGGTGATTTGTCCCTTGGCAGATGTTGGGGAGATGTTACTGGATGTGGATGGAGTTGCCTGGGATTACCCCATTTCCCCCCCTTCCCCGGGGCTGTCTGAAAGTGATGCATCAGCGAGCGGGGCTCAAAAGTGTATTTTAAGACTTAAACTGCATGTATTTGCTTCAAACACATTTCCAGAGAAAGGCAGTTACGAATTTGTCTTGTTTTGCGGTTAGGATTTATGAATTGAGGCAAGGGCTGACGTAATCTATCCCACCACTTCCTTTGTGTGTCTTTTAGAGTTGATAGTGCTTTGTTTTACTTAAAATAGCCAGGACTGTTTCTCAAACACTTTTTCTATCTCCCTTAGGCTGTGGCCTTCAGTGTAAGCAGGCAACTTGGTAAACTTGGACCTGATTAAGCCTCTTTGAGGAAATGGTTCCTTCCTTTTGTCACTAAGGTTCAGTGAATTGCTTGTATGCTAAGTAGATGAGATTTTAATTTTAATTAAGGTGATGATGCGTACAGCTGTTCTGTCAGGATGCATTGACTGTCTTTGCAATTTTACTACAGGTTGTAGAGAATCTCTTGGTGTGTCTCCCAACCCCTCTTTTTACCTACTCTGATTTATGTAAAGGTGACAAGATGGGTCTTTTGTTTCCTGATGTGAGTGGTGATTAGTGAATAATCTGCGAGAGCTTCCTTTTGATTTTTTGTTCTGTGGGAAAGAAAATAACCTATTTATTAAACTAATCCTAAACCACCTTGATTTTTTTTTTTTTATTTTTGTTGAGTTGAGAGGGGTTATGCTACTTACTGCTTTGCTTAAGAGGAGCCAGAAGGAACCCGTAACTTCCTAATTTCACCAGATCAGTGATGTTTGAGGGGTGTTTTTTGTATGTGGTTTCTTTGTTTTTTTTTCCTGGTGTACTGTGGAGCAGTTCCTGCTGTAATGATTGACCCGTGTGTATCTAAAGCACTTAAAAGGTGATTGTACTCTCTGGAAAAACCCCACCGCTTTTAAAGTGTAGAAACAATGCTGTTTCATTTTGGTACCTGAGATAGTCTTCATACTGCTGAAATTTAGATTTAATAGCGCAAATTTCAGCAGGTGAAAAATAGTTGGATCTCCACAAACTCAGTGGGTTAATTTGGAATCGGCTGCAAGTGCAGCTCGATACCCAGCTCATAGTCCAAAACTCCCATACTGAGAACTTCAACTACTTGGTGGTGTTTGAGAGGGTTGAGGTTTATAGGCAGAAAAAACCCTTCTTCCAGTAATTTTTCTGCTTCATCTTGGTAATGGTTTTTGGGAAGGCTGTGTCTTGTGTTCTTAATGAATGTACAGCTCTATAGACCTACCTCCAGGTGTTAGGTCAGTGTGTGTCTGTTAATTTTTCCTTGTTTTGGGGTTCTTTCAAGTAATACAGGGACTTTGTGCTGATACTATTTATGCTGAATTAGGAGTAAAAGCAGTTTGTAAAACACTGAAAACCAGCATTTCTGTAATTTGTTGATATATACAGATAATGTGATATTTTAGCTGAGATCCAGTTACTGGTTAAAAAACAATTATGAAGGCAGAGCGTGGAAGTGGATATCATGTGTTGAGATTGTCATGAAATACTGTTTTGGCCAAGTGATTTTCAAATTAAGGATATTTCTTTGCGGCATTAGCCTGGGCTCTGACAGATGAATGGATTAAAAGATGATGATGGGAGTTGTTAGAGTCCCCAGCTGCTGGCCTTATCCCTCGGGTGACTGTTGTCACCCTGGTCCCCAAAGCAGGGGTATCGAAACCGGGAGGGAAACTTGAACTGGCCCTGTCCTCAGCCAGGCACATTTGTTTAAACCAATTCTAATTCTACTTCAGGTGAATGCAGCAGGCAGAAAACAAAAGCAGTTGAGGAGCTACGTGTCAAGTGCATCCGAGTGCCCTTTCTAGGGCTGTGACAATTGTTGGGGACTTGGCTGAGTTGGCTCCAGAGCGGAGAGATCCAGACATCTCTTCCAAGATGTCACCTTTAAACCATTTAATTTGGTTTGGAACCTTGTGTATTTGAAGTGTAAGACTCAAATCAGTGAATGACTTAGAAGAAAACAGAGTTGCTTTATTTTGCACTTTATCAGTAAATAAGAGAAGTGGTGTGTTCATCACTGCACTCCTAGAGTAGAAAGCTACCTGATACTCTGATATGAATATCTAATAGTGAAAGTCAATTACATGGATCTGTTAACAAAGTTTTTTATTTTTGTTTGGAGAAGACTGAACATGGCTTTAGGTCTGTCCAAGGGGACAGCATATGAGGGGAGGTTCCTCCAGTTTGCTGACCTTGCTCATCACTGAGCTCATGTTTGGTGGATATAAGATTCCAGTGTAATGAAGATTCCCAACTAAGATGGGCAGCCCTTTTCTTGGAGTGATTTACTAGTCATTAACATGTACATTAATGTGTAAATATTCTCTAATATGTATAAAGGAGCATTTTAGGGAGGAAGGGCTGTGTCAGGGGAAACGGGAATCATAGTTGTTGTAGTTCAAACTTTGAGGTCAACTGGATCTTCCTTGCTGCCTTGCTCTCTAACTGTTTTTCTTGTTGGTGTCTGGATTTTACAGAACAAATTTCTCTATTACTGAAGAAAGGAAAAGCTTATAGTAGTGTAACACTCTGAATTAACTAATAAAGGGATAGCACCCATGAAAAGCTTCCTGTAAGCTGACTTCCTGTTTGTAAAAAAAAATATGAAGCATCTTTAAATGGATCAGAGGGAAATTTTTTTTTTTATATGTCAACTTTCTTAAGAGAGGTGAAGTTCTTTCCAGAAGAATGGGCAAAAATAATATTTATTCCAAAGTTTGCCTGGGGTAGTGGTTTGAGTTCTGACCTTTGGATACAAAGTGAGAGCACATAGTGTTGAAAAATGTAAATGATTAAAACAAGCTGGCTCCCTTTAGGAAAGTTGTGTGGTTTTTTTTTTTGGTCAAGTGTTGCTGAGAAAAAGTCTTGGTGGTTGGATAAACATTTTACTACTGGAATAAATAGTATTTGATTGTGATGCATAGATTTTCTTATAACCACATGGGTTTTCTTTTTCTATAGTGCTGGGTTTGGAATTCAGGCTTTTTCTACTGCTAGCAAAGGCATAAAAGCAACAGTGGCTATAAATTTAGTGTTAACAGTGTAACTGTGCACTTTCTCTTGGGACCCAATGGCAAATTTTGAAGGTGAACTTACTTTGATTAGGCTTCTCTGAAAATGGATATAATTTTCATATAAGATGACTACACAGTATGAAATAACAAATCTGGAATGTATTAGTATTGGTTCCTAAAGTTGTCCTTGCAGATTTTTCCAGTCTCTTTTTTTAAATGAACTGGTTGTGAAAAGCTGCATGATAAGTAAACCTTTTATTAAAACTAATCAGTCTTGGTATAGATACATCTCTGCTTTTGTAACACCAGTTTTGTGTATGTGATAACTTTTGTCTTAGGTGCTGATTTGGATTTTTTTGAAACTAGCAATAAAAAAATGCTTTGGTTTTGGCAGTGTTTTCTTTGTGAGTTTGCTTATTAGTAGAGATCGAAAAGACTTGGTTTTGGAATAAAGCTGGGAACGGGAGAAAGGGCAGGGAGTTTATCTGCTACACTGAATATTTTAATCCCTACTTTTATAACCTCTATTCTTGTTCATCTAGTGGGTAAAATGATGGCAGTAAAAAGTTTTAAGACTTAAAAAAATTATCTTGCTTTAGATCCGCTCTCTGATGGGGAGGTTACAGCCCTTTAGTCTAATCAGTCTACAAAATCAAAATATTTACCTAAAAGAGGGCCAATATGTTACTTCCTCTGACTGGGGGAAGTTCCCAGCCTTGCTGCGCTTGCCAGCAGCCACCCTGCTGGGCTAGTGCTTGGGAAACTGTGGAAACCCAGCAGAGAGCAGGGGATATTTTAACCTGAGCACAAGTTGGACCTGGGAATTTAGTTATTTGTATTTTTTTCATGTTGTGAATTTACTTGGAGTTAGTCAGTGACTGATGGCTAAAAGTGGCCTCAGCAGGTAGTTAAATTACAAGACAATCTGAAAATGACTGAGCCATAAAATAAGAATCAATACAATTCAAGTACTTAAGGTTGGAGACTTTTTTTTTCCCAGTTTGACATAGTAACAGGCCTCTGTAGAATTTACTCTTCCAAGCAGGTAAAACATACTGTATTTGTTCTATTTCCCATTAAAATCCAACAAAGGAGCCAAAAATCTGATTTCCCTTTCCTGATAATAAACCTATTCCTTGGAGATTAGAGCTGGGAATGGATTTTTTTTATATATATATAACAGTTCCTCCTTAGTAATTGGATGCTCTTCAGTAATCCTGATGCTGGTTTGTGTGAGTGTATATGGGGAAGAACACCTCTAACCTGTGTGTTTAATATTAGACTGTTGTAATTGGGTTAAAGCTGGAGACCTGGCCTGTGCTTGGAGTTAAGACTGGTATAAAAGAGTTAAGAGCAGCCCAAGGTTATTAGATCATTTGGAAACTGATTACCCTTTCACAGTGTAATAAAGTAATTATGAATAGTGTATGAAAATTGGTTGCAGTCTGTTTCAACATTATGACTGCCTGTCTTTAAAAGAAATTGCATTGTCCTCTTTTGTGTTGCTCTTATAATTTGCATATTCAAAGCATGTTAGATATTTGCCACTTCCAGCTGTAAATGCTAAGTAGCATTTAAAAAAACAAATTATGCCATCTGTTTGTATAGGTTTTCTGTGAGGTTTTTCAGTTCTTGATAATATTTCACCTTGGGTCTGTTCTCTTTACAATGATACATGCCAGTGCTGCCAAGAGAATTTGAAGTATGTTCTGGTCTAAACTGAATGAATTTGGTCCTGAATGGATGTAGTTGTAGCTGAGCAGGACTCTGGCAGCTTCATCTCTTGGTGGGGTGTTTCTCTGCAGCGTGCCCTGAGTGTAGGTACCACTTGGGGTTTTCTTCCAGTGGGGTGATGGTAAGGATGGAGAGATGTTGGTGGGAACCTCCTGGGAGAACAATTCTTGTGGGTTTTTGAGGCGTGCTGTCTTTTGTTATTAGAGTGAAGCTAAAGATGTATACACTGAACTTTAGAGCTTGACTTTTTTAACAAATGCTCTGTATAAAGTTATATTTTTGGTGTCAAGTTTTATTAAGTGCATACTTTTTGGTCAAGTGCTTTCCTTGTGAGGAAGTTCTATGGTATCTAAGATGCCAAAGGTAAATAGAACTATCCTGTTCCGTTACATTCACATTAGAGTTCAACAATGGCTTAGGATTTCAGGAACATTGCAGAATTCCTGACAGCAAAGTCTTTGCTCAGTGCACATCTCTGCTCATCTCAAACACAAAAAATCGTTGTTGGAGATAAACGATAAGTGTTGTGTGTCAGGGTAATGAAATTGTAGGTCATTCCCAAACCCATGCTATATTGTGTCATGTGAAGTTGATGTGAGTCTCATGAGAGAGCTTGCAGATGCTGCTGGCCTGACTTGGGGGTTTCTGGGGCTCAGGTGGGGGTTCCTGCCTTGCCACGTGCCATGGACAGCTTGGCTGGACTTCAATGCAAAGCCCTCTGGCACAGCAGAAGTGGAAGCGTAGCGTAGTGCAGGTAGGACACATCTCCACACATAAACACCTGTCTGAGCTTTATTGAAACGGTGTGAATGGACGCTCCAATGCTAATACAATGCCATGACTTTAAGATAAAATTATGTTAGTTTTCTATCATAGGTTTTTTTAATAGTAAGTCCTTACCAGGCTGCTTCAGAAGAAAACGTCAAGCTGAAGAGCACATCACACAGAAAGCTGCTACTTTTCCCATGTTCCTCCATCTTTATTGAGGTTCCTGAAGAGAGCAGACACAGCTGAAATAGCCATTGAAAATACTAAACTAAGCATGAGATTCTGCAGTGTGTTTTTGTGTTGCTGTTGTGGTTATCTTGGAGTTCAAGGGAACTCTAGCCAGGCCAGACATGCTTCATAAACACTGCTGGGGTTTTCTTCAAAATGCACTCTTTTAATACAGTTTGAACATTTGAAATGCACCAGTGGCTGAAGTTTGTTTTGAGTTTGCTTCCATGGATGTTCTAAAGTATATGACTATTCTTCTTAAGGAAATAAACAAGTGATTGAGTCCTATAGATAAATATGTGTGTAGATAATGAATAGAGAAATAGACTAATAGAAACTTTCCCTGTGATTACCTTTAGGGCATGTTTGAAACTTCTTCTGCCTCATATAACCTAAATTGGGCATGTGACTTCAGTTTATTTTTCTTTTGAAGCATAAGTCTTAATATGTGAGGGAAAGAGTGGTTGTGTTGGGGTTTTTTTTGGTGGGGTTTTTTTTTTTGGTCTGGAACGAAATAGTGACTTTACTGTGGGTTTTTGCTTTGCTGGGAGGGGTGTTACTGGTTTTTTTAGCTGCCCCCCAATCTCTCCAAAAAGGCTATTACTTCATGGGAGGTTTTTTTTTAAACTCTGAGCAGTGTGAGTGAAGTTATACCTGTCTGAGAAGTAATGGACAAAGAAATAACATGCACAGCCCTTGTGACAAATCATGAAAAGGCTTGCACTTTGCTATTGGGCTGAGAGCTTAATAAATATCCTTCTGTAAGAGTTTATCGCGTTCTTTCTTGGCCCTATCAATGCCATTTGATACTAGAAATGCTATAGATAAAATTTTATTTCATGTTCTGAATTAAAAAAAATAGTTACGTAATTGTTTTGAAATGTCACAGCAAAGTTCATTCTGATTCAAAAGCAAGATCATAATTCAGTGTATGTTAAGAACCAGTCAGCAAGTAATAAATCTCACCGTAGCCATATATGTTATCTCATGGGAGAGGCTACGGGACTGCAGGAGAAAACAGGCTAATCCTTGGAGTGTTGGGTAGATTTAATTAGGTCCCAGTTGCTTGGGTAACTGGCACTTGGTGAATTTTCTTCTGGAGTATGTTGAAAGTAGCTCTTAAGTCACCTCCTGATTAGATTAGTGTTTCAGGCAGAAACTTAGTGACATGACACCCTTCTGAACCCCAGTGTGTTTCATTGTCGAATGCTCGCGTGCAGTAAGTGATGGAAACTCCATGGACAAGAACCTTCAGAGGATGCTTTTACAAGTAAAACTTCACTGCATCGTATTTATAATAAATAGTTTTTTGTTCTAAATAGTAATTTGTTCTGTCGGCTCTGGTTGCTAAAGGATCACCTTAGGGTTTTACTTGAAAAAACAAGTGAAATGTGGTAATCCTAGTTTGTTATTGTGGGAATAACGAAAGACTTGAAAGACCTGCCTTGGTCACAGATGGAGGAAAGGCTGCTGTGCACAGTTCCTGGTGCTCTGCGCAGCCTAGTGCCTTGTCTGCTATCGACCACAGGCAGGTTTAATAATCTTGGCATCTTGTTTCAGAGCTGTTACTCATGTCTAATCGTAGAACTTCACTTTGAAAATAGTTAGGAATTTCATACTGCTTCAAATTAATCTCCATTTTGAAGATATTTTCAGTAGGATACATGGCTCATGGTCTTAATTTGCATGTCATGATGTATTAGCATGTAATTATGTAAGCTAAGGAGATTTTCCTTTTTTATCTCGTGCTTATTCTTCTCCTTCAATGTTTCAGGTCTCTTACTTTTGTGAGACTGTACTATTCAGTACACACAGGGTGAGTCACCTGGATTTTAAGTAGGGCAAGGCACAAGGCCACAAAATCAAGCTTTAGCCACAGTCAGTACCTCTGCCATCTTCCAATTCCTGGTGCTGGCAAATGATGAGATGTGGCATTAATGGGAATGAGGCCACCAAATTTCACATGTGGCTTAAGAATCATTTGCATTAGTTATTCTATGCTTAATGGCTTATGGTTTAATTTTGCAATGTTGTTTTCAGCAGCTTACAAGATCAGCCCTAAATACTTTAATACAACGATATTGCCTCATTCCAATACGTGAAATTCCATTATTTTAGTCACACAGTAGTTAAGAGCATCTACTGAGAGCACTGGAAGTAGAAATTATATTAATGCTAGAAGCATGACCAAAGTCAGAAGTTATTTCATGCAGCGTTAAAATACTTCCTCTTGGTTTAGGTGAGAAGCAGCCTAATCACTTTGGAGCATTTCTTAATGTTTTCTTCCTCTTCTCATGACAGACGCAGCCCGTTATGAAGTCCCTTTCAATGGGTTCATTAGCAGCAGCTCACAGATTACCCGTGCAATTATTCTCGGAGCTGCTGTTTGAAACATAATATATAGCCTTGTAACACCTAATGCCTGAGATCTGCAAATTGTCCTTTTTTTTCAAAACTAGCGCCTCAAAGCTCATGAGGAATTCAGTTGGTTGCTGCCCAGGAGCAGTAACATGGCTATGAAGAAGGTGAAGTTTTCTGTAATTTTTGAGAAGCTCGTTTGGTGAGAAGTCCCAGCGGATGCCGTGGAGCAAATGCGAGATGGGGTAGTCATTTCTAGTATAACAAGAACAGTGTGGAGGTGAGTTCCCTGGACTGTTTAACATGGTGTAAATACAGTCCTGTTTGCCTACGTGACCTTGCTAAGAACTTTCTGGCGTTGCAGAGCGTGGTGGCTGTAGGGAGTGAGCAGGGATGCAATGGAATGGTACCGTAACCTTACGTGGTGATTTAACTCCTTACTATTTGAAGAGTCAAGACTTTGGATAGTGACAGTTTTTGCTGTGATATACCTGTATGCATAAGCAGGGTAGACTTTCTTCTCTTTTTTGGTGTTTGTTTTTTCCCTTTAAGGTGCTAGAGATGAAGTTGAGGGGATGAGATTGGTCTATGTTTTGTTTCCTCCTGAGTCCTATGATTAGTCCAGGACCCTGCAGGTCTCCCAGGGTCATTTGGATGTGTTCATGAATGTTCAAAAGACCCAGCTGTATTTTTTGGGGATAAAACAGTGTTGGAAATCAAATGTCATTAATGACAACTTTGGTTTTTTGTCACTTAAGATTGTACAAGAGATCATATCATCTCTTGCAGCATTCAGATTGGATATTAGGAAAAATTTTGACACTGAAAGGGTTATTAAGCATTGGAGTGGGCTGCCCAGGGAAGAGGCTGAGGCACCATCCCTGGAGGTGTTCAAAAGACAGGTTGACATAGTGCTTAGAGACAGGGTTCAGTGATGTGGTGTGGTGTGTTGGTTTTTTTTTAATCAGAGTTAAGTTGATGGTTGGACTAGATGATCTTGAAGGTCCCTTCCAACCCAGACAATTCTTTGATTCTATGTGTTTTGAAATCTTTAGCAAGAATATAGAAGGATAATACTGTTCTGTAGGTTTACTCCAGGCAAACTTCTATTTAAACAGTCTCTCAACTTTCTGTGCTTGTGCTTATTTTTCCTTGCACGCGTTGTTGAGTATGTTTGCTTTTTGAATAATATTCCTGGAGCTGAAGAGCAGAGATCAAAGGTCATACTTCCACTAGGAAGGTTTTACTGCTTTATTGCGTTTCCAGAAAAAACCCAACTGGCCCTAACGAAAAGTAAGTGAGATGTAATTTAATGCATTTCAGTTGTTAAGTATTATGAAGAATATGCTGACCGTTTGGTGCAGACAGTCTATAATAGGAGGCAGAGATCAAGCCTGCATTTCACACTTGAGTGAGCGGATTTAATCTCCTGATTAGAGCGGAGCAGAGCCTTTGTGGGGAAGAGAATTCTGACGTCTGCTCTGGCATTAACCAAAATAAGCTGCTCCTCAAAGCAAATGAGACCAATGGCTGAAACTAACGACTCTTTGGGTAGACAAAAATATCATTTGTCTTGATGCTTATGTAAAAAGTAATTTACATCAGACAACACAAATGATGTCCTGTTACCATCCACGCTGATAACGCTGTGCCATTGCCCCCCCTTTGTTGCAGAACTGAAAGAATGTAGAATTTGTTTCTCCTGTTGTGGAATTTTATGGAACACTTAAACAGCAGAGCTTTAGTCGCTCTTGCCTGGTTGTCTCTGCTACTCTCAGGATGCTGCATTCTTTAGAAATTGCTTTAATTATAGGCACATTTCAGTGGCAATATCTGGTCATCACAGGAGCCCACCCTGTAGTTATTCTTCCATTTCGAGTAGTATGTCAGTTATGTGGAGTTAAATAAAACAGTTAATGTGACTGAAGACCAGAGTTTTTGCCTTTGCTGCTCAAAGGGGTTTTCCAAAAATAACCTGCTCCAGTTTTTGTTTGGGTGATTTAAATGAAGTTATTTTGGAGGCTTTCTAGAAGATGAAAGGGTTGTGAGAGGGCAGCTGAGTGTTCAGCCATTTAAAAATGTAACATCCAGTGAGAAAAAGCATCGCTGTCTACGTGTAGGGGTCGACAGCTTGGTCGATCTTTGTGGACATGGTGCAAAGGTGGAGGTACCAAAATCAAATTTAGATGGAGATTGAAATTAGTTGTAAGTGGAAAGAGTTCTAGATGTAGTTGTGTTTGCAGTTGCTTGCAAAGCAGTGACATTTGTCTCCTAATAAACACACACAAATTAGTGGTTTCAGTATTATGCAAAACTTGTTTCTGTCTTAAAATGAGTGACTTCCCAGGAAGGCAGAGGTGTGTGAGGTGCTGGGAGCTCTGTAATAGTCGTGTGTTCCTTAGAACTAGAGCTATTGTAAAGCGGTTCTGTTTCATGGAAGGTTCTTTCATGTCACTGTGAACCTCGTTGCTCTCGTGTACCAGGAATTTATCTTCTGGTTTCCTTGTTGGTGTGTCCCTGCTCTGCGTTTACAGCACTTGTGAGTGTTTATATTTTACCTATTTTAGTACGGATTCTACAGAGTTCTCTTTTTTTTTCTGGGGGCACAGACTGCCTGTCAAGAAAATCATAGGCATTCTTTCAGGATTTACCCTTTTTGCTTCTGAAAGTGTCGTCTTTTTCTGAAACCTCTGTCAGCAAATAGTTTTTTTTATAAAATACTTGATGATTCATTGGGAGAATTTGTAATTGTTGGTGTATGGATGGTCCCACGGCTGGTCTGTGTTGGTAATGGTGGAATAGTTGCCACTGCCTTTTTGATTCTCCACCCTAATCTCACTTTTTTTGTCTCTTATCTGTATTTTGTTGTCTGAATCTTGCGAATCCAGTCATGGCTTGATATGATTGCTGGAAAGAAAGCAAAGTAATTGTCTGATAAAAGCAGAATCTATTCAGATTAATCTGCTGTCTATCATAAGTTCTTGTTTAACTTTTTCCTGGTTTAAATGTTGTGAAGCAGCCTTATAATGCAGATGTTTTCTTAGCTCCAAATGACATTAAATTCCCTCGGTAATACTTCTTGTTACAATAGCAGCTCTTTACAGGTCCCTTGGGCCTTTTCTCCCCTAACAGCCTTTTAAAGAGAGGGAGCAATGTTGCATTATGTGGACATTTTAAAAAACTACTTCGCGTTGCCCAGACCTATATTCTACTAATAATTTACATTAGCCTGAATGACTTCAGAGAAAAAGAAGTAAATACATGGCTTTGTATTTACTCTCTGGGGATCATTGTTTGTTCCCATATGTTGTGACTATAGAGGCCATTAAAGCACTTTTTAAAGTGAGCAGAGGAGTTCTAAGCATCGTGGTATAATAAAGTGGATCAATACAGTGGGCTGGGATCTCAATGTCTGTTGTGTGTCGTGGTTGCTCTCTGGTTTTGAAGTGGCCACCTCGCAACTCAGCCTTTAAGTTTCTTGGGAGGGTTGAGAGGCAAAAGGGGTGCAGGGTTTGGGGGGTTCTGTCCCCACCATTTGCTGGATCACAGCACGGTAAAGGGGGCTGAGCTCTTCAGCTGGTCACAAACAGTAAGAATGGGTGTGCAGCCAGCTCTAGTGCCCCTGCTGTTATTTTACATCCCTCATCAAACATTAATAGAGAAAATAGAAAGTCTGTCTAATTTATCTCTTAAAATTGGGAAATCTTATTGGGAGTACAGAAACTTTTGAAGCCTGTATTGATTTTATGTTGCTTCTCTGGAATTAATGTGGGGGTAAATTGTGACGTACTTGGAATTACATGACTTTTATGGAAGCCTGTGTGTAAAATTATCAAAAGCGGGTGTTCTTAGCTTTTCTCAGATTACTAGTATGAATGTGGCCATTTTCTGAGGAGGTAGAAACTGATACTTTCACCCCAAGTATTATCCCTGGTGTTTCAGCCTGCTCTGTGATCAAAGCTGACTGTCTTATGAAATTTTGTTCTTGTTGTTTGTGGAATTTATGACCTCTTGCAGATAGATAGTGGTTCTACCTGTCCTATGCTAATTAAAATACCACAAAGTGAAATGTCACTTTCTTTTCTTAAATCTGATCTTTAAAATTCCTCATAATTGCCAGGTAAATCTGGATGCTTTCTGAGGAGAGATTTAAAGATACTTGAAACATTCTTGAGTAAAATGAAATATATTTCTCTTCCGAAAATATAACTCTGAAGATGTGCAGAGTAGCCTGTCATTTTTTGCTCATAAATACAGAAGTAATATTTTTGCCTTGAGAAATCCTCCTTTGCTTTTGGGAGTAATCTTCTTCACTCTCTTTTCTCCTGTTCCTTTAAGTTTTGCAGCATCAACATTGTGTTGGAGAGGGGGGACTTAGGATCTTATCAAAGCTGTTATCCTGCACAGCTCATCTGTCAAACAGACCCTCGACCTGGATTTCGGAATGATGCCATAATATCCCACGTCGGAGCGTGTGGGTGTGAAGGTGGAATGTGCAGCAGGAGAGTGCTGATACGTGGCATTATACAGGCTGTGATTTCAAAACTGACAGCTGTGAGCGTAGCTGGTATAAGGCACAGCTCAGAAATATGAGATACCTTGTTTTTTCTTTCCTCGGGTCAAGCTGGGTAAATAGAAAGGAAAAAAACCCAAAGGGTTGGTGTCTGTCATGAGAAACACCTTGAATTGTCTGCCTTTATTCAAGTGATGATTACTTCTCAGCTGTGAGAAGTAGGCACCGATGGAGTCAGTGTCTGCTTGTTTCTTTCTCTGGACACTGGCTTCTTGAACTGTCTGGGGATGATTAGTAGAGAGCAGTTCTGAGTGAACAAACACGCTTTTAATTGCATGCACTTAGAGGGCTTACAAGATCTACGGACTGTAAATATGTAACTCATAATGACCATTACTGGCCAGAGTGTTCCAGTGCTATATTTGTGTTTATAAACTCAAAATGCCAGTGAAGGAGATAAGGAAGACAACTGGTAAGAGGCATATTGTTCATTGGGGAGAGACTCTAAGAGCTTGTTAAAAAACTTTCAGCAAAGTTGCTTCCCAGAGGGTTGCAGGTTAGTTCCACGAGCATTCAAGAACAGTCAATGGGCCCCTTCAACACCCTCCCAGTGTAGAGCTGGTAAGGCACCAGTGAGACTGGCACTGGCCTTGGAGGAGAGTCATAAGGTGCAGAGAACAGAGGAAGGAAATTAACATTTCTATTGACCAGTGTGTTAATCTTGTACAAAAAAAGCTTGTAGAAAACTTTGGAAGCTAATTATTCTCTAAAGCTTGCAGAAAATGTAGTAAATGAATCCTAAAGTAAAAAAAGCTCATCATATTTACCTCTGTTTGGACATATCAAAGCTGCTCAAATGCTTTTATAAGATAAGGAATCTGCAACAGGTACTGCATGGGGTTGTTAGATGTAAATGTTTTCTTTCAGGAGCATCAGCCAGGATGAGTTGTGCTAGTTCAGGCCTGTGTAAGTCAGATGTATTTCCCCTTCTTATTTGGCATTAGAACGTGACTTGAATTGACGTGGCTGCATTCACAATCATAACCAGCTCCTTCTTAACAGTTTCTAAAACCACTTCCAGATTGTTTTCTCCCACTATTAACTAACTCCCCCTCAGCATAAAAAAAGCTAAATGACAAACAGAAGTCACTGCAGCATGTCAGAAGCACTTTAATTTGAAGTGACCTTTCCTCAGCTCCATCCCTTGGAGTTCTTCCAAGCTTTCCCTCTCTTGGGTTTCGGGTGCAGGAGCAGCAATAATAAACCATGTTACCTGAACGCAGCACAACAGGTAGTGCAACAGTAGTAAAGACTGCGTGAACCTCAGGCAGATATCCTTAGTAAAATCTCACTCCAGGCTGTGTGAAAAACTGTCCAAGTGTGGTGGTATAAAGCTCTTGCTGTATATTTTCTTATTTCTTTTCCTTTCTATGCTGGCTTCTCATTGAATTTGAGCTCAGTTTGCAGGCTGTGGATGTGTGTTGTCATGAGGCTCTTGGCTCCCCAGTTTGGGATGATGAATGGATCGAGGGGATGGGGAATATACCAAAGGATATCCTGCACGAACTCTTAAAATACTCTGTCACTCTGAATATCTGCAATTCACATTTTCAACCGGATGTGGAAGACGGGGAAAGAAAGTGGAAGAAAGTTGGTAACAGATGTTCTTAGCCTTTTCTGAAACTTAAAGGTTAAAGTTCTACATGCCTTCCCAGGGAGGTGGAACCCATGCAGTTAATGAGCTTTATCATAGAAGGTGGGATCTTTTCAGGGGTGAGCTGTACAGAAGCTACTCTCTGGTATGGGTCTCCTTTTGGTACTTGCGGTTTAGCACTTTGTTCTCTCTGTTACAGCTGAGATTTCCTTTTCCTAATGTTGTCTTATTTTTCCACAAATGATCTTGAAGCTTTTCTTAGAGCAGTTCTTCAAACCTTACGAATTATATGGGGGAATCTTTATGGGCTGTTTTTTGGTGTGTTTGGTTTTTTTTATTATTTTTTAAATTCAGTCCCTTGCACTAAAAAAATTAAAATTCTTCCTTGATATCAAAATTAGAAAAACCCTGTGGAAGGAACTTGAGCAGTTGCAGCACATTCTTCCTTTAATCTGGCATTTGCTGAAAACAGTGCCTTTTTATCTTGCAATATGAGACTAAAAGCTTACAGAAGAATGGTCCTGTTGTATTTATTAAGACTGGTAACACATGACCAAACAAATCTTGTTAAAAGATTTATCTATCTGGCTTAAATAAGAAAAAGGAATTCTTCTCTGTATTTTTAGTTCCCCCACAGACTTAAATGCCTTCCTCTTCCAGTCTCATAGCATTTCTGTTGGACTTGCTTTCACATTATCTTTAAAACCTGACTCTTTAATACTAGTTAAGAGGTTTAAGTACTTAATGTGCAGAGAGGTGGTATGTATGCCTTTTGGTCTGATAATGGTTTCCAGGTGTATAGATCAAATAATGGTGGAGCTGTGTGTGCTGGGGTTTTTTTGTCTTAATAACTCGCAGTGCCCAGGTCTGGCTCTCACTCATTTCTCATGGGAGAAGTCGTATCCTGTTTCCCAGATTTGGATGGGAGCATATGAAGGGTTTTGCGGCTGAACAAATGATGAAATTTTAATTTGAACTAGACTTAAAATGCTGGGGGGGGGGGGGGGGGGAATCTCAGCCAGGTGAATGTGGGGTAATGATCAGTTGAAAATAATTATTATAAACTTCCACACTTGTGTGAAGTAGCAGAATGCTGGGGGGACAATGTTCTCACTTGCTGAAGCACCTGCTTTCAGACTTTGCTTTTCTTGGGACACTGAGTGCCAACTCATCTGGCCTAGACCCCCAAATTAGGGTTCCTCTCTCCTACTAGAATCCTCATTTCCTCTGTTTCTTTGTCTCTGGAGGTCTGAATGTTTGAACAGGAATAAGAGCATTTGGATATGATTTGAAGTTGTGGGGATCTGCACTCTCTGCTGGAAAGAATAGCGAGTAGCTCTGCAAACTCATTTTGGTATTATTTGGCTTCTGAACAGTTTAAGATAACGGGGACCTTTAATGTTGGATGCCATACTGTGGAAAGTTATCCCATACTGGATGTAATAAACTTACTTGGATAAATGGATATATCCTAAGGCTTTACTTAAAAAATAAGAACAATAAAATCTTAGAGTGTGATGGCGGCGAAGCTGACACTTTTTCCTCAAGTTTTTCAACTTGCATCGAACAAATAATGGACAGGGGCTGTTCTTCCCCTCCTTTGTATGCTGTGTGGCCACCGTTCAGCTTAAATGACTTATTTTTGAGACTAACCTTGGAAAAAAATTTCCAATGGAAGAAGCAGTAAACCAGTATCAAAAGCAGTTAATACTCCTCAGCCTGTGGTGCTGTAACTTGAATTTCTTTTCCGTAGTGTGATGAGAGAAGCAGCTGCTTTGGTGGTGGCTTCAGTGGAGTGAGAATGAGGAGCTGCCAGTGAGGAAGATGACGGGAAACCCAGGCTGCAGAGCTTGCCAAAAACCACTTAAGATTTTCTCAATGTATTTGCTGTTACTGTCTTAAACCAGTTTTAAACATCTGTGTGGTTACTGTGTTTGGCACTATACACGATGTATTAGCCCAGTTTACTTCAGAGAACAAAGAAGGCGGCTCGTGGTGTTTGTGTCACTTTTGTGATGGTGTTAGCTTTATGGGTTCCATATTCCTGCATAACTATGTATAGAATGATGAAAGTGCTCGACCCACTACAACATCTGTAACTGATGGATAATGTTGAGTCAGCAAGTAGATTTTTCACAGTATTTACATTTTGGTCAGGAGGGATTTGGCAAATTAGGGAATATGGAGTTGGTAGTATTCTCCTGTTCTGGTGAAAAAAGAGTGTAGGAGACAAAATGCAAATCCTTAAGTTTAGATGGACATAGTACTTCAGTTGTAAGATATTTTTTGCTCTTATGGTTGAAGAGATCCTTCCAAATGTTGGGTCTGTGCTTCTGTTTATAAATCCCTATTTGTTTTTGGTGTCTGGTGTTAGTAAATCAAAAGCGCGGAGGTAGCAAGGGGAGAAATGTATTTCACTGTAGAGGCAAAATATATCATGGAATCCTTAAAAAGTGTCTGGAACATTGCTTAAATAATAAAGATTATACTTCTGTGGTAATAATGGCTTAATCTTAATTAGGTGGATGTTGATAAAGCATTTTTTCTTTGCTTTTCTGGTGGTTCTGTGTTATTGCTGCACAGCTGAGGTCGTGTAACAATAGCTTTCCTTTTTTTTTTTTTCCCCCTAGTTGTGGTGCAACTACTCTTAAGGTTATGCAACTGCTTTATTCTTAGAAAGGCAAAAGTAAGCATTGTTTCATAATGACGTTGGCTTAATCCTGCAATATTTTTGAAGTTGAGTATTTTTTTAGTAAAACGGTCTTGGAAATGTGATAGGCTTGTGTAAGAAAGTTGAATAGCGCTTGGGAGGAGATTTCATCATTTCTGACTGATTAGATGAAGATGTTTCCTGTGCTGTTCAGAGATACACTGGCTGTGAAAATTTCTTTTGTACGAGTTCCCTTGAAACAGGAGCTAGGAGAAGGATGGCAATCTTGCTGTATTTGTCCCTAGGAATTTCATAGATGAAGAGACCAAGCAAATTGTGACACATGCAAATTCTTGCACAGCCCTACAGTAAACTAAATCCTGAATATAGTGATTATTTCTTCTATGTTACTTCTCTATGAAGAACTTTGTGCAAAAATAAGGCAAAAATCCAAAATAATTGGACTTGTAATAAAAACACTGAGGTATTTTAAATTTAATTTGAGAGAAACAAAAAGGGTTTAAATCTGCAGGTCTGTGGAGAGTTAAGTCCTGCAGTGTTTGTTCTTGTTTCCTTTGGTTTCTGATCTCTAAAGAACAGAGGAAGATCTCGCACACATAGTTTGAGATGCCACTGCTTGTAATTTTTAGATTGCCCTGGGAAAGCAATTAGTTTTCATTCAAAATGAATAGATTATTTACCCTCTAAAGTGAATTGTGTATTAATGACAATAGAAAAAACCCTCCAGTTTGCTACTGGGGAATTTCCTAACCTCTAGAAATTTAAAACATTCTGTATTGAGTTCCCTACAGACCATTGCTATCGCTCTTATCTGCAACTTTCCTGGCAATAGACAGGTTCATTGTAGTCTTCTCTACTGGAGTTTCCTTGGATTCCCCTTGTGTGTTATCAGAATGATGGCAGCTGCTATAAGGAGGAAAAAAAATAGAATCATTTCCTACCTGGATGATCGGTTCATTCAGGAAATGCCTGAGAGATTCAAGCCACAGCCTGAATTGCATCAGCAAAAGCAATTCATCTCTCTCTGGCTGTTTCCATTGCTGGGAGTAGTAGTCAACAGGGACAAGAATATATTGTAGGCTGAGATTCATGTACGAATGAAGGAATTTCAAGTACACAGGATCGCTGACTTCTCAGCCGACTTCTTTAAAACCAAAATAGTCTTTTTCCTTCTCTAATGTGGTTTCTGATGCTTAATGGATGAACAGTCAATCTTCTGAGGTCCCTGACTTTCATGCTGTAGGTTCTACACAGTGGACTGATTTCAAGTTGCACCAAGTAGTTGATTCCCGAAAACTTACTAATTGGATGTGGGTAAATTCAGTTTTTAGCCTTGGTTGTGGTTTGAGGATTCTGGCCATAGCTCCAAGCTAGCAAATACTCTTGTAAGAACAAGTCTGAATTCTTCAATCTAAACTTGCATTGAAGGAAGAAAAAAAGATGCAGTTGATGTTAACTGTATTTGATCAAACCATCAGGGAAGTAAAAATGTAGGTTTATCTCTTCCCTTCCTATTCCTTAGCAGGAAACGGAATGTGTGAAGGTGATGAGTCATAAAGTGATGAGTTATAAAATCCATCTCCATGTGTTCTGTTATGGGTAAAGCAAGCAGGAGAAATCGTATTTTTGGTACACGGAAACGAGTTTTTGTTAGTGCACTTGTAATTACTGTGGTTCGCTTTGGCTTCAATTAATTAATTCCTGTAATTTGTGGGTTACAGGTTAGCTCTATTTTTGGAAAGGCAGGGTAGGAGAAAGACTTCCTAACAGATTGCCCTGGAGGTGGCAGATGGCATTCTTTACTGCGTACCCGCTTTGTAGGGCACTCGTTGCTGGTGGTGTTGAGATGTGAAACAACACAGCCATTTGCTGAACTTTTTAATTTGCTTCAAAAAAACCCAACATAGTGGCTCTTCCTTTCTTGCCCTTGTCCCTTCCTAAATGTTTGTGGTTGTTTTTTTTTTTTTTTTTTCCACTTGCATGTGTCCTATTCAGCTTCAGGTATAAAATGTGTGGGTTTTTTTGTGTTCTCAGGGAGCACTTCCCATCCAAGAAGCTGTTATGTTTTTATAGTGAACAAAAGAATGGTTTTAAGGAGTTGCGAGATCTTTCTGAAGATGGAGATAGCTGCAAACATTTTACAGACACTTCATAACTTGTCATTTCTATGAATGCTTCAAAAGACATTTGTGTTTTACTGTCTTGTATTTTCTGTACTGAATTGCTTTAGGGTGTGGGGTTTTCTTTGTTTTAAAGTTTGATTTTCAGAAATGGAAATGATTTTGCATATTAACTTGGGCTTTTCCCCTCTTTCTCCCTCCCCACCCCCTGTCACCCCTTCAAGAACCTTTTTGAAACGCTGGGGTTGTTGGAGTGGTTGAATTTTTCCTGGATTTGAGTGAGAAATTCAGAAGACTGAAGCCCAGGCTCACTGTCTACCTTTCACGGAGGCCCAGCCGTGAGAGGACAGAAGAAGGCACGTGGCGAATCATGACAGCGGACAAAGAAAAAGACAAAGACAAAGAGAAAGACAGGGATAGAGACCGGGACAAGGAGCGAGACAAGAGAGACAAGGTGAGGGAGAGCGAGAACTCGCGTCCTCGACGGAGCTGCACCTTGGAAGGAGGCGCCAAGAATTACGCGGAAAGCGACCACAGTGAAGATGAGGACAATGACAACAACAGTGCCACCACAGAGGAGTCCACAAAGAAAAGCAAAAAGAAACCACCCAAGAAGAAGTCCCGATATGAAAGAACAGACAACGGTGAAATAACATCCTTTATCACAGAGGATGATGTCGTTTACAGGCCTGGAGGTAAGAAATTCTTATGTTTCCTTTGAAAGTAGATTTTCACCAGAGCTACCAGTTAGTTGGCTGCAGCAGAGAGCACAATGTGCTGTCTGTTAATTTAGATTATGACTGTCCTAGGGGCAGGCTGTCACCGTTCCATTAGAAGGAAATACGGATATGCATGCAAAATTTTTTCACCATATCTGGTAATATCTTGATTTGTTGGAATGAACTTAGCTCCGCTTTGAAAAAAGAGCCACCCTTTTTTTCCTTCTACTACATTAATTATCTGCGTATCGTATGGAATCTCTGTCCCTGGGAATTTTGAAAATAAATTGGATAAAGCACTGAGCACTTTGCTCAAGCTTTGAAGTGGGACCTGATCTGAGCTGGAGATTTGAGCAGGTGGCACAGAGAGATTCTTCCAGCCTTTCGGACAAGTTTTTCTTTGAATCTGTGATTTATTTGTAGAGCTCCTCTCCTGTCTTCCGTTTGCAAAATGTAAATCAGGTGACTTAAGATCTCATACCTATTATGCCACTGGTTTCAACCCCCTTGTTAATAGCTAGCTAATCAATGCCTATGCACGGCAGCTTAATTATTAGTCAAAACAGACAGTGTCAGTGAGTGTCCAGATGTTTTGGGGAGAGAAGCAGAGCTTGCAGTGTGCTCTGGTTGTGCCACTTAATTCACAGTAAGTTTTTAAGGTCTCATGCAAGTTTCATGATCTAACCTGTGGCTACAGCAAGCTCACTTTTTCCTCAAAATGAAATTGTTCTTGAAAATTAGATTATTCAGCTAGCTGTATTCCTCACTTCTGAGTAAAAATTTCTGTGTTCATCTACACAGCGTTTTAAGTGTTGATTGTGGCTGTTTGTTCCACCACAGGGAATTAGTTATGTTTGGCTTTGCTGTTCAAAGCATTGGCTTAAGGGCTCTGCTAGTTTTTTATTACTTTTTTCTGTAAAACACTCAGTATGCTCTAGTAACTGCTGGGGCAAAATAGAGATGGATTCAAACTAAAAACCGTGGAAATGAATGAGCGAAAATCTTGTCTGTTTTTTCCATGAGGTGCTGTATATCTCAGCTACTAAAAATCTCAGTGTGTGAGTACAGATGTAAATATTTTAAATGCTCTATCCAGTTGTAGTTGCTATAAATGCTCTGAAATGCTGGTTTGATGTGTGGGCAGCAGATATGGATGGGCTAAATATTGCTGGGTCTGGAGGTGTTGCATTCCATACTTGTTCTTCCATGTGCAAGTCTGTTTTCACTCAGATCTACCAATGTTTGTCAGAACTTATGTAGTGAAATGTTTCAAACACCATTTCATACCTTTCAGAAGATGTTTTTCTCTTGGTCAGGGCTTGTAGCTGAGTAATATTTGTTGCTGGAGCAGTAACAATAGGGAGCCTGCAAAAGCGCCAGCTTTGGTGGCAATCTTATTTTCAGTGTCAGAGGATGAAAAATAATTTAGAATCTGTTAAGAACAGCTGTTGTGTGGGCCCAGTGGTATGATGCGATACGCTGGCTTTATTGCAAAAGGACTTTGCTTAGAATTAAGACGGAAAATCAGTTGTTTGTGATCTCAGTTTTATCCTGCAGCAGGATCTTTATCCAGTAGATGCGGTGCTTGGAGTAGCTCTGAGGCAGCAGGACTTGGATAGAGGGATGTTTGCAGGAATCACTGCAATTAGACAAAGTTTACACCTTTGCCAGATAATTGACAAAAGAGGGGAAAGAGCCTGTAGATGCTGGTGGGGTGGGGACAGCTTGGGTTATTTATGCCGTATTTTTCACGAGAGTATTCAGAAGAGAAATCTTCCTTATGTACGGCTGGCAAGAGCTTCAGTTATGACTTGGCCCTTCTCACTTGGCAGCAATTACATACTGAGGGAGACTGTTTATGGGCTGAAATGCCGAGGTAGAGTCTCCATCACAGCACAGACATGAAGATGTGATGGAGAACCTGCCTGCAGTAAATGCTCTGTAAATGCTGCTGGCCTCATGGGACTTCAGGAAGCACAGATGCCTGGTCTATGGGACAACAGTCTTCTCTAACCAGCTGAGTACCTATAGAATCATAAAATGGTTTGGGTTGGAAGGGACCTTAAAGATCATCTAGATCCAACCCCTCTGCCCTGGGCAGGGACACTTCCACCAGAGCAGGTTGCTCCAAGCCCTGTCCAACCTGGCCTTGAACCCCTCCAGGGATGGGGCAGCCCCAGCTTCTCTGGGCAACTTATTCCAGTGTCTCACCACTCATAGAACGGGTGCTGGTTGCAGAACCAAGGATAAGGGAGCTGCTTGGGGAGCAATTCCTCCTTACAGAGGGAGGCTGGTCTGCCCGGTCTCAGCTAAGACTCAGCTGGATTCCTTTGCTCTCTTCCTGATCTTCCTGCAGCCTTTGAAGTAAAGGGGATGAGGGGAAGTGGTTGTATCTGATCTGGAGGAGGTTATCTAGTGAAAGAACAAGGAAAGCCATAGGACTCGTGGTAATTGAGGTATTTTATACCGTTTTAAAATTTTAAAATCTTATTAAATTTTACATTTTCTTAGTAGCAATTAGCATAAGACATGTACCCCAGCACTGAAACTTTTCTGTTCAGAGTGCTCTTTGTGCTTTTCTAAACTTGTATCTGTCTCTTGTCTTGAAAACTGCAGAGAGCAATGAGACCACCCGCTACTGGTTAGCTCATTGCTGGCAGGACATGACCCTACCTAGAGCCTTAATTGACTCTACTGATTTTTAAATTTTATTTAAAACATAATTTCTTAACACAAGGGAGATCTTGCATATGCATTCTAGTGTGTAATATATTGTAAATCAATTTTAGCATCTAGTGCAGAAAGAGATTTTAGCTTCTGTCTTATGGCTGGGTTACATACAGGGAGATGTATTTGTAGCTAAGGGTACAAATTACATAAAATGTAAGATGGATTAAGAGTTTAAATTAGTGAGACATGCACAGCAAGGATTAGGAAGAAGAAAAATAAGGTGTGTGCAGAATGGATAGCTGTTTTCTATACATTTGTTTGCTTCTTTCTCTTAAATACTTTTATCTGATAGGGATGGATGTTAAAAGTTTGCATTTTCTTACTCCCAAGTCCTTGGTTGAAATCTCCTGTGTTTACCCTGTTGCTCTACAGAACTTAATCCAACACTTGATACTACTATTTCTGGGCTGAGCTCAGGAGCTATATTTTAGTAATAGCAAACTGTAAATAGATAATCAAGATCACTGGAATTTTTTCAAACGAAAGGTTACGCTATGTTGTTACTATATAAATACTGTTCTTACTAATTTGCATAGATATAATGAATGCATACATAGCTTTAAACAGTGTATTAAAATGTATTGAGTAGAGCTTAGGCAACACTATGCAATTAATCTTCTCTACTTTGTCAGACATCACACAGGCCTGTGCTAAAAGCTTGTTGGCCCACTTCCCCGTCTGTCCTCTCAGTTTCCTATTTCCTTCCTAATCTAATCTGTGGGACTTTTTGTTTTTCCCTTTTTTCTCACAACTCTTACCTTTTGTCATGATGACTTCCATGGTAACAGATTAATTTTTATTGTACAGTGTGTATTCACATTTGCTCATGGGATTCCTTAGCATAAGGTAATGATCATAGAAGTTGCATCAAGACTGAGTTTTTTTTTTTTCTATCCTCTTCTTAGATTCAGTTAAATTATTTCATGCTGAATTTCCTTCCATGTCTAGTGCAGATGGATTCCCTTCTATCCTACTGGCTTTTGCCAAAATACAGCATGGTTGGACAGGGTTGATTTCCCATCCAGTTTGTATCCATGTGCAATATGGTTAACACATGGCTCCTAATTGGGTGCGCTCTAAATCTGATAGTCTTAGTTTGTAGTAGTTGGGGGTTTTTTTGCAGTTCTACTTCTTTTGATTGTCAGACTGTAAGTGAATTGGAATACTTTGATACTCTGCTGTGCAAAGCAGACTTCATAACTACATCTGTTGTTTGGGTTAGACAATTGGTCTCCGTGGATGTTTTTTTCTTTAGAAGGTTCTGTCAGTCAAACAGCTCTCAGTGTAGTGACTGGATTTCGGTGGTTGAGGACCTTTTGGAAGAGTCATCCACATTTATCCAAGTGCCATGTTAGTTTAAACACTAAGAAATATAGTGACTCTTGTATAGGGCCTACTTCTGGAACTTGGTTAAAAGAATGACTCTCCTGGCTGGAAGAGTGAGGGATGTGATGGGAAACAAATACTTCTGTCAATAACTTTGATTTTTTTTTTAGCCAGAGTAATGAAAGATGAAAAAGGCAGTGATGATACTGTTCCAGAGAACTTTTTTTCACTTTCTTTACTGAAGGGCAGGAAGTGCTTAAAGTCTTAAAATGCCCTGATGCATGAAGGTATTGTTGTTGTTTATCTTCAGCTTGTCCTTGGATGTGGAGATGTTCTTTTCAATATTCTAAGGAATTGCTATTATGGAATAAATGGATTAATATTCCAGAAAAAGTATGTAGCAGGAATATCTGCATCAAAATAATAGCTGGTTGTGTGGATGCTTGTATTGCCCTGTTCTTTTTTTGTTCTCTGTTACCTTTCCTGCTGGAGGAAGCTGTGTGGTCCCTGTGCCCTTTTTTCTTGGTCTATTCAACAAGTCAGGGAGGAATATTATTGCATTAAAGTCACTCAGCTTAATACTGAGGATATTGTTACTACTGAGCAGGATGCTGCATTGTCATCGTGATGGCACCTTGAATGCTGGACTGGAAAAACTTAGTTGGATGAAAGTCTAAGTTGATTTGGAGCCTGAGCAAAACAGATGACTTAGTATGTCACCTGGAGATGAGGACAATGTTGTTTGCTCTACCTACGTAGAAACATTTAAAAGGATCTGCAGGAATTAAAAGGATTTACGAGGATCTGTTTCTAGAGTGACATCAGTAGCTATATAAATGGCATGTCAGCAAGAGGAATGAACGTGAGGTAACTCAAGGTGAGAGGCTTCTGCAGGGAGAGCAGTGTGTTATAGGACTTCATGGATTTCTAGCAAATTCCTTTGGAATAGCTCCCATGAGAGCCTTTTTGTGTTTTAAAATCGGGGAGAAGCTGGAAGAATGTTAGATATGGAAAGTGCAATTTGTTATTGTGCAGGGAAAGAGGCAGGATTTAGCTTTATGTGGATCTTGGAACATCTGGCCTAGTACACCAAAAAATAGGAATGTGTCTCTTTGTCACTTTGAGAGGTTGTAGGCAGTGACTGTTTGGGACAGCCTGGACTTGTCTGTTGCCTTCTATAAGGCGTGGGAAATCACTGACACTAGGATAAAAATGAGGTATTGCTACTGGAAAATGACTTGAGTGCTAACTTTTCTGGATTTATAGGTTGATGTCACTTTAAAGTTTTGTTCTATCCCTGAGTGCTGTTAGGAGGCACCATAACACCATAAGCTATTATCTGGACAGGCATCAGAGAAGGAAAGAGAGACTGAATTTGCAGGTCGAAGGCGCTGTAGTGAAATACTGCTGCTCCGTTGTCACCAGATGCATCAAAGGGAGATCTTACATACTTTTCACTTCGAGATGCTCTGTGTTATAGCCTATGTGGCCGTTTTTCAAAGAGAGCACTTCATAAGCAATGAAATGGCTTGCAGTCGTCAGCGGCTGAGATTTGAAGCCTGCGGGTGTAGGGTTATTGAGCTCCCACAATGAGAAAATAACAAAAAGTAGTGAGTTGTCCTCTGTGCCCATCCCCAGCCCTGACATCAGACTCTGTCCTGTGGAGTTTCAGTCCCAGTGGAACTGGAATTATATTTACCTAAAATCTAATTGGACTGGGATTTCTTCTGGTTGTCTTAAAATCAATTTGGTTAGCAAACAAATATTAGGACTTCTAAATTTCAAAGCTTTAGTTTGGCCGGTGGAATCGTTGCAGTGTTCCCTTCACTGTAACTGGGCTGAGGTGTTTTGCATAGTTCTAACTGAGGAAATTACTGAAATCCTTGTTTTACTGTAGAAACCTCCATCAGCTTTATAAAAACCGATATGTAAGTGCTGTCTCCCCTATTTATTTATGAATAGCGGTGTGCTGGTGTTTGGGTTGAATGTTGATGAAATTGAAATGCAGGAATTTGGCTCGTGCTGTGATGGGCTTAGACTTGACGTTGACCCACGTGTTTATCCTCCTCCTTGATGCTCCCTTCTAGTTGTTCTGACAGCTTTACCAGCTGAGAAAGGTGGCTATGCTGGAGTTAAATATAAAACCCCATATAATATAGGAACGGGAATTTTTTTTTCTATTAACATTGAAGTATGGAAAGTGCTGAAAAGTTGGAGGGGGAAATTCCAGCTTTTCTGGGAAGTTTTTTAAATTTTTAATTTTATGCTTGGGCAGAAGGAAGACAGGCGCCAAAACATTTTTTCAGCTCTATGTTTTAATTTTAGGAGATCTTTGGCCAGACTGTTTCTTGTCCGTGTCGTGCTGATTGACTGAGTTTATCACGGAGATGCTTATTTTTGCACGTGTGGTCTACTCTGCCCTCGAAAGTTTCGTAGTTGAAATGAGCATGGGTTCTAACATGATGCACTCTGTATTTCCCTCTTGAAAGTCTGTTGTGCTACCAGATCATGGAAATAATCAGATGTCCAGTGACAGACTCTCAGCTGCTGTAAATAGGAGTAACCTCAGGAGGAGCTGTGCTGCTTAATGCCTTTATAAGATTTCCCTTTTTTTTATTTTTCCCCTCTTAGACCACTTTTCAACCTTTATGCTTTTGTGAATAGTGGTGAGAAAAACTCATAACATTTTTCTTTCAAGAAGAAGAGATTATCTTTAAGACTTTCAATGGAAACAAATGCATTCTTGACCCATTCCTCCCTTAATAATTGGAAGAAGAAAAAAAGGAGGTAGAGAAAAAGCCTGGATTAGTAGGTGAGGCTTAAAACATGTCAGGAGGGTTAACAATGCATATAAGCATTTAAAAAAAATAATGCTTAAAAGCATCACAGAAGAATTTTCTTTGAAGTTGATTGAAGTCTGTAGAGAAGTGTTTCCACATGCAGCTGAAGCTTTTGTTATTGTTCTGTGCTATTGGATATAACAGTGGTTGTAATTAGTTTTTATTCTCAGCATTTGAGATTCCATGGGAAGTGGGGTTTTTTGAAGATCCAGGTGAGTAGGTGAATAATATTAAGTGTAGAAAATAATTAAGGCTACGTGACAGTGTACATTGCTTACTTAACTGCATGTAACTAATTTTCTGTGTGTGTGCTGTTAGTTTAAGCAATAAACATAAGTCAAACTTGGGGGAGGAGGGGAAGGCAATGCGTTTACTGAGTTCCTATTTGTCCTTAACTGTGGCAAGCGTTGCTCTGTGTACGGACAGCTGGTGGGGCTTGACAGATGGAGACTTAAGTGCAGATCAAGGTTGATCCAGCAAATGGATTCCTCTGGCTTTGTTTGGCTTCTGGGTATAAATCCTGGGAGCAACACGGAGGAGGGGGGGGGGGGGGCACCCTGGGGCAGGGCTGATGGTGGGGACTGGGGACCCTCCTTAGGCAGCACTGGTCTAACAGGTGGTTTTTCATGTTGTCTTTGTTGTTACATGAAATAATGGTAGTGTTTTCATAACAGATGAATTGTGCAAGTGGAGAATTCTAGCCAAGACTTCCTCTCGAGGGTTATTGTTAGTACTTGGTCTGGGAGTCAGCCCTCTGTTCCATCACAGCAGAACGTGGGTCACTAACAGAAGGTTATGCACCACCTTTGACACTAACTAAAGATATTTAGAGCAAAAAAAAAAATGGGTAAGAAACCCTGCTTGAAAAGGAATGGCTAGATGTACATGAAAACCAATACATATTTAGGACTTTGTTAATTTGTATTGTTTAGGAAACAAATACACCTAAATGTACACACATTTTTCTTTGACATGAAATTTGTGCTTGTATCTTTAGTGTCGTGATTGTACTTCTCTTATTAATAGCAAGGAAAGCATTTTTTTTCCTCAGGAAATGAGTAGTTCTTATTTAAGCAGCTGACTACCATACTAGCAGCATCATTATGCTTTAAAATGACAGAAAAAAGATAACATACCAGTGTTGAAACAAAGTGAATACACTTCTGCTGTAATATCAGCTTTACAGCTGCTGCACTAATTTGTTCTGTATAAAAGGCATTTCAGAGCTATTTACAAATTAAAACTGTAGGAAAATATTTTTCATTTCAGAAAATACATATTGATATGTATTTTTAATGTGGGTATTTTTTCAGTGCTGCTAGGAGTTTGCAGCAGGCAGATGAACATCAGGTTAGCAGACGGCAGGGAGAATATCACATCAGCTTACTTGAGAGGAGTGTCTGTGTGTGTGTCTCAGCAGGCTTTAAGGCAACAGACTGCAGTATCTGAAATACAATATTCCATGAAAATTATCCTCACCCAAGTGACACATCTAGTTTTCCCCTTCTGAATATGTGTTTCTGTTCAGGGCTGCACCAACAACTTATAAAACGGGTTACTCTGTCCCTTTGTCTAAACTGGAAGATGAAGTGAGGGGCCGGTTACTGGGGAAATAATAATGCTGTAATTTTTTTTCTAGTTGAGGGCTACACAACTAAAGCCTATCCATATCATGATGAGGTATTGTAGCGGGTTCCTCTTTAATTATCAAAAGAGTAGCTGAGGGAGAGAAGTTAAACAACCATTGGTGTTTGTGGTGGGCTTGGGATTAGAAGAGATTTCTCTTCCAAGTCCTCAGTCTCAGAGAAATTATCTGTAGTGTTCAAGTGTGGTGTAACCTGCACATGAATAAATTTTTAATAGAAGAAAAATAGTGAAGGATATCTAAAAAAAAAAAAAGAGGTGATGTGGTACATTTATGGTGCTGCTTGTCTTCGTCTTTTGTATCTTCCACAGTGCTTCAGGAATGAGTGTCCACGATGGGCTGTTGAATTCCTTCTCGTGCAGGTTTGAGGGTTAGAGGGAGAGAGAGAGAGATTGTAAAATATCAGGGAGATGCCTTTGGAGCAAATACTGCACCTCTTGCAAGAGTGTGCTGCGACCTTACAAGATCAGAAGAGACTAGAATGAACGACGTGTGTACAGTAAACAATGCTTATCTGTTGCTAAAGAAGGGGCTCTTAGACTGACTGGTTATTTAATTATTCTTTTTTTCAATGACCTGCCCTTTTATTCCCACCTCTCCTCTCTTTTCATATATTTAATTGAAAAATAAAAACCATGCTAGGAGAGCAGGATACCCCAGCATGAGTTAGTGGCTGAACATCTACAATGTCTTTTTCTTTCGCTGGGTGTTTTTTGGTAATGCTACTTTCTGTAAGGAAATGTTTGGTTTATATCAAAATTGTTAACGCAGTATGTGAATGCATCTTACAAGAACTGTGTAGTATTATGGACATGCATGAAAAGTGCAGAAAAATAATTGGTGTGGGAAATCATGTCGCTGGGTGCCTGAACCGCAGAGCAGTCGCTTTTATAAAATTGGGAACTGCGGACTACAATTAGCTGTCATTAATTTTGTTGAATAGAAATATGTTCCATTTATTGTACAATCAGGAGCCAGGCTTGAATGAGTTTAAATAGATGAAATCTAAATTATACTGACAGTCCATTAAACAGCAGCAAAACCCCTTAAAGAAAATGGATTCGCTATGATACCAGTTTATAATAAAATCATTTGCCAAATAAGAACTGCAGGCCAGGCATGGGGAATACTCCTGTGAGTTTCAAATGAACACAGTAAATTGGTTGAACCGTTTATTGCAGAGCAGGGCTCTAGCACATTGTTTTCTGACAAGGAGCCAGCAGTGTTGCTTGAAATCTGCTCAGCAGGCAGTGACACTAAAAGATCAGCCCTGCAATTTGTTTGTTGTCAGCCATATGGGGGGAAGAGAGGCAACTGTACAGCTCCTGACCTGTCAGCCCTAATATTTTTCTATTTAAAACCATGTGTTTGTCATTTCCAATGCATTCCTCCTTCCCCCCCCATATTTGTTACTAAACCATCGTGCTAAATGTGTTGGTGTAGTTAAAGGTCTGTTTCCATTATTCACCTGTTATTTTCAAGGATTTGGTGATTTTTATTTTTTTTTCCTTTATCTGGAACACAGGCAAATTCAGATTGCAGCATTTTAAAATCCGTTGAATATTGCAAATATTTTTCTGATCCTTTGAAAAGTGCCCCTGGGTTACTAATGAGCTGAAGCTGTTAATATAATGCTCCTGATCGGATGTAACTGTTCTGGGGGGTGGTGGGGAGGGATTGTGGCATTTCAGCACCGGAGACACTGAAGAGAAGAGCCCTGCTGCTTGGGGGTTCCCACTAGTTTTGGCTGGGGAAGGGGTATTTCTGGAAAACAGTTCAGAATTGCCTGATCAGGCTTCCTCATTGCTTGGCAGAAGGCACTCAGACAGCTAAAACTTTTAATTTTCAACATCAGAAGGGAGGAATGTAAATATCCTTTAATTCTGGGATGTAAATATCTTTTAATTATTTGCCTATCCCACAACTTGTATTTGGTATCTCAGATCTGTCGTATAAATTTCTACTGTGGTGCAACTGAATCTGTAGGTTTAATGAGTGTTGGGATAAGTGCTATCTCTATTTGGTTAGAATTAATGGATGTGGAGGAGGAGCGTGCAGGGATGACTACACCTGACACGTGGGTTTTAACACGGGGATTGAATGGTTGAACATCAAATGTGTGTTAGTGCTGCTTCCAGGAGCCTCGTGGTTCTTCTGGTTGGTTGTGACGATGTCAGAGTTGATGCATGAACTAGTCAACCTTGGTGTCCAACAAGCTCCCCCAAGTTGTGCCTAAGTTGAGTGGGTTTTTACATGTCTGGCACATCATTTTTCAGAGCCTCGAACTCTAACATAGAATATCTGAAGGAAAGCAAAGTGAGGGAAAGAATGTGCAATCCAGTAAGATACTGGGATGTCAAAACTGGGAAGCGTGTCTATACTGGAACCCTGGTTGCTTACAGCTACCCTGGGAAATGCAAGCTTGTGACTGTTGACATGTAATGGCAGGGGGTTGTAGACAATTCCTTGATGGTGGCTTTCAAGGAAGCCTTTCCCTGTGGAAGCGTGGCGCTGTGCGGAGAGCCGATGGCTTTGTCTCTTGGGTGATGGAAGCATTGACTCAGTAGGTGAAACAGAAAAGGGTTCTAATTGTGAAGATGATCACTACATAAATGGCAACTTTTAATCAGATGAAGGTTCATGTGTTCAGAAAATTGAGGTGGCTGGGTTTTTTACCAAAAAAATATATCTTTAAGTCCATGCATTGAAGCTCTAGCTTTAAAAGCAGCTTTTAGTCAGGGAATATTAATGTAACCCTTCAGAACTAGGGCACATCTGGTGGATATCACAAGCCCAAAGGCGTAATGACTCTGTACCATGTGTCGTAGAAATACTTCATCTCCAGTGGGACATTTGACACGAAATAGGAAAGTGAATGTGTTCATGGCTGGGGATGGGCAGTGAATCCCCCGGGAACTGGAGATGTCTTCACTCTGTTTTGCTGTTGTAGTGGCAAAGCTTATGGAAAGCCTTTTTTTTTTTTTTTTTTTTTCCTTTCTTCCCCACACCTATTTGGAGAGTTTGCTGGTTTGTCACCAGTAGACTGTGGTGTAACAGATGAGGTGGTTAACTTGTCTGAGGGGGCCCTTGGAAGCCAACACATCGATGTTCTCGTGCTGGGGAGAAAGCCAGAGTGTGAATTTAGAGCACACCCCTTTCCTGTGTGGTTGCCCGCTTCATGCTTGCTCTTATTTACTGATAAATGCAGGATGATGCAAAGATAATTATCTTTCAGTAGAAGAAATTACTTATACTTTGGTAAGTGTGTAGGGATGTTCCAGCAACAATTTTTGCCTGATAAATTTAATCCTGTGGCTTACTTTACAGTTTTGTTTTGCTGATTTTGCACTGAGTCAATGTAGATAATCAGGCATCTCCTTTCATTTTCTGTTAGTGGGGTGGCTCTGTCTGTAGAGGGGGTCATGAGCTTTCCCTAACAAGACATATCCTTAAATTCAGTTTTCAAGGCATCTTTGCAGATGACAGAGCAGCCAGCACAGAATGTAGCTGCTGGTGCAACTGTAATAAGGACTAGAAAAGAAAAAATAAGTGGGAAGGGAAGGAGACTTGAAGAATTTGGCAGGGGACAGAATACAGGCTAAGAAAAAGACTTTAGCAAAGGAAAGGGAACAGGGAGGAGGTAAGTGAATGAATAAGGGTGATGCAATATGTGTAGTGGGATTGTGTCTAAGCCAAAGCCTCTTGAGAGGCTGGATTTTACCTGGACTTTGGAGAAGGGTTGTCACAGACGGGTGAGAAGCAAGCACTGGGTGTAGAGTTAGCATAGTGGTATTCCTGAGCATCTGTTGGACTTCTGATTTGTATTTTCTTTTGCAGGGAACTTACCTTGTGAGGGTTTCTGTGTCAACATGTATTGCCCTTAAGCTGCCCAAAATCAGTACCTGCAACCAAGTTAGTCCACCTTCTGTCATGGTACGCTCAGAGAGGGCAAACTGGTGGTTTAATAAACTTGGATGAGTTGGTGTAAAGTGGAGTGGCTTAATTAGAATTATGGGTCACTTGGTCTATAATTCCATGTAGTGAGATGGTTACCATCTTGAGTGTTGGATAGTATCTATATCACTGTAGTGCATCTTCAATGGACGGGACACTGAGCTGTTCAATTGATGCCATGCTTAAATTAGGAAATATATAATCAGTTTGATTTTTGTTGGACTTCAAGTGGAAAGGATTGAATGTTAAGGTTAGTAGAAATGAGGATTAATATTGCAGGAGCAAGCAGAAGTCTGAATCAGGCCTGTATTGTGAATGCCTTTCTAGAATAATAGATGTTGAAATAACTGACCAGAATTTCTTTCAGGTGTCTGAAGGGCGAGTTCATGCGGGTTCATTGTGTTCCAGGCTGACAGACAGCCTCGGGCTGCCATTTAGTGTGAGGAGAGTACGTGTCACTCAATTTATATAAACCTGCTGTTCAGCAAAAGAATTCAGAAGCCAATAAACTTGTCTGTGTGAGGAGCACCTCTGTTTTGTGGTTTTAAATTTTTTAGCTGTTTCTTTAGGACAAATAGGGCATCTTTTGTAGTTGTCACAAAGTGGCAATGGATGCTTGGCCACAAAGCAGCCTGAGCAATAGTGATGAGAACTGACTGAAGTTGTCATTCCCTGAAGCTGTTTTGAGATAAGAATGTTCCAGAGGTATGGGGGGGGGGGGGGAAAGGGGTGCAATAGTACATTCTAGCATGCTAAGGATAAGGAGGGGCTATTCTGTATTTTTCATGGGCATAAGTCTTACCTACGCGGGTTTGTTGCGTTAGAAAAATGACATGCAGTTTTTCTTTGTTACTGGGGTCCACACCGAAGCCCTTCTTCAAAATGATGTATTTGTATTTGGGTTTTCTGGTCAATGAAAGTAATTGCTCTTTATGGTGCATCTTGAGTGGCTAATGTGAACGCATCCAGAAATGTTCTCCTTTTGGCATTTTTCCAGTTTCTAGCATTCATGACATTGCTTTGCACCTGGATTAGTTTGTTTTCTTATCCGGCCTCTATTGCTTTGGAGACATCTTAACTGGATGTCATCTTTGCTTTAGATCCTGGCGGGCAGCCAGCGGCGCCTTACTCAAATGTAATATACTGGGGAGGCAACAGCTTTGCTTTATCCACAGGAGATGCCAGATTCTCTTTCTTTTGTGTCAACCATTTCAGGGGGATACTTAGCTGTTTATTGTGGGCTGTCTCATAGCTCCAAAAATGAGGCTTATGAAACTGAGATATAAAGAAAAAAAAAACTCTTGGAAGATGTGGTGTTTCCTGTATCTGAAATCTTGTAGTTGTTCATGCAAGTTCCCCCGTGAATCCTGAAAACTTGCAGATGACTGGTGGAACATCATGTGAATGATGAATCACCCAGAGCAGTTGAGTTTGAGGGCTGTCTAAATGGAATGATTACCCAAGGAGGTCTGGGATATAAAATGACGCAGGAATACCTTGATATGGTTATATTTCTCTAGCTTCTGGTTAAACTGGATTGCACTTCTCAGGAGGAAAGGCTGAGGGACTTCAGTCTCTTTAGTCTAGAGAAGAGAAGACTGAGGGGGGATCTGATCAACACTTATTTACATATTTAAAGCGTGGGTGTCAAGAGGATGGGGCCTGTCTTTTTTTCACTGGTGACCAGTGACAGGGCAAGAGGTAATGGACACATCAGATGGCACCTGGTAAAAAGATGCGAGCTGTACTGAAGCAGAATTCCTACTTTTGTTTGCCTTCTTATGCTAAAATGAGCTGTGCAGAAGTTCTCAAAAGGCACCAGGACTCACGTGGAGCTGTAACAGACAGCAAGCCCAGAAATGGTGCTTCTCATGTGAAAAAAAGCTTTTAGAACTTGTGGCCCGAGAAGTCTTCAATTAATTTCAGTGCTGTGTTAGTGGGTGCTTTTGTAACGAATGACCAACACTTATTACTCTCAAGAATTTCAGTTAAATTTGTGTAAACTGATAAATGTTAATTTATAGTTAATAGGGAAAAAATCAGAACTGTTTGGTTTGGAAACTGCATGGAGCTCTCTAGTTTGCAACACTCAAAACTGTGAGTCGTTAAGTTTGTGGGAATATGGACACGACTCTGCTATAGTTACACTGCTCCTGTGGATAAAACTATAATTTCAGATCAATCTAGATTCTTACCCTATGTCTTTGACTCTTAGTGTAAAACAAACAATAGATTTTTCAGCTCAGAAAAAGACATCTGTTTTGTCAAGCTCATTTGACTTCACCAAATGCTGTTGGGAAGTGATCACTGGTGCAGCTCGTAAGGGATGGAGACTGGTGTGAGGAAGAAGCCTGTTAAATAACTAGCTGCAGGTGGAAATTGGGCACTTGGGTTTATGGGCTTTGCTTCGGCTGGTTACTGTGGTTATGTGATAAACCAGCAGGAAGGGACTCCTTGCCTTTTGCAAGGCTCGAGCGTTTGAGAGGATGCAGATGCTCGGTTCAAGTCCACGCTCCAACCCCCACTTTGTGCTCTCAGCTCTTTGTGGAGTGTAAGAAAATATTTCTCTTGAAAAACTTTTAGCTTTTACAAGAGGTGAAGCAGGGTCTTAGTTGTGTTTTGAAACGTGTCTTATGAAACTCTAAGATTTTTGGAATTTTTCTGTAGAAATATAAATAGGTCCCTGGAGAATCATTCATAGAATAGCTGGTGTTTTTTGTCTTCTCTCTTTTGAATAGCAATTATCTGTCTGAATATAAAAGGAAAACACAATGACTGTCCTTTGCAATATTTGTGTGTCTTTGGGAGTACAGTCTTTGCCTTCTAGCAAGCTGTGTGAGTTTTCTGATTTCGAAGGTCATTATTGTTAATCAGACCCATCTTCCCCATCTTTGCTGTAATTTTATTCTGAGGCACTGCTTTTGTTGGGAGTTCTGCCAAGAATGTTTTTAATACAACAGACCTGGTTTTACAGCAACCTTGCAAAGTCCAGTTGTCAAAAGCAAACAAAAATAATTACTTGGTTTCTGTCATGTCAAATGTAATTTGAGGAAGCCCAGTCCTTCCCTGAGGTAAATCTAATTTACTTTGCTGCATTTCATCTAGGATTGGTTGCTAGGTTCTTAACGGTGAGCTAACCACAAAAGATCTGATTAGTTTCCTGTCTTATTTTGATCTAGTTCATAGGTTATGCCCTGGTCATTTTTATTAACTAAATTCTGAATGGTCTTATATGACTTCCTTTTGTTTTTATAGCAAAATGTCTATTCAAATCAAAGCTAATTTTTATGCAGTTAATTCCCTTATTTATCATCGTAAAACATCTAGTTTCTTTTTTTAGATCACACTTGGAATAAATTACATGTTATGCAAATGAAATGGTGGCTCTTTCGAAGCTTAAGCTGTTTCTTAATTTATCCTGTTTTTATGGTCTTTCTTGGAGGTACAAAAGTTAATTTCTATTATCTTAAAATCTTTTTTCCTTTAAAGATTGCGTATATATTGAAAGTCGCCGGCCGAATACCCCGTATTTCATCTGCAGCATTCAAGACTTCAAACTGGTAAGGAAAATTTTCACATCTCTTTTTTTTCCCCTGCCCCACTCTCCAGTGAGGTGGCAATATTTCTTGAGCCGTATCTCTCTTCCTGTAGCTCCTTGCTCCTCCTGAGTAAATCTTTAGCTTCTGAAATGGCAGGTAGTTTGCTGTGAGGCCAGCGATCTATCTTTGGTATAGGTTAAGTTAACTGGGCTGTAGAGTTCACATTGTGGTCTATATCATTATATGGTTTTGAAATCCACAGAAATACTGAGTTGAGTGTTTTCGGGAAATTGTGGGCTCGGAAAGTTAAGCTTTTCCTGGGCAGTTCAATTTGGCTGTGCCTTTACCTCCAGCTTTATATAGTGCAGCTGTGTAAATGCGATTGTGTGGGCTGATTGTGGTACCCCCTGCATCCCAGCTGGTGGGGGATGGAGAGGTGAGGATGCAAAGAGAGACTAGAGGGATATGAGAAGTCATTGTTATGATTACTTTTGCCTGCTCTAAGTTCTTTAATTTCTCCATTATTTTTTTTTCTTATTTCATGCATAAAAGGACAAAACCCCTTGATGGCAATTATATTAGCAGAAATGAATCTTCTGTGTGTTTCTCACTGTCATTTTACTATTGGGGAAATAAAGATGTACAGGGGAAAGGACACTCTGTTTCTTTTCTAGTGCAAGATACCGAGAGGAACACAGCCTTGTTTAGCCTTCAGCTAAATATGTCGAGTGAAGCAGGGAAGTTAAAGTCAAGAGCTTTGACATGTCGCCTACTAATTAAGTACAATATGATGTTGGTCCTCATAAACTAGAAGTTTTTGGTTGAGTCTTGCCCTCTACTTCCTGATGTTCTGGGTGCAATTCAGGCATAGGAGTTGGTGGTGTGTTTTTATGGATAAAACCAAGGAACGTAAGGTTATATTTAAAAAGAAAAAGGAGTTAGAAATGTCACAGTAAATGGTGTGTGATACCAGTGCTGTCTTGCAGGGTCGTTCTGGGGCTGAGGCTGGAGTGCCTTTCAGCTTCACTCTTGAAATGAACTGAAGCTTAGCTTGCTATTTCCAGTAAGACTTTTAAATAACAATTTAGTTATGTTTTCTGCAGAACTAGAGGCTGTTTCTATGAAGTCTGGCTGCACAGGGGGGTCGTGGAGTCCCTTTCTCTGGAGATCTTCAAGCCCCACCTGGATGCTGTCCTGTGTGATGTGCTCTGGGCAGCCCTGCTTTGGGAGGGGAGTTGTACTGGATGATCCCTAGAGGTCCCTTCCAACTCTGACAATTCCATGATTCCACGATCAATTCAGCTGAACTGTGTTAGCTCAAGTCATGGGGAACGTTTATCATCTTTTTGCCACTTCTGCAGTACTGGATTCTTTCAAGCTTTTTGGGAGTCATGTAAACAACTTTGTGGAATTGAGAAATAAAATACATTTAGGGGGAGCTGTGGTTATCTAATGATCACACACCCTCCCAGCCCCCATGTCTGATGCCTGTAGTTCTGGTAGGGGATTTTTTGGATCCATTTGGGTTTTTTTTGTTTGATTTTGGGTTGTTTTGGTTTGTAAACATTTCCATACACAAGGATGTCCACTAAGGTTTAGAGACAATGAAACAAGCTGTCTGTTAATATTAAATACAAATGCTTATCCACTTTCCTCCATAACTGCGAATCCAAGTGGTAACTTGCACTAGTTGGGGAGCTCTTCTCACTAATGATATATAATGTAGAATATTCTTAGTGAGAAAGCAATCAGGAATATTTTCTTCTTTTTCAAATACTATTTATGGCTTAAAAGCGTAAAATTTCCTTGTCTTTAAACTGGAGTTTGTACAAATAGAGGAGGGTTTGGTGAGCAGGAATGGAAGATACTTTAGTTGCTGGTGCAGCTTAAATTCCTTGATGGTTTGCTACAATCTTGTGTTCTGGTTCTAGAATTACTGCATAGCTGAGATTCATTTTATGGGGGATTTTTAAGAAGCTAGTCAAACTAACTTTTTTTTTGGTGTTCAGAACGATGTGTGACATGAAAAGTACCACAGAGAGAAAAACCCCATGCCTGTTGTATGTCTTTAAGGAAGTTTTTGTTTGTTTATTTTTCAGTGGAGGATGCCACAGAGAGTTGAAATACACTTGCTTTTATTTTGTCTTGCCACAAAATGACAATGGATGTGAAAAGCACTTTCTAAGTAGATACAGTTCCTTTCTGGTGTAGTATTATTTTTAGAATCTGAGGCAATTCAGTGCCTGTTTAGGACCTAAACAAAGGGTTGGGAGTCTGGACTGAAGCAACAGTGAGTATTTTTAAAGCTGAGCCCCTTGGCTCTCTTCTGTTTTTTTCACCTGTCTGAACTTTGCTTAAGAAAGCAGAGGGATGGTTGTGCAGAAACTGGGAGTGAATGAACAAACACTCACTTCAGCATCTGGCCGCACGCTGAGATCTGAGTGCTGGGTTCAAAAACCAGCCACTTCTCATAGGAACCTTTTCCGTTCAAAAGCTGGTGAGATTTCAGGATGAATGAGCAGGGAAAACATGCAGATATTTTTCTTTCTCTCCCTTTTTCAACAAATGAGAAATTCAGTGTTGGTTCAATTTATCCATGGAATCAAATGTTCCTTTATTCCATTAAGATAGGTCATATTTTTTTAGCTTTTGCCTTCTAATCTCTTTTATCCTTGCACAATCAAGATTTTTGCTGCTATTTCTATATCTTTACTGGCAGCTAACTGGGATTTGCTGAATTGACAGTAAATTTTAGTTACAGCATTAATTTTGTCAAACTTTGTCTTAGGTTCTTTCTGTGTGACAGACTCCAGAATTGATTACTTGTATCTATTAGACCTTTCATAGAGAACCACAGTGATCTTTTTCCTGGCGATTGACCATATGAGCAGCAGAATTCAGTGTAAAGGTAATTTTGTTGCTGGTTCTTTAAAGGTAGAAGATGCTGCCAACCCCGTTGTAGCCTGAGCTGAACCAGCTGAAGTCTCTCTGTGCAGAGAGCTGTTAAATTCCACAGGGATGCCCAGATCTAATACAGTGCAATAATGGACCTGCTGGCTAAAACATGTTTACAGGTTTCCAAATAGGAGCATTATAATAACTTTTTTTACTATACCAGATGTCTTTACTAATAGATAATTTTTTTTTTGTTAATTTAGCTTTTATTAAGATAACAACAGTGATTACAGTGTAATTTAAGTTTCTCCCTGGAAATATTTGGCACATTTGGTATGGATGTTGTTTGCTGATGACGAGAACTCTCCAGCGTTGAGAATGTGTGCATTTTCATTTATAAACCTGAGTTTAACACTGTATTTTTTTTTACTAGAAAGCTTGATTTTTGCAACAGTAGATAGCAACCTGGTTAGTTAACTCATTTTTGTAGAAGGGAAACAGCAGGAATTGGTGGAAAATAATTGACAGATAGAAAAGGAAAGTGTTTCCAGTGAATCTTGTCTTGCTTAGAAAAGAATAATTTTTTTCCAGCTGCCTACGGAGCCAAGTTGCTTCAATAAAAATTGCATGGCAGTACAGCAGGTGTATTCTCCAAAGCAAAAAAAGATGTGTGGTGCTTAAAGTGAACATTAGTTCTCTTTGTGATGCAGTGTTGAGCTGTACCATGGTGTGTGGTGTACTTTTGTTGCATCCGTGTTTCTCCCCACTAAAAAACCAGGATGCCCTTGGTCTGAGCTGCGTCACTGAGGGGGATCTACCTGGTCTTGTCCAGCACTTTGGGTGTTCTCGTGGTCTGTTCAGAAGTGACAGATTGGAGATGTAAAAATCCAGAATAATGTTTCTGTAGCTCTCATGCTATCTTGCTAGTTACTTGTGAGGGTTTGTTTTTTGTTGGGAAATTTGCAGACCGTGGAGGAGCAAGTTCTTTGAGAATCTAGGGTGTAATATGCCATAAATGTTTTCCTTGTTGGCTTCACTTCACCAGTTGGGAATTCTTGAACTTAATATAATTGAACACTGCAATTGCCTTAGCCTATTAGAAGAGTATGAGATAGTTGCTTATACTTAAAAACAAGAAAACCCAACTTAAAAAAACAAGTTACTAGATTGATTCTTTCCCTACTGATTGGGTTATTTTGTGTTCTCCTTGTGATCCAGGAATGTTTTTAACCTCTCTTTAGTGTTAATTCATTCTGCTCTGGATTAATACTATCCTCTTTCAGAATTCAAACCAGATTATCCTTAAGGACTTTGATTAGAAACAAACTCTGGTGAAGCAATGCTTAAACCTGGCTTGGGTTTATTGCCTGACATGTTTTTATTTGTTATCAGTTCCTTCTCTTTCATCCGTGGTACCACTTCTTGGCTCTCGGTTTCTTTGTAGGAGATGCTCCTCCTTCCTTCCAAGCAGGAGCACATCGGGGCAGCTGAACCAGTGGCTGGGTTTAAGTGGCCTTCTCTAAATCTGGATTATACAAGGTTATCATTAGCTTTGGAGTGACTATTCTAACCTTGTTTTATTCCTTGGGAAATGCATTTATTTTAAGCCTGTTATCCATTTTGCAATCTCAGTTACTTTTAAAATACTATTTTTTCTACGAGAAGCAGAAAAATATAATTGGGAAGCTGGAATATGTGGATAAAGCTTGTAAAAGGGCATAATAATATAGCTTTAATACTTTCTTCATGTAACTTGACCGTTGAGCAACTACAAGAAGGAGGAAGATGGTGTTTAGTAGAGCAGTAGAACTGGGATCCATTGGCATTTAATTCAGGCTTCATTGTGGATTTTTGTTTTAGAACAGTCCTTACATCTTGGTGTTTAAATTACACAGACAAGTCAATAATCAGAAGCAGTTAATGCTTAGGTGCATGTTTTTTATCTTTCCCACGTAAGTTTTTCTGATTTTTTTTTTCTTTGAGAAACCGTTAAGGTTGTTTACACTGAGAGATGTCTCCTGTACATCACTCTGCTGCTTTTAACTTAATTCTGCATTTCTAACAATGCACTTCTCTAAACAGTGTGTAGGGCTGTCATAAATACAAATTTTCTAGTCATCACAAAGTTACAGGAGCATACTTTGCTTGAATTTGGCATGAGTCAAATCTTGAAAAAATCTACAGACTTCACAAAGTATTTCTTAAATATTCTTTAGTGCTACAAATACATTGATCAAAGCGTACACAGCACAATAATGACGACTGAGTCATAATGTAGTTGGTGATGAAGAAGCGAGGAGGAGTGAATTGTCTGCAGCCTGAAGTTTTGAACTTTAATAGTTCTGAAATAAATAGCTGGGAATTAAATGTTCCTTCATCTCCCCCCAAATGCTAATTTTCCCGAATTGATACTATCTTCACTCATTTCATGTAGCCCTTCAGAAGTAAGCCTGACTCCAGCTACTTATCCTATTATTGCAGTCTCTGAATTGAAGTCTAAGCTCTGCTAAGAATAAATCAAACCTTCCCCAAATCACTTTGATCTCCTTGTTCTTGAGTTTCTGGCAGAGGAATAGTATCTAGAATTTCTTGAGGAAATAGCTACAGATCTGCTCAGCCAGTCATGTTTGTCTTTCACACACGCTGGTACTTTTTGCTGCTCCATTCCACCCAGCTGTTACCCCCCCAAAAAAAAGAAAACAAGTCTTTATTTTATTTTTATTTGAAGAAGTCTGTGTTTTGAATATGGGAATTCTCACTGAATTTCCTTTTGGAGCAGACCATTTGAAGAAACAGATTTGGATTCTCATCAGATTGAGGATAAAGCTTCAGAGCTGTAGAAGAATAGGAACGTAGTTTTTTATTAAATAGTATTTCATGGTTTTCCATTGTTCTTTAAACCTTGATGAATTCTTTGCATTATAATCAGTGTGTTAAAAACAGTAAAGTTTCTCTTTATCTCTTTATGGTTAACAGGTCCTACCATTCAGTCCATTCTCTTAATTAAAATTTTGACTGTGATTACTTCCAGATCATGAAAACACATGATTAAAACTTAGATGGTGGACTTGTGGATGGTGGATGAGAAAAATCCAATTAATATGCAGAAATTCAGTTGACACGCACGCATGGTGCTCACTGAGATGGCTTTTTGATGTTCTCCCATTGAACTGGGAGGAAGCTTCTCTCAGCCCCATGGGCTGGACATGGGGGAGGCAGAACATAGTGGTAGGTGAGTGTGAAATACCCAGGGCAGCCTGTGGGACTGACACTGAATCGTGTGTGATTTGTGGTCCGTGGAGCTACCAGAGAGGGGTGCTGAGGTGTGTTAGAAATTCTCAAGGATGTCATTCATTTGGGATGGAAAGCGATGCTGTTAGAAAGGCAAGGATCACCCTGTGGGTTGATCAGCCTTTAAAGGGCTTTCTGCTGCACACCTCGGGCTGTGGCCAGGAGTTGTCACTGGCCAAGCACTGCCCTCTGGAGATGTGTTAATGATAATTAATGTCAGCTTAGCTGTGACACCCGGTTAGGTAACACAGATACACACACACACACCCCCCAATTATATAAACTAAAGCGGCTTTAGGGAGAGCTCTGTGATGGGATGTGGGTGAGAAATCCAACAGGAGCCTTCTCTTAAGTCTGATAGAATTTAAGCACCCTTTTGATAGAATTTAAACACCCATTTCTGTCTCTGCCCAGCGGAGCACAGACACGGGCACTTCCTACCAAGCTCTTCATCTGTCTCAAGGTGCAAAAGGCTTCTATGGGAGACAGGAGCCTGCAGGGTTGGGGACAAGATTGTTTTACCCCAATAAAAACTTTTCTCCTCACCTTAAATAACCAGCTGTTGCCTTATATATGTGATGGAACAGTAGTAATTGCATTTCAAATAGGAATATGTTAATTATGCATCGCTGCACACAACCCATGCGTTCCAGCTTTGATTACTTGTCTCAATTTAAATATCAAAAGTGGTAAAGAGCCATGGATATTGGAAATATGTTTATCTGTATGCAGAGATCAGCAGTAAAATAAGATTACTGAATATTAGTGTTTTGACAGAAGGAAACAAAGCATAGTGCAGAAAATCCCTGAGTTTTACATTCCAAGTAAGAGCAGAGTGATTTGAAAGCATAGCTGGTCACAGAATATTACTCTTACAGGTGTATTGAATATAAAGATCGGATTAATTTACTGAAACCAAGGCAATTCCAACTTAGAAGTTAAGTTGAAAAGGGGAAAAAAAGACACATCAGAAATGAAAGGGCAGCTATCATCCAAGAAGTTAATGTGCTTTTTCTCTGCAATAACACCTAGAGGTGAGGTGAGGAGTTAAGTAAACAAGGGCAAGAACTAAAGCCAAAAGAAATCCAGAGCTGCTGGTAATAACAGGATATCTTTGACCATGGTGCAAGCTAATTTCTACAAATATAATTCATCTTGCAGATCTGTCCTTTAATCCCGTCATTTAAGCCTTTCTTGGTATGAATTTCTAGTGTTTGATAAATAAATCCAAATTGCCTTTTTAAGGTTTTCCTTTTTTTTGAGAGAGACAGAACCCAACCAGCAAATGGATTTCAGCAGCATGCTTCTGATTTCTTCCATTTTGACTTAATTTGATGTCACATTTAAAATGCTAATAGGCTACATTTTGAATCTGAGCATCAGAAGAGAAACTTTAAAAATAGGAAAAAAAAAACCAACCTGGTGAATTTTGCCATCCAAAAGCAAACATTATTAATTGTGATGCAGTTGCCCTTTGTGCCTGTGTGTTTACTTGATTGAAGCATCTCGACTGTGGTGCTTTCTCCTTGAAGCCTGATTTGAATGGAGCGTACAGCTGGATTGCCCCAGGGCCTTGTAACAATTTATAGGCTGGATGGAAAGGCAGAAGTGCATAAAAAAGACAGTTGTGAAATGCCGCTAGTGCCCCGTAATAGAAAAGCTGTGTCTGATGACCTTGGCTGCCTGGGCCTGTGGGATCGTTTTGCTGTGATCCAAAGGATTAGAAAATGGAAAGTATTGCATATCACCTGGAATAAAGAGGGAAAAATTAGAAGAAATAGGTTTTTCTGAATTAGGCAGTCTGTGCCTCCTCTCCTTTGCATTCTTCCTGCATTTTAGCAAACATGTTAAAATTACATCTGTTATTCTCTGTGCTGTTACAGGAGCTAGTGTTTTTGAATGCAAATGTCTGGGTGAGGTTTCTGTAGCCACAAGCATTTATGTATTTAAAAGCCTCGTTCTGTTTGTAGATGAATTGATGTTCTGTTCCTGAACTGCAGCTGAATTAATTTGTGGCTAATTTTTCCAGGCCGGTTATGAGGCAGCATGACCTTTCCTTTTTGGTGTGGAAAAAATGCTGATTAATATAGATTCTTGCTTCTCCGGATTCATCTCCCCCTCTACAGTCAGGAAAAAGCTGAAAGATTTTCTTTCTACTCAAGACCTTTGCTGTCCCATTGCTCAATCCCACCTTCAGCATCACAAAGTTTGCTATTAAGGTACGGAGCAGACTTGCTAATCAGGGAGAGATGAACGAGGCGTTTGAAGGAGCGCTGAATTATTTAAAATAATAATAATAAAAAGAAAATTTAGCCTGCAAATGAGACTGGCTTTTCTGTCTAATGTGAAGCAGATGGAAATGCTGCTGTGATTGCAGTGGGGCATGTGTGGGGTGGGAGATTAGTATGAAAACGTGGGTAAAGGGGGCTTGGAAGGAGGTAGCAAGGAATGATGAGGAATCGGAGGTGACAGTTTAAGGATTGCATGGCAGGAGCCGCGCAGTGATTAAATTCACTGATGCTGTCATTGAGCCGTGAGGCTGAAGATAACATTCTCTCCCTGTGCTGAAAACAAGAATCAATACAAACTCCTTGACAGGGGCTAAATTATTAAATAGAGCCTTTCTTACAATGTTTCATTATCTGGGATTTACCTCAGCTGGTGATTTGTCAGCAGTGCAGGGAGATTTGCAGGGCATTTTGTATTAAAATCATTCCAGATGCTTATGAATCCATTTTGGTAATTCTTTTCCTCTTTACAGTGCTCCATAGATTTTATTTTTTATAGATGACGCTTTGCATTTTCACACAGATATAAAGCTGGGGTACACAGGGGGGTTTGCTCTTGTCACATACATGTGGAAAAAAACCCCTTGTTTTTGTAGTAACAGACTGTTGAAGCGCTGAGTTGATTGGCTTGCAAATACCTTGCTAATTTAACACGCCAAAAGCAATGTCTTTCACATGAGAGCTCGGAATTGAAGGAAGGGGAGTATGGCTGCTGTGGAGATTTATGGCTATTGGAGTTTCACTGAACCTGGTTGAAAAATATGGCAATATTCTCTTTATTTTGTTGTATATCTTCTGAAGGCAGGAGCAGAAATCATCCATTCCGAAGTAGCCTAACCAGCATATCTTGCATTCCCAAAGCACACAGGGCTGTGTGAAGACTCTGTATTCAGACCTGCTTGATGCTGGCAGAGATCTGGGATTTCATCAGGGCATTACTTTGTCGAGTCAAGAATGATTAGTGCTTCATGGGGTTTTTTGGTTTTGTTTTTCTCAGTACCTTTGATATTGTAATGCATCAATGGAACTAGATCAGTCTACACAGAGCTGCACTGTTGTGTCACAATTACATCGTTGTTTTTTTTGGAAAGGGAGAGAATTTTCAAATTTGGGAGTTTAAAAATAGATGGTAGCATTGGTAAGAATAAAGGTTAAACAGCTCGAAGTTAAGACTGTATGTTTTTGTATTTTAGGGACCAGCTCCAGTTCTTCCTCTGTTCCCTTCCATATGGCCTAGATCTTTACAGTTTAAACCCAGACTTGACAATGTAGTGCCTATGTCTAAAAAAACCAACACAAACCAACAAAGAACCCAAATTAAAAAGAACCCCCTAACACATAGCAACCAAAGCCCTGCAGAATAATCCACACTTTTTTTTTTTGGTTGGTTATATTATTTACTTTTTTTTTTAAATGTGATTAACCTGTTCATGTTTGCCACGTGTGGTGTTTGGAAGCCCAGTAATTGGAATTTTTGGTGCTGGCTTCTTGCCACCTGAAAAATGAAAGCCTCTCTGGAGGCTGCTGAGGTTTCACCCCCCAAAAAAGGGGGGGGCTCCATCTGAGCATCCCGTGCTGCTGCTGCCGGTGGCGAGATGCTCGTCCGTGTGAGCACCAGGCCATGGGCACGCTCCAACAGGGAGAACATGGCGGAGGGTGCCTTAACGTGAGCTGATGAGGCTTGTCAGCTTGCTTGAAATCAGAAAATTGCTCCCGTTCATTGTAAAGCTGGTTTATTTTGAGAGCCAGCTTCTGTGGAAAACAGAAAAGGGAATTCTGAGAATTGCAGGGGGACAAAAATAGGACTGAATGTGAAATCCCATGCTCATTTTGCAAAACGGCTATTGTGTTCTTTTCCCTAATTTTATAAGGAGGAAAACAGGAAGCACAATTGGTACAAATTCCTTTAACAACACACCCACCCCCTCTTCCATCTGACTGGGAGCCAGGGGCAAAAACTGATATTGAGCAAACAAGGGAAAACAAGAATACACCGCTCAGGGTTGTGGAGTATCATCAGGATTGCTTTTCCCACACTGTGCCCCCAAGAGGGAGATGTGCAGTTAGGAACTGGTACCCAAGAACATGTTTCATAGCAATGTCCTGATTGTAGATAAAGGAAATATAGAATTTAACATCTCTCTGTATATTTGACCTGCCTCTATTTTCAGTTTTGTTCTTCCCTTTGTCATGGTAGCCTGGTCATCAGCACCTGCAGCTTTTTTAACTTCTCTGCTGTCTTGTTTCCTCCTGCTTACCTGTTGTTGTCTCCACTTGGTGCTGAGATGATGGACTGCTACATACATCAGTAGTTGTCAACTTGAAAATACAGAGGAAAAAGATTATTTCTAGTGTTTGGGGAGGGGGGGAAGTATTAAATGGTACATTAGCTGCTTTACATGTAGCAAGAGCAAATGGAGTTAGAATAAATTTAGCCATGTCCTCTAGTGTTGAATAGCGAGGGCATCTGTCATGTTTAATAATGCTTCTGACCTTTAGGATTATTGAAGTTGAAATTTTCTCTCTGGTCATTTGGGGGTACTTGAGCACTGTCAGATTCCTCCTGTCTGCACCGAGTCTCCAAAGAGACATTGTTATGCTTCGTAAACCGGGGAAGATAATTCGTTAAAGAAATTTGTTTTCCCTTTTTCAAAATGGTTTTCCTTAAGGAATGGGAAATATCACTGTGGTCACTAAATTTTGGTGTGATCCATCCCTATCAGAAGGTGTAGATTAAAAAAATACCAGGGGGGAGTAAGCTGCTGGGGAGGGGTGTGGGAGGGAGAACAGGAAAGATGTTCTTCAGGTACCTGGGCTGTGTGTTTGAGCAGCAGGAGTAGGGCAGTGATGGTGCCTCTGTACTGGGCACTGGTGAGGTCTCACCTCAAGTCCTTGGTTCAGTTCTGGGCACTACCTGGGAGCCATTCAGAGCAGAACCAGGGCTTGGGGCTGCCCGGGAGCCTGGGATCCATGGGGTTTGTGTAAATGAGATAATGGGGTCTTTTCCCTGCTTGGGACTTGGAGCGAGTAAGAAGTAGGGATGTGATGGATGTGCATTTTTGACTCTGTAGTCACTGAACACTAATCCATGGAGAATTTGAACTTGTAATTTTGATTAAAGTGATTGATTTTAAATCAGCCTGAGTTCGTTTTGGGCCATTAGAGGGTATTTAAAAGGAAAATAACTCTTTAATTAAATTAGTAGTACGTAAGTATCCTGCTCTGCTTTCTGAGCAGAACTTGTGTGTGTTTTTTTTAATCTTATTCCTTTCCCTGTCTTGTTTCTTGGCGCATTTAAAGTTTAAAAGCAATGCAAAATTAGTAAAACTTGTTTTAAGCAAATCTTAAACTTTGTTTGAAGTTCTTTTTCCTTTTGGAAAACATAGAAGCTGTGCTATTCTGTAAAGCAAATCTTGTTCCATCCACCTGTATGTCCTCTTAATATATCTCATGTAAGGAATGTAAAAATATAAAACATGTAAAATAACAAACTGCATTTCCCTTTGATTTGTAAATCATCAATTTTAAATTAGCAAAAGGCCAGTTGTAATTAAAACATAAAATATAAAGTAGAAATCCATCTAAATGTAAGAATCGTTCACAAAAATAAAAAGTTCTCAGAGCGTGGTTCTATGAAAATAAGTATTATTCTACAGTTTCTGTGACAAAGAATCACAAGAGGCACCGTTTCCTAGGTCAGTAAACATCTTAGAAATATTGGAAAGGTAGAGAGAGGCAAAAGAGGAACCCTAAATTGAGCCTAATGACATGGCTCAGAAGTTCTTGGATTTTTAATAGAAAATATGACAGTTGTAGTTTTGCTGTAGAACTCTGGGGAGAGGCAATGTCTCACTCTTAGGGTACATATAGGATCTTTGCTGGGACAAGGGTTGGAATGAGCCTGTGTGCCCAGTGCAGCAGACTCTGATCTAGGACATTATAGATAAGATTTGATGAGCTGTAAGGAAGGTGGTTCTATTTACAAATTCCTTTCCTCTTATATCACACGTACCATTAGGGTTGTTGAACTTTTGGGTCTTGTTTGTCCATATTTCATGGCTAATTATTTGTGCAAAGCTGTGTATTTTCTTTTGGAGTTGAGATTTCCTTGGAGTGGATTCAGCACTAGTTGTGGGCAGTGTGAGGATTTTGGCAGGTCAAATTATCAATTTAATTCCTTAAAATACTGAATTGTGAAGGTGCTGCTGCTGGTTGTGTCTCATATTGGTGACTGTGGGGGGAAGATTCATCCCTTCTGCTGTGGTTTGCAGTTGGAGAATTAGATGGCTGATTCGGAGGGGCTTTTTTCAAATTTCCCACTGTCACCAAAGTGCTTGCACTTTCTCTTTTATGTTCTGTATCCTAATTTTGCTGAGAAAGCTTAACTAATGCTTTACAGTCAGCGAACATCCCAGGAAGGCTGTATGCCACGGTTATGACTCAGTGTCATACACATCTTCATCAGCTGCGTGAAGTATCTAAGAAATACTAGAGTAGCTGCAGTATAAAATAGATGGAAAAATCAACATAACCGTGATTTCCTATATGGAAAAGATTCCTGATTAGTGTGAAGGCCCCTTGACAGCTTTAGCAATTTGTTTACAAGTAACCGTGCAGCAGAGACAGTGATAAATGTGGCATCTGTATATTTGTTGTATATAGAGAAAGGGAGGGAATGGTTAAGCTGAGGTTTTACACGTAACCTTGCAGAAAGGGAAGGGGATGGAACATTAATGGCAGGAATATTGCTTTAGATTAAGGATTTGCTGCTGTTTATACCCTACTGGCTACAAACATTTCTAGAATATTCGATTTACGGAAAGAATCAAGTAGTTAAGATAAAAGAATATACATGATTCACTAGTGTGAAATAGACATAATTTATGCTCTGTATCTACTGTAGTTATGATTAGTGACCTAAGGCTGTTGAACTTCCTCTTTATGGATTGTGAAAATGCTGTGACGGTTTTCAAGGGAATTGCTCTCTTTGAGTTTGAAGAGATGAAAATGGGTCTGCTAACAAGGACCAGCTTCAGTATGTGCTTTCATATTCTTCTGTTTAAAAAAAAAAAAGGGGGGGGGGAGAGGCAACTGGGTGCTTTGATATGTCTGAACCTTAGGACCTTGTGCCTTGTGAGGCAGAAGGTGCATAATATATAATATCCCACAATGTATGCAAGGTGTGCCGAGAAATCCGCAGGAAGGATATTCCCTTGGATGCTTTTCAGAATATCTGTAGCTGAATGGGTTGAGAAATATATTTTTACCAAAGGAAGCTACTATTTGGTGTTAGTTTCCTTGTTCTGAGCTCTTGTAGTATTTCATATATTTGTATTACAAAACTGTTTGTAAATCCAGGAATTCTGGCTCCTCTGCTGTGCTAATAATGATCAAAGAAGGTTATTATCGCCAGTACAGACTGTGATTGAGTGTTTCCCTGCATTATTTGTAAGGAAAATAAATTTGTAAAGAAACACCTGAAAATTGTATACTGATTTTAGATGCTGTTTGTGTGTGCTATTCTGAGCCCTGAGAACGTTCTTTAAATATGAACCGTTTGAGTTTTGAAGTAGTTCGAGCCTTTAAGCTAAAAACATCATACTCTGAAGTGCAAAATTCTGTGAACTGTGGTTAAAACATCATCATCAATCTCTCACCCGGAAAGCGCAGCTGCCGAGATGCTCTCTGGGGGCTTCAGCAGAACCTGCTCCTGGTTTGTCCTGTGCAGTCACATACACGAGCTTGTGAACGCAGAAGTCAGAGCCATGGTGTGGCCAGAAAGCTCAGAAAATTGCATAAGCTTCTCAAATATGTGCTTTGATACTGATTTAAATAAGCTTCTCCCTCTAATGTATGCATCAAAGAGAGGGAAAGTGCCTTGTTTTACTGTGGAATCTCTCCACTCCCCCCCCAGGTAAGACTCCCAGGAAGCAGTTTGAAGAACTAAGCTCATGGTGATTTTAAAAACAATTTTCTTAGTCATGCTGAGAAGATTGTATTTGGTAAAAGGAAACTAATCTAAATAATGAGCTATCTCTAAAACAGTCAAATAAGTTTTACGTAAATTTCCTCAATAAGCTTTAGTAACTCTGAGTTTGGGTGTTTTGATTGGCTTTAAGAAAAGTTTTTCTTTTTCGTTAAGTACTCTGCCAGTTTCTGCAATTATAGGTAGTGGTTGCACACAGAATTCTTAACCGGGTGTCCTGTTGTTTTCAATAAGTATGGGGGGAAAATCAGTTATTGTGATAGGCTTCATATAAATCCTTTTGCCCAGAACAACGGGGAAGATACAAACTTTCAATAACAATACCTGGTGTTTTCTGGGACAGGAGCATCTTGTGATTCAGTGATGGGTTCCACCCAGTGCCTCTAGAAATAAAGAAACTTAATTTGAATTCTACAGGACTGACTGGTGTATGGAACTGCTAGTTGGTCTGTATTCTATATATTGCCTTGGCTGGCTTCAGTCTCCATTCAGGTGAGAGTGCAGACGGTGCCCCTCATACATGTACTATCTCTTTTAAAGATTGGATATCTTTGCTTCCCTTGTGGTTCATCTCAGTTGTCTATATGTTCACACACAACTTTCAGCACTTGAGGAAAGGTTTTGGTTTATTTTTTTTTTCTGTACCTCTCTCCCAACTTTTCCTCTGAGCATTTTTCTTTTATAGGAATAAAATACATCCATTTTATTCTCCAGTGCAGTTAATTCTGATTTTAGCATTTGCATTATCTCACTATTTCCAGATGAATGGAGGTCATCTTTCCAACCCACAGGTTTAGATTAGATTGTAGCCTGTGGACCTGGGTTGGTGTATATTTATTTATTACTGATTTACATATAAATACAAAGAAAAAAATATGAAGCCTAGTGTTGCTAATTCTAGCTATTGATATCGTGCCAGACAATACAATCTGTATTAGAAATTCCCTGTGTGTGAGATACGGTCCTGTCTTTTGCAATTTTTTTTATTTTAAGACTGGTTCTTTTTCCCTTGATGAGCTGCTCTGCTTTGTTTCACATCAGTTACTGTCAGTGTTATTTTTATTAAGGCCATGTCATGGCCCTGTTTATCAGCCAGTGTCTGTACACCCTAATACATGAAGTGTGTTTGTAGAAAACATATTTTTTTTTCTGGTTTAAGAGGTTAGCTTTTTCTCTGACACAGTGTGCAGTTTCTTAGAGGATGTAACCATTTAAGTAACTGACCATTTCTTAAGCAAATACTTACATCCCAGGAGAAGCTGCACAAGAAAACACTGACTTTTCCAGGTGGTTATTTTCCAAATGCGCTTGTTTGGTGTGCATTTGATTATGAACAATGATTAGGAACAGCATGTGATTATGTGGTGAAACAGCCAAATCACAGGATCTGTCTGATCGACCTCTTTTTTTTATCTTTTCTTTCTATAATTTTAAAGCCCAGATTCCTAGCAGAGCTGGGCCAGTTTGCAGAGGGGCTTTAATTTTTCCTGATGTAAAATTCCCCTGACTATTAGGCAATATTTTAACAGCCCTATGACTGTTTAAACTCTGTGCTGGGTTTGCAGAGCAAACTGTCTCCTGATTGTTTCATCCTTTCAGCTCTTGGTATCTCTTTGTGAAAAGGTAAACCCCTTAGTGAGATGTTAAAGAAAATGTGGCCTCTTGATATTTAAAAGGTGAGAAATCTATTTAAACTGTATATGATGGCTCCAAACAGTCCCACTGCTGTGTGCTGCTTGTTTTAATACAAGTGATAAATACTGCAGCTGGTGGTGCTCAGCAATTACATTTGAGCTATATCCTATAAATGACATATAATGGCAAATGTCAGGCATAGTCTGAATGGTGTCTTCATTTCAGTGTTGCATTTCTTTAGGATAATGCTTAAAAAACCCCAGCCCTTAATGGAATTTAATTACCAGAGCATATATTCAATGATTAGTTCAATGTATTTATAATCCCATTAGTTGTTAGGTAACTGTTTGCTTATTATGCTTGACACTGAGTGTATGTGATGAAGGATGTGTGTGGGATGCAGAGCAGCAATGGAGATGTTAATAAACTGGGTGTTATGAGGGTCCTATCGACGCCGTGTCACCAGCTTCCTGCCAGGGTTCCTTCTGTTCCTTCCACAACCTGTAAGCAAAGTGGAATTTGTAGAAGCAGCAAATACGAACAGAGGTGCTGTGATCAAAAATAGTGCCTTATGCTTAGTGCTCTCCCTAGTAGTGATTTTAATTACAGCCCATTAATGAATTCTCACTCACCCCTGCTTGCATCTTTCCTATGGGGCTTTTGTGATACTTTTAGAAATAATGACTGGGATTTTTGTACCGTAGAGCTGGGTGTGCTGTATATAGAAAACATAGACCCACAGAATGGTTTGGGTTGGAAAGGGCCTTAAAGATAGTATCACAGAATCATAGAATCGTTTGAGTTGGAAGGGACCGTAAAGATTGAGTTCCAACCCCCCTGCCCTGGGCAGGGACACCTCCCACCAGGCCAGGTTGCTCCAAGCCCCATCCAACCTGGCCTTGAACCCCTCCAGGGATGGGGCAGCCACAATTTCCCTTGGCAACCCGGGCCAGAGTCTCAGCACCCTCACACCAAATAATTTCTTCCCAAGATCTAATCTAAATCTCCCTTCTTCCATTGTCAAACCCTTCCCCCATGTCCTGTGGCTCTCCTTCCTGATCATGAGTCCCTCCCCAGCTTTCCTGGAGCCCTTTTAGGAACTGGAATAGGAACTGGAAGTGGCTCTTAGGTCTCCCCGGAGCCTTCAAATGCAGCAGGTCTGTGTGTTGTGAAGCCTCCCCAGCAGGAGCATAGTGCCAGGTTAATGGGGGTGTTCCCTGGGGACGTGGCTTGTTCAAACTAAAATAGCAAAACCTGGTTGGACCCAGCTGCCTGTCCCCAACTATGGTGTCTGTCCATACTCCACTTTGGGGAGGCAGCACGGACCAACAAAGTCCATCTGCACAGGCTTAAACAGATATATGTGTTTATTTACACAGTCAGTTGGAGAAAGCTTTTTGTGTCACAACAGCTTTTCTGGTGGGGGAAATGGGTGGACGCCGTCGTCTTCGAGCCCTGACAGCTATAATTAAACAGGCTTGTTCGCGGGGAGTTGTGCACTGTAATTGTGTGGTTACTTTATGCTTTTGCTCAGCATAACTGACACCATGAACCACAGATGGGATTCAGAGAACATAAAAGGGAAACGGAGCAGAAAGATACCACAAAGGGATTAAATGAGGTAGTAAGCAATGACCCATAACCTTCATGAAAGATCTTATGATAGTTTTATTTTAAGCCAGTCAGTTTTTTAAGCATAACTGCTTTTTTTTTTTTTTTACAAGATGAAATTATCTTTTGTTGTTTAGAATCACACTGTAATTTTAAGGGTGTTTTCCTACTTAAGTATATTTCTTTGACAAAAAAAGAGGTGACTTGCTAGATGTTGGCAGAGTGAGCAGCTTTGTTTCTAGTAAAGCTGAAAAGTTTATGGAGTAAATATTATAGTTTTAAATACGGATATCTTTTATGATCATGACCTGAACTGAATAATGTTCTTTTTCTCCTTGAAATCTCTAAAGGGGCTGTGTCCAGTTCTGTCTGGGGATTGCTCCGAAGCTGAGTCTGTGAAGGAATATGTATTTAATGTCTGATATTTGATATATTGTGGGACGAAGTGTGCTGTTTCTGATCCTCTATTTCTGTGTGACCACAGCTAAAAGTAGGGATGATGGGATTAATACTGAATGTTGCAGGTAAAGAGGAAATTGCCTCAGGAATTTGGGTAGAAACCACAAGTAACATGGGCAAAGACTGCATAGTGTAGTTTCTTGTTTGGTCCCAGTTAACCTCTTCTGTAATCTTATTAAAAACAGAAGATGATGTCGGTTGCTGATTGATCCCATTTTCTGAGGTGTGAATATGAGTGAAATTCCAAAGGAATGAAAAAAGGTGGGTGCTTTTTTGGTACTGAAAGAGGGAAGTCCCCAGGGCTCAGTACAAAGGGCTGGTTAGAAGTCGAATGTATTGAAAACTATTTTACCTTTGGCAGATGGCCAATGCCCTTGTAGCTTCATTTTCAAGTAACCATGAAGTCTCGTGTTGATCAATTCTAATTTGCATTTGTTTTTATGTAATTACACATACTCTTTTGCAAGTATAAAAGTATGCCATTCTGTTACTAACCTGGCTGACTTGGGCCAATAACTTTTGTATGTACTTCTCTTTGGTTTTCTGTCTCAGTAGAAAACAGGAGACTTCATATTAAGTTTTAATGGCCCTACGCTGTCAAAGGATAAGATTTTAAATAGTTAACTCTTCATTAACAAAATTTATAAAGGCTAAATACTCCATTTCAGTTGGCCGTTTCATAGTTGCCTTTTAGAATATCTTTCAAGATTCAAAAAGGACAGGCTTAATTTTTGTTTGGCTCATGACAAGTGTCTTATTAAAGCTATTGTTCCGTCTGGGCTTAGGTCCTGGAAAGGAATGCCTATTTGCCTAATGGCTTTTCTGTTTGTTCCTTGTTTTTCCTTTTTCTTTCATGTGAGGCCTAATTCATGGATCAATATCCGATCGTGAGACATTCCGCATAATCGATGTCGGCCTCTCTGTGTCGAGGGAACTTGCTGACATGCACCCCTTGGCAGTTCATTTGGAAGAAAATAATTCGAGGACATTGTTTTGAAAACAGGGAGAAAATAGTAGCAGAAGAAGGGAATGGAGGTGTCTGAACGAGTTTGTCACCCGAGTCCGATTCTAGCTGAGAGTCACAAGCTCTTTGAGGATGAAGCTGTTATCAATATGTTGGAGACGTATGTTATTTTCTCTCTAAAGTGTAATTTTAGGAGTGTGGAGCTCCCCTCCTTATTGGTGCCATTGGTGTGGGGTGATATTTGGCTAATTGGTGAGGTGCTAATGTGTGACACCCCCCAGTGGAGCTGTAACCTCTAAATGTGCATCACTTCCCTGCTTTGGTGGGTGAGCAGGTGGGGTGTCTGCAAAGGACAAAACTAATCCAGCATAATGGTTTTACTGGGAGGGTCTGCTGGTAAAGATGGGTCTAGGTCCTAGTTACATCTTTGCTCCAATTATAGCAGAGCAGCTCTTGGGAGACTGGGGCTGAGTTTTGGCTTAATTATTTCAGGGTTTTTTGGACATCTGGAAAGCAGAAATTGAGGGGAAGGCAAGATTTATGAGTGACAGTAAGCACAATTAAGAGCTGGTAGGTAACATTTATTTCATATTAGTTGACTTCTGTAGAAGTGTAGAGGAGAAGGCAGTGAAGAGGACCAGACAGAGGGAAGAGAAAAATGCTTTCAGATAGTTCAGTTTGTTGAGCTTTGTCTTAGAAGTTTATTGAATTGAAGCACAATAAAATTCAGTGCTAACTTGTGTCCTTATGAAGCTGACTTTACTGTTGGATTCACTGAGGTTCAGGTAGTTTTCTAGTGGTATTTATTGCTGTTTCTGATGGATCTTTCTCTATTTCTCAGTTCCCATAATTATGGCAATGGTCCTATCCCACCAGAACATCCTGTGTTAATTAAATTGCAACGTAGCAAGTTTGGATAGTACAGTTCTTCTGGGCATCAGAAGACTGTATTTTTTTAAGACAGTCTAGCAACTGTAATGCCAAACCACCCACAGGAGGAGACAACATATGGCAGCTCCTGTGAATTAGCATGCGGATAAGTAGCGTGTCACCTCGTGGTTTTCAAAAAGGCTTGAGCCTTGATAGCTGGATTCTGAGGTGTTGGCTACCTGGGTGTCTCCCCACAAGGCAGAAAACACAGCCTTGCAGATAATGAGTCATGATCAAGACTAATTTTGGCCGTGTTCTGCAATTGTTTCAGGGTGTAGGCAAAGAGATTGTTGTTCTATATTTGCATACGTGCACATTGGTATCTGTGCAGGCTGAGATTTACAGGTGGTTTTATGGGACTTGCATGTTTTCCCCTTTCCTTGTTCCTCCTTGTAGGGAGCAACTCTATCTACAAATAACCTGTCTATACTGCATAATGTTTGCTGCTGTTTGCAAACAGTTCTGCTCAAACTTTGTAGAAGCTGTAGTAGAGATGGTAGAACAAATAATATTCTCAGCAAAGCAGTGTGGCTTTGAGCAAAAAGACTCTTGTTTCTCTTACAGTCTTCAGAACAGCCGTGTCCCTGCAGAGGGTGAGTCTTCACGTGCCTGTATCTCTGAGTGGAAAAGTCTGAGGTTCAGGGGAAGGTGTGATGCTTGTTTTATATCCCAGTTGTTTGTACACAGACTGAAAATCTCCATCATGCTGGGCTTGGACTAGATGATCTCCTGAGGTCCCTTCCAACCCCGTATCATTCTGTGACTTCCTGAATTCCAAAAGGAGTGTCATTTGTTAAACTGGTGAACAGAAAGGGCCAGGAGAAATTCTTGCTGTAAACAATCTCCGCATGTCAAGAGCATGGCGTGGTGCAAAAATCCCATATTGTTTTGTCGATAAATTACGCTTTCTCCGACATAGATCACAGAAATGGGGCTTTACCCTGGAAACAGCAATATTTGATACCCCAGGCAGCTTCTTCCCAGCTCAGCTCCCACTTGGCTGAATGCACTGATCGATTATCCGCGGCTTAACCCAGCCTTCTCATTTCCTGCCGGCCATTACTGCGCTCAATCAGCCGCCGTCTTTGTGGCCTGCCTTGTGTGCCGAGATAAGCCAGCGAGGCATGTTTCTATTAGAAAAGCTCTTGTAGATGGAATACTCATTAGATAACACTAACAGGTTTAGAGGTTGCAGTCTTTGTGTTGGCTCAGGTTAGGAGGAGGGGAACCAAAAGGGCTGCTGCCTTCTATTTGAGGGGGCAGAGAGGATTAAACTGCACGTTGCTGTATTTAGAGCTTGTATTTTCTGTCTGAATACTGATAGCTCTCATTTTAACAAAGCTTCTGTGTTTGCAAGAAGTAATTACGTGTTAATATGCGTGCATCTGAATTAAATAATCAAGCTGCAAAAAATAACATTCATTTGTAGTAATAACCTCTGTATTTCCAAGCTGGCTTTTCTTGGCTTACAAACAACTGATCAGGTTTCTTATTTAATTAGAAAACAGCTACACAAAGATGTCCTGAGAACTTTAAATTGCATGTGCGATTGCAGAGTGGGAAGAAAAACGATCCTTGCTCTATCTCTTTAGCTCCTGATTTCCAGATACTTTCATTTCTGTGTCCCTCATTGTGCTTTTTTTTTTCTTTTTCCCTCCCCAGGGAAACTGGTGTGAGTGGTGTTTATTTTTCTTTTTCCCTCCTTTGAATATTAATAAATGTCAAAATTGAGTAAGTGTTAAAAAAAATGCTTCTGGAGCAATGGGTGGCAATTCCATGTGACAGGGAGAGGCACAGCAAGTGGAGCAAAGTCACATCTACCACTAGTGTGGGAGTCAGGCTAATGCTGTGTCACTGAGCAGAATGAAACTGTTTGTGTGTAATGAAATAGTCTTTTTGGGGGGACAAAGAGTGCCCCAAAGGAGTGGGTTAATTTCTAGTGCTAAAAAAGAAAGAAAACGTCCACTTGAAAACTGGCTCTGTGAGGCCAGAGCTTCTGTGCAATGCACAAGGGGTTTATTTTCGACAGTGGAGTGACTGTTAATATGTTTACCATGCTGCTTCAAATAATACAAAGAATTTAGTAGCTTAGAATGAATCGCATGATCTTTTCTTGTTCTCTGATAAGAAAAATTTTCATTGTTGAAAAGGTGTTTGAAGGGAAAGATGTTCTTTTGCTTGTTTCTGTTTTGCTGTTTGTTTCTTTGAAATGGCTACTCTTCGGTGGCTCCTGCGTGCCCATCTGTCATCTCCAGCATTTGGGATATTGTTTCCAAAGCTAGTTGTGATTTACCACGGTATCTAAATAGGGCAAGTAATGAAGGATACTGCTTAAATCCCTCGGAGAGAATCTGCAGGACATCTGCGATCGTTTGCACAGTTTGGTTAGTCATAACCCTGGGAAGAGAATGTGGAATCTCTTAAGATAGGAATTGTAATGGGCAATAACTGTTTGCAAGTGTGTTTTAACAGCAGACTGGCACCTTGGAGTTGTCACAAATGCTGAGGAAATCAGTACATTCATTCTTCTAAAGAGAACCTGTACATTTATTTTTTCTCTTTTTAATTAAGAGGCTTATTTTTAAATGGAAGCAGACCAGGTGCTGGTGAGCTGGGATGCTTTAATCCATTTACAGATTGTATCTAATTGTTGTTCAATGTCCAAAACCGATTCGTGGTTTTTTAAAAGGAACAAAAAGCAAACCAGCAGCAACAACAAAACCCCCAAACGAGTGCTTTTTGAGCACTGCAGCGATAAGACACTATTTTCATTTAAGGGGAGAATGGGATTTTGTAGCAGAGGGGAATCTTTTTGAGCTGACAGACACTTTAAAGCACTTGCCATTGCTGTGATTTCTACAAGCCTGAATTTGGTAGTGACTCTGCAGCTTTTCATATATAAAGGTGAAAAAAAAAAAGTAGCATTTTATGAAGTAGAGACATCTCTTTTGTGTGCACATGGTTCTAAAATAAATAGTCTAACACAGAAGTTGGCGCCTTGACACCTCTGAGTATAGCCTGCTCTGTAAATGACATACACATTTAGAAAGTTGGCTGACAAACGAGCATGTCTAGGAATGTCTGTGCAATGAGGGATGGAAATGTGGAAAACAAGATTGTGGCAGACGTTTTATATTTTTAGGGAGGCTGAAACGTCAGGTTAAACCCCACAAAATCATGCATGTTGGAGAGTAGGTACAGAAAACACTTTTCAAGAGGAAGCTTTTGAATTAATTGGACAAAGAGAGGCCATCATGGTGAAAAGAGGTATTTAAGAAGGAGATCAGATCACCCTTTCCAAAAAAAATCCCACTGAAACCCAACTGCATTGGCAGAGCACAAATAGCAGCATATTGGTACATCAGTGTATTTTTAGGCACATCATTGTCCAGAGACTTTTCTATAAAAAGTTACTTGCACATGGCAGTTGTGAGTGACGTTTTTGTTGCCACGTTCCTTACGTGTGGAGACATTGAGCCGTGCCCTGCGTGTGCCTTTCATGCTTGAAGTGGGGAGGCACAGTCAGCTTTGGGGAGCATGTCCTGCTTTCCCTTTTGAAAGGTATAGAATGAGTCCAATAATTTTTAATGATCTCTACAGTGGACATAGATTCATAGAATCATCTGGCTGGAAGGGACCTCCAAAGGCCATCTAGTCCGACACCCCCCCCCCCGCAGTCACAGGGACACCCCCAACTAGAGCAGGTTGCCCAGGGCCTCCTCAAGCCTCCCCTTGAATGTCTCCAGGGAAGGGGCCTCCACCACCTCCCTGGGCACCCAGTTCCAGTGCTCCACCACCCTCAGTGGAAAGAAATTAGTCCTAAGATCCAATCGACATCTGCTTTTCTCCAGCTTAAACCCATTGCCCCTCATCCTGTCACTGCAGGCCTCTGGAAACAGGCTGTCCCCAGCCTTCCTGTAGCCCCCCCTCAGGTACTGGAAGGCCCCTACAAGGTCTATGTTCATCTCTTTCTGTCATTTGTAATTAATTCAAAATGCCTGATTCATAAGCTTCAGTTTTTAAGACTTAAAAGCGTAGGAATTGATGTATGCTGTGGCTTCAGATCTATGCTTGGACACACAATTTAGATTGATTGTCTGTTGGTTTTATTACCTGTTTTGGTTTATTTTGTTTCCTCCATAGTTTTGAAAGCTAGGTTATTTTTGGTTCTGAAGCATAATGACAGAAAAGCTGCTTCTGTGTGTTACAAAAACCCCTGTAATTTCTTTTTCCTTGTAATCTTCCCCTCTGACAACGTCTCACACCTACATGATCAGCCTAACGAGGTCTGTACCATTTGATGTTGGCAGCCTTAGTGTAGGGCAATTCATCATTTCCTGGAAAACTTCTTGGATTCTGCCAGAGTCCTGCAATTCAATCTCAGTCCCCCTGTTCTTCCTGATTGTGAATCTGATTTGAGGGGAGGGAATGTTGTTCTTCTCTTTCACTGAGCAGAGCAACTGTCAACCTCTGGAATAAAACAGGCTGAAGGGAACAAAGAACTGAAGCATTCAGTGAATCTGAGAACAAAGTTTTAGATTGGGAAATGCCTACCTTCCCATCAGATTAAAATTGCTTGAATTAGCAAAAAGCTGTGTGTAGATGTTAAGCTTTCTGAGGTGTGGGATTTTTGCATGATGAGGTGATAAAATACTGCAAAACATTGTAAATACTTTGCCTGTCTTCATTGTGTGTTAGTGTGTGGATATTTTGTATAAACTCTTGTGTAATCCTTTGCAATTCCTTTTTTTTTAAACACATTTTGAGTAACTTGGGCGTTTTCAGTGAGGCTTACAGGAGACACATCGATAACCCAAAACTCCTCTTTCTATTGGGTGAGCTGGGAGGGTGTTTTGGGAGGAGAGGAGATAGCCCTTTATGGCAGCAAGTGGAAAAACCTCACTTCCAACCAATTTCTTCCACCTGAGTGTGTCCAGATGCTGTTTAAGTGTTGCCCTTAGCCCCATCCCCGTGCTGCTAAAAGCCCTGTACTATTCTGAGATACATAAAGAATCTGAGCCAGGGAGGTGGTTGCATCACCATCTCCTTTACAACCTTGGCCTAATTCAAAGCTCTGACCCCCCCAGCTCACGGCTCTGTGTGATGCCAGGGCAATCAAAGCACTTCAGGGTTTTGATTCCTCCCTTTCTGTTGTAATGGAACCTCAATGTGTGCACAGGTAGAGGATGTACCCAACACTGCATTTTGTAGTCCTCCTCGATGATTGCACATACAGAGGTACTCACACCTGGACCGTGCTCCTTGGAGGGTTGTACTGTTTGAAGGATGCCCAGCTTTAGTGCTGTAAACCAAGAAAATCACAGCATTAGCTTTCTGATGTTTGTTGTAAATTGTCCATGCATAGAAGTGAGTAGTTTTCATGACACAAAGTGCTGCTCCCTGGGTGCTCTCAGGGCTTTTGGGTGCTTTCTCCTCGCAGCTGAGAAATGCAAAGAGAATTTGCAGAGAGATGCTGGGTTAATGTTTCCCATCATTGCTGGCTGCAGTTCCTGTTAGCACTCATAGAATTTATGAACTCTTAGCAACAGGGTAATAAAACATTTACTTGCAAATTTATTTATTTTTTTGGTTTTCAGCATTGAGAGAGACTTTTCATAAAGACAGATGCACAGAACTTGATTCCAGGAGAGCAGGAAAATCTGCAACCACGGCTTTGGAACAGCAGCAATCAGTGTTGCCTCTGACTGTCCTCTTAGGTTTCTTTAATGAATTAGAAGAACTTGTTGGCTTTGACTGCAAATGTGTCTTCCAATGTGTCTCTCTTTTTAAACTTTTTTTTTAGAGTAGGTTGAGGTTTTTGCTGTAGAGCACAAATATGCTTAGTGTGTTCTTGAATGTTTTTTTTGAGGCATTCATTCAGGACATAGAGCACACGTGGTAGTGGGGGATTAGTTTCCAAACTATTTTCCTAGCACAATGCTGCCACTAGCAGTTTTTTGGTGGTATTACATGTGTTTTTAATCAAAGGCTTCAAGGAGTGCATTTAAGGGAAAGATTTTGATGTTGTTTGTTAAGCAGAAAGGGTGGAAATTGCTGTCACAACCAGGCCGATGTAAACAGGAGAGATAAGAACTTTCTGGTCCAGTAACCTGTGATTTAACTTGTAAATGTCAGTGTTTTACGAGTGTCTTAGAAGGGTCGAGAGGACTGTAATCCAGAAACAGCAAACAGCGCTCGCAGTTGCCTCATGCCAAAAGAATGTTAATTTCCCTTTAGGGTTCCCTCTGTTTCTGCAAATGTTTTGGAGTGGTAGGAAGAATTGACAACTGAGGGTTTCAAAGATAAACTGAAGCAGAGAGTCTGTAATAACCGGATCTAAAAATTCTCTTTTGAAGTGGTGTTTGTGCTTCAGTTTCCTTCTAAGAAGGAATAAACCGGTCGCTGGATCCTCAAATGAAAAAGGAGCACTTGAGGAAGATAGTTTTCTGTAAATTTTGCTGTTGGTTTTGTGGGGTGCTGAGCAGTCAGAGTCTATAATTACTGGGACTGAAGCGCAGCATCCTGTTCTTGTGTGTAACGGAGTGTAATAAAGAACATTGACGGTTATTTCTGAATCCATCTGTCCTTGGGGGGAGAAATCTGGTAGCTCTTGGTTACAACTATTAAGAATGGTTGCATTGAATTACATTGCTATTGATAATCTTCTTTTTTCCAAATTATGTTGTTATTGTTTTGGGTGCCCCCCCCCCCCCGCGTTTGGCCATAAATACTTGTTGTTGATAGAAATTAGCAGACTTAGATTGTGTTGCATGAAGCCAAAAATTGCAGTCCTTTTCTGATCCCTGCTTCTCCTTTTCTTGGGTTCGTTTTTTATTTTTGAGCAAACAGGTTGGTATTTGCTGGTCACAGAGAGATACAACTGCTCGAGGACACAGTGGGTTCTTGTTGCCTTTGTCTGGCTTGAAAGTCAGTCTGTCTTTAGCACATTGCCCTTCTTTCATTGTTGCAGAAATATTTTCCTTCCTTTTGGGCCTTTACCTCAGGTCTTCATCGGTGTGAAAACAAATTTTATACTTTAGAAGATTGTGTCAGATGTGGTCTGATTTCCTTTTTAGTAATGCCTTTAGACTTTCTTTTTCAGAGTAAACGGGACCACCTCCTTATGAATGTCAAATGGTACTATCGCCAGTCTGAAGTCCCAGATTCAGTCTATCAGCATTTGGTTCAGGACAGACACAATGAGAACGGTAAGTTAGGCCCTGCAGAGCAAGGCCTCCTTTACTTGAACTCAGAATTTTTCAGTTTTAACAGTCCAGAAAGCAAGAGCACTTTCACATAGGGATGTGAAGCAAAGGCTGTTGGTGAAAACCATGTATTTATTGGAAGATGGATGATGGTGTTTCTTACCTGCCGAGTTCCCCCTTTTCTTTTTGCAAAAACAAATGTGATCTTGGCTTTAATAGAAGCAAAAGAAACTGTAGTAGCTATTCTAGTGTCTTTTATCTCCTGCCTCTAGGGGAGACATAACGTTTGCTTCTGTTCTTACCAGGGAATTTTCTTGAGGCAACTGTTAAAATTCTGAAGATACTCCAAGGTGAAGTGTGATAATAAAAGTTGGTGCTTGATATGTGGAAAACACCAAATTTTGGTGCCTGACAGTACAAAGTTGAGCGTACATTCTCCTTTTGAAGGCATTTTGCATCTGCTTTTAGCAAAAGCTGCACAAATCTAACAGTTCTATTACTAAATTATTTGAAACTTCTAGCAAGGGGATTATAGGCACACTGTCAAAAAATTAGTATTTTTGATAAATGGCTGCTTTTTTATGTCATGCTTCTGGGCACATGGAGAAGTATTTCTGTGTGTTCTTCAAAATTATTATAAAGAAATCATGGAAAAAGTTGTTTTCTGTTTTGTTTTTTTTTTAATTAACACAGAGAATTTTCTGTATTTGGATATAAATATCAATATTTATCTCAAATATTTATCAGAGCACTAAGCAATTAGTACTGTCAAGGTTTTGTTGAAGATCTGAGATTAAATATGCAAACCAACCAAAACCTTAATCTGAAAACCGTAAGTCTGTGATAAATTAATTTACTTAGTTCCTTTCACCTGGAAGTGACCACTTCCAGTGGCCAGTGGATCTGTCATCTGGAACCCTAAAAGCTCTTTCCCTTCAGCAGTTTTAGATGTCACAAGGGAGAATTATGTATAAAAATGGGTATCATGTTATTTCCATACCTTACAGGTCATGTAACCTGTCTCGTAACACTGAGGAGTGTGTATCTAAGAAACATCCTCAAACTTTAACCTGTAAAAAATACCTGAAAAGGGCAATGTTTTCAGACTGCACCTAATGTGATGGTGGTGTTTTTTTTTTTTTTCTTTGTGTTTTTGCTTTCTGGCAGACTCTGGGCGAGAGCTTGTTATTACAGACCCAGTTATCAAGAACCGAGAGCTCTTCATTTCAGATTACGTTGACACTTACCACGCTGCTGCCCTCAGGTGAGTTACAGGGGATGCTGTGCTGGGGTGAGAAAAACCTCCCTGAGTGAGAGAGATGCTTTCTTTGGTGGTGTGTGTGGCTCGTTAGTCTACTGCTCAGCTTTCTCCTCGTCTCCTACAGTAATTAACTTGTGTTATCTGCTCTCATTCAAAAAGGAGCTGTGATTCTACAATCTCGTTTTCATCTCAGTTAATCAATGTTGCTCAGAAGATATTGTTTCCCATCCTTGCCAATTTAGGTTATTGCTAGTTCCCACAGAAATGCTACCCTTCCCTCCTCCGTGTTTGATTTCGCTATTAACAATAGCATCTCCCAGTAAAGTGACTGTTAGGATGTTGCCCTGATTAAATTGCATTAAAGGCTTTTTCTCTGAGGCACTTGTCATTGTTGCAGCTCAGCTAAGAGCTCCATTAAAAACTTGCTGTGCAGACAGGAGGTAATGGACCCCTGTATTGTTCTCTGTGCTGTCTGCCCTTCCCTGGAGGTTGCTGCTCTCTTTACTCCTGAAGTTTTGAAGTGAAGTGGCCAACCTTTGTCTGGGCTGGGGGGATACACCATTGCTGCAAAATGTTTTCAAATAGAAACAGCGAGGTATTATTTTTCAGCAGATTTTCAACATGCCTAACATGCATGGATATTGTCAAAATGCAAATTGAATAATCTCCCCGATAATAATGCTCAGATGGTGTTTCACTAGAACCATCTGGAGACTTTTTTTTTTTTGTTCAGAGTCGCTTTGCTGAAGCCACTTATTTCAAGACAAACTGGCTGTGACTTCTGTCACGGGTGGGCACAAGTCTCTGATTTACGTATTGGACTTCTTTATAAACTCAGGAAGTTCCAGCAGCGTACTATAATCTCATGAAATTCCACTCTGCCTTTTCTGAGTTAAAGAAGGTCACGTTCCAATTTCAAACTGATGTGCTTAGAGACAAGCTAGCAGGAGGCTGGCTGCCTTGATGGAACCAATCTTGGGACTCTGACTGCTTAAACAGAGAAACTGAACTATGTGTGTGGAATTTTCCCTGGGAGTATGTTAACTTCCCTTCTGCATCCTTTCTGTTTTCTTCTTTTCTTTAAAGAAAAAAATTGAAAGATAAAAAAAGGAATATATGTGCATAACAAGGACACTTGAAAAATAACCTTCTCTTCTCTCCTTCCAAAAAGAGCGGAGGCTGCTGGAAGACCAAACCACTCACTTCCTCAACCTCTCTTGTGCTTTATTTGCCTTCTTTTTGTTTGAAAATACCATGGGCACCCCTCAGATCGCTCTTCTTTCTCATTTTTGGCTTATGGTTTCAGTGTTGTTTTGTTGTGTTCTGGCTGGTTCATACTTTAGATAATTGTTACATGCCTGTAGATGGTATCTACAGCTGCTGATAATTGAGGGAATTCAGGTTTGCAGGACACAGATAGCACTTTTGCTGATTCTTTCTAGCAAATTGTGGTTAATACACGTCAGTAAATTTCAGTGTACAAGGCAAACATAAGGGCAATTGCACATGATGTTCTTAGCCTTTGAGGACATCGGGTAGGCAGAATGTATTGTGATGCATGAAAAGGAGGGTAAACGGGATATTCTGATTTATTATAGTATGAGATTATTTCTCTGCCCTCTGCGAGCAAATGGCTCTGATCACACAATGACAAACTGGGAAATAAAACCAGTGAATGTAACTACCGATCTTCTACTCTAGCCAGGGCAAGAATTTAACTAAGTGTGTGTTTGGAATTTGCATTGTTAGGTTTGCAGTTTGGCTAAAAACATCAAGGCTTTGCTTTTGATTTGGAAGCATTATTAAACTGAAGTTTAATTTAGCTTTCTGAATGAAAAGCTGATTTCTGAGATAATATGAACAGGAGAATTTTGGAAGCTTCCTTAAAGATCTAAGTGTAATAATAGGCCTGTAAAAACTTTAAGACATACACTTTCAGGATTGTATTTCTTGGATAGATATCATTCATTAGTCCAATTAAATTTGGGCTGCTCAGGACTGTGTGCAGGCGAATGAGAATTAATGGATGTTTATAGAACACCATCTGAGACATTGGAACTGAATTTTTTTCCTTTTCCACCCTGAGAAGAATCTGCATAGTTATTTGTTTCAACTGTCTTTTATTTATGAAGTTTTAGACCTTTATGAGAATACAAGGATGTCTGTACACAGATTGCAGTGGCACTTAATTAAAATAGTAGTTATTCAAGATAGAATTCTAATACCATTTTCCTTCTTTCTTTCAGAGGGAAGTGTAATATCTCCCATTTCTCTGACATATTTGCTGCTAGAGAGTTTAAAGCTCGAGTGGATTCATTTTTCTACATCCTGGGCTATAATCCAGAGACAAGGTAAGTGAAGTGACTTCTAAAGGCAAATTTTGCCACTGATCCAAGCCTGTAGGAACAGGAAAACAACTCAAGGGGAGAGAAGTTAAAATCAAGTCTATGATGCTGATATGAAGGTGGGATGGAAGGGAATGTGAGGGAGATGCACAGTAGGTAATAAAATTGTGCAGTGACTCCTGGCACCTGGTTGCAGCTCTGGGTAAATAACCTACTGCTTCAAAACAGGTTTTTAGAACTGTGAATCTTTTTTTGAAAGGTGCAAACACTAGCAGAAATCCTTGGCTGTCTCACTGGCTAAATGCACACCCCTGAAAAGATTTTTAAAAATACATTCACATCTTCTAGTAAGCAATGTTGAAACTTACACACTTTTAAGAAATCAAATTAAAAGTTTTTAGGTGTGAAAACTCATGCTTTCATGTGTAAATACTCATATAGGGTCCCATATCAACAATTCTTAGTTTATGCTTTGCTGGCCCGGAGCAAATTAGAGGGGCAGAAAGAATTTTTTTGGGGGAATTAATGCATATTTGAAGAAGGTATGTCCAGCATGCTCTTTTATTTCACAGTTCTTGCAGTCTGCCTGGGAGTTGTCCAGACAGTGTATCAGCTGTGTTGGGAAAACAAGACTGATACTGGACTGTACCTTCATTATTTTTTGTATTGACTCTTAGGTTTTCATTTATGTAGTTTCATAAACACAGAGAATGCCTTACAAATACCAGCCTTAAAGAGTTTGTTGTGTAGGGCTGTATTTCCATGAGCACTTGAGTAAAAGATTAATAATGCGTAACGGGGCTCAGCCTGCTCTCTGCCAACTGAAGGCTCTATTGTTTCTTTCACTGCAGAAAACATAAATAGCTTGTGGACCTTGATTTCTAGAGATATCGTTGAGAGAAGTATTATTTTAAGCGGGGATTTGATAGGCATATAAATATTTGAATTGTTACATTGTAGCTGTGCCATTTTTAATGCAGATATGAATCTTTATGCTTCAGGGCATAGCCAGCCACTAACTGCTTGCTGTTAGGAAGAAACTCCCCGTGTGGGCATATTATGGTGTAATTGCCTATTTATGAGGCTTCCTGTACCTTACTCTGAAGTGTCTTAAGCTGTCCATATGTCTGAGACAGGGCACGGGACGAGGTATATTCCCTCAACCCACTCAGTTTGCATTCACAGCGAGTGTAGCGGATGCTGTTGAGCTCTGGGCATGAAATCCTATCATAGTTTAAAATACAATATGTTAAAAATGTTTTGTAACATCATTTGTGGTGGCTTGGTTTGTTTGGTTGGTTTTTTTTGAGCAATCCAACAAGACCAGGCATATATGAAGTTTGTCATAATGCTTTCTGATGTTCAGCACCGTGCTCGACACCTCTACTTTGACACTTCAATGCATTTTAGTTTTGAGGGTGTGGATGCTAAATGAGCTATTTGCATTAGTGTTCAAGTTGGGTGTTTAATGGATGATTTCTCTTATGAAATGTCATTCATGTGAGTTGTCAGTGCGGTTTTAAACCCGCTTTCTGTGTAGAAGTAGCTGTTAATTCTTCCAGCTATTAGAAAATAACTGAGCCTGAGAAGATCGATGAAATGACAAAGCATAGCACTTAGTGATCAGCTAATTACTCAGGATAGCCAGCTCACCAAATGTAGAGTTTTCTTCATTAGGTTGAAGCCATGGTTTGGTTTTTGGTGGGTTTTTTTTTTTAATTTTAGCTCTTCAGGTCTGTATTTTGTCTTGGAATGGGGAGAGGCTTAGAAAAAAATCTTGGTTGCTTGATTATTTTTGACCTGTGTATTTGCTACTGTTTTACAATGCATGCTTCTGTGAATGCCTAATTCTAGATTTATTTTGCTTTTGGAAATAAAGGTATTGTAGCACATGTTTCAGGATGACCTTTTGGTGGTTTGTCTATAAAGAAGTAACTTCCTCTTGAACTTGAGCCACTTTTCTGATGCAGTTTTGTCTCACGTGGAGAGGATGGAAAATGTTCTTTGCAGTTTGAAGTAATATGTTGGAGATGAGGTTCTGAATACTGGAGTGTGATCCTCAAGTGATTTGTAGGAATGTGTGATAGGATACCTTCTTACACTGAACAGGCTCGAGCTGTGGATTGCATCTGCAGAGATAGGTTTCTGTTAGAGATTTTTTGTGTTCAAGAGAGATTTTTTTTTGTGTTCAGCATAAGATGCTCATATACCTTTTCCAGGACTCTCAGGTGCAGCTTGGTGTGTTGGGAATCTGCCTGTCTTCTATGTTTTCATGTGTTCTATTTGCAAAACAACCTGCAAAAATCCCAGATCTCCCAAACCATCCAGAACTCTGGTGTGGTGGATGGGTAATAAGAGGCCCTTTTGTTCTTGGAGCACATGGTGCTAAAGAGAAGTGTGCTCTGTCCTTTCCTTTCCATTTGAAGCTTGCTGACTGTGGGTTCAGTGTGGGAAATGCCAACCAGGATCCTGTTGATCATTCTGTGCTCTGGAAGTGGCAAACCTCTGTGTTTTGGGATAACTTTTTTCTTTACAGCATATATCAATCTGTTGTTGTTTTTTTTTATATCCCCCTTAGAGTTTAGTAGAGGATTATCTGCTCTCTTTCAGTAATTCTCACATCGGTGAAAAAAATCTGATTGTAGAATAAAACCCTAAAGTAACCTTAAAGCTAGAGGCTGGATGTTATCACCTTGAATGGAGTGTTAATGAAGTTAGTAAGTAGACCTACAATATGTTCCTGGATCTCAAGAGCATGGAATATATCTGCTAAACTCTGTATAGCAGAGAAAGAAAATTAATTTTACACTAAATACTTTAAAATAATTAATTCCATGTCTCTTCAGAGAAATGACTGTTCTGGTGCTGACCAATTTCCCCGACATGGAATCCCACTCAAACTTTTAGGTTCCCCAGATGGCCAAATGAGACCAATGCCTTATCAAAGAAGAAATGTTAGGTGGATTTTATATGCCCTGAAATTAGTTTAGAAGCATTTCAAAGTGTACAGAATAGCAGTCAAGCAGCATTAATGGACAAAGAAAACTGGACCTGATTAGTACTTCAGAGAATCAGTAACTGGACCAGCTTGAGTTAAGCTGTTGATCTTGGCTTTTGAGGCAGAAATCGGCAGAATCGGAACCTGCAGCCAGGTTCGGGGATGCTGTTGAACACCCCTCGCCTCAGATGTTTTTCACCAGCTCACATCTTGCTGCTCATTTACTACACCTCTGGCTCTTACCTCAGCTAGAGTGTAGTGCCAGATGTAGCTGATTCTGGCCAGAACTTCTCCCAGTCCTTCCCTTTGTACCCTGCCATCCTCTGTGGACTTAGAGAAACAACTTTGAACTGTCTTCCTCAAGGATGCAGGCTGAAGGATGCCAAATGCCAGGGTATTGGCCTATTTTTGCAGCATATGGGCATGCACTAGGTGATTGGTTCTTTGATCTCAGGAGTAAATAAATTATGAAATTTGGTCTGATGCTGATATCTGTAAACATACATAGATTTAAATGTTCCTGAATTTTTACTTGGAATTAGAAATAAGCAGCTATTATTCTACAGTTTTCATGGCCATGAATCAAAATTACTTTTCCACGGTGTTTTTTGAGCCGTATAAGAAAGTAACACCAAATATTCAAGACATGGCTGAATTTTCTGAATGGATATTTTGTGAAGACCAGGATCTTGTCTGTGTTTTTATTCTGCAACATTTATTTTTCCTTTATTTTGAATCTTTTTCTTGTGAAGTGTTCTTGTTGGGTGATGTTGTGAGCTGAGTATTGTTGTATCTGAGAGGAGTGTTCCTGAGAGTGAAATTGAAGGTGACTTGCTCTTTCTTTTTCTTGTCCTTCATGGCTTCCTGTTTTCTGTTGAAATTCTGAATCAAGACCCCCCTTCTTTTTTTTCTTCCCTTTTTTCCCCTCCTTTCTATGGAAAGCATAGTGGATGGATTACAAGTTTCATTTTGAGAAACATGTAAGAATAGTGTATATTACTACAATAAACCAGTGTGGAGTTGTGTATAAGTAGTTTTTCAAAGCTTTGTCTTAATACTGCTTTTTAGAAAAAATTGTACTTGAATGATAAATTGCTGTCTACAACCAAAATGTGAACAGAGACACTCCCAGGTCCTTTCCCACCGAGCAGCTCCAGCCACTTTTCCTCAAGCCTGGAGTGTTCATGGTGGTGTTGTGACTGAAGTGCAGGACATTGGCACTTAGCCTTGTTGAACCTCATGCCATGGGCCTCGGTCCAGATCCCTGTGTAGAGCCTTTCCTACCCTCAAGCAGGTCAACACTCTTGCCCACCTTGGCATTGCCTACATACTTACTGAGGGTGCACTTGATCCCCTCATCCAGATCATTGATAAAGACGTTAAAAAGAATGTGCCCCAGTACTGAGCCCTGGGGAACACCACTGATGTTCTGGTGACTGGCCACCAACTGGATTTAACTCCATTCTTTGGGCCCTGCCTCCAGCCAGTTTTTTCACCCAGGGAAGCATAGGCCCATCTAAGCCATGATCAGCCGGTTTCTCCAGGAGAATGCTGTGGAAAACAGCATCAAAAGCTTTACTAAAGACTAGATAACATCCATATTTCAGTTCATGGGAAGGGTAGCATACAAGCTGAGAACTTTTTCTCAAGTTTATTTTGTAAACTTCAGGGAAGAAAAGCACAACCCAGAACAACAACAACAAATATCTAGAAAGGCATTACAGCTGTAGTTGAAATTAAAACTCAATACATTAAGCCTTGTAAGTGTTCAGAGTGAACAGTGGTCAGCTGGTAAAGACCATGTTCCATATGTGGAGTATTGATCTTTTTCTAGTCTGTAGTCTGGGAAAATTTGGTCAGATGGTCTTGATGTAACAGAAGTCAGCTGATAAAATGTTATGGTGGGTTTGGTTTTTTTTCTAAGCACTTTATAAAACTTCATTGTGTTTCTGGAAGTTTTAAATACTTTATTAAAGGAGCTAGACTACGTTGGTGAAGGTTCCCAAGAAGGGGGTGGGAGGTAACATAATAAAAGCAACATGAAACGTTTATCCACCTATGTTAAAATAAAAATTTTTCCTACTGGATTATTGTAAAAGAGATAAAATTTCAGATTGTTTTATGGCCTGATGTGTTTTGCTTCATCTGCTTCTGTCTTTTTAAAATTCAAAATTTGAGAACTTTTTATTCTTCTCAAGCCTTGCAGTAAATTGAGGCATCTCAGATCCTCTGGAATGGAGGCAGGTATACTAATTCAGAGGGAAGGGATCTCACCTTTATGTTTATACGGGTAAAGAGGAATTTGTTGAAAACTACATTAATAAACAGGAACGCCAAAAATCAGAGATGCTGAAGGAAGCTCAAACAGTGAGTCAAGGTTCACCTCAAGGTTCACACTGCCTGTAAATGACAGTGACATTGCTGCTGACAATTCATGTTCTTCCACGTTCAGGTAGAGTAAAAGCATTTTGTGAATCAGCAGCAAAAACTGCTGCTTTGTTTCCTCACATAAATGGTGTGTTAAAGGATGAAGCATCCCTGGGAGCTTTTTTTAATGTAATTTTTAAAAAAGCGAAGGAAAACGAGCTTTCAGAGGGTGTTTATTTTATTTATTTTTTTTTAGAATCGCTGTGTGTTTGGCTTGGAGATGTAAGGAGTGTGCCGGCGTGCGGATCTCTCTCCCCAGAGCCGGCGTGGCTGCGGGGCGGCGCGTTGGCCGTGCGGGATCCCCCAGCGAAGGCCCCACGTCCCTGCACAGGGGCTGGGAACCGGGGTGACGCCGGCGGCGGCGGCGGGGAGACGCGGGCTGAGGGAGGGTCACAGCACATGCTCAGTCCTCCCAGTCCGAGGGCGAAGTTTCTGCGTTCTGCGTGCAGGCTTAGGTCATAGCACAAGCTCAGTGAAAGCTCTCTGAGGTCTCTCAGACTGCATGTGCCTCCATTTTGAGTTGGTAGAGTGGAAAAGGCAGAGTTTTTAGCTGTTAAGTAGAGGGTTCAGGAAATACATCTAAACCCACAAGAGCCTGTCATAGTCATGGATGATCCATTCAGCCCCTGCAGGTAGGCTACATCACTCTGGCCTCCCCTAAACAGTGATGATTTTTGCTGTTATTTGTGACTTCTGAAATGTTTATGAAATCATTTCATTACTATTGCATGTTCCTCAGAACCGTGTAATCACATCAGCGTTGCTGTGCAGCTGCATGAGGGCACTGAGCAGGCGGTCTGCTGCCTGAGGGGTGCATGGAGCAAAACCTGAAAGCTGTGTGGGCTTTTATATATATTTTTTAAATTTTATTTTATTTTTTCTCCTCTCCCTCCCCTCGTGGTGCAGTTTTAATTTCAGTTGTGCTGTCTGCATGCCAACCTTCTGGCAGGTCTGTGGGGAGCTGCAGAGGCACTCGGCAGGATGCAGGGCTACCAAAGTGGCTATTAAGAAATGTTTGGGCCGGCCACGAGAGTGTTTAGGTAATGTGACAGGAGGGTTGTGGATCAGCAGGTTGTCCTGAGGACGGGTGGGTTCCCCTTTTGACAGGAGGGGGCAGCGATCTTGTTGATACTTCCACAAGTATTAAGGAAAAAAAAAAGTATCCAGCATGGTTCTGCTTATTTGTCAGTCACAAATAACACTCATGCATCTAAAAATGCAGCAAATACTGTCTTACGTGTTGAGAAACTTGTCACACAGCTGCTCTGTAAGCACTACCCACACTGGGTATATTGGGCTAACGAAACATTTAAATTTTTAGGCTGAGCTGAAATAAAATAGGGGACTTTGGCCCGGCAGGTTTGTGTAATGACAATATGGTTGCAACCGGCTTTGAAGGCCTTGTGGGGCAGGCATCAGCGACTTGTCACGGCTGGATATAAATGTGTTTGAGAGGACTGAGGTGTATTAAATGGAGGTAAAGAGGATTCTGCAGTGTGTTCTCGTTCCCAGTAGGGTCTGAACTGGTGCAGCACTGGGTGCTGCTCTGCTGGGGCCCTCCACTAGCCCACTGGCTTGCAGACCTGGGGGCTGCCGCTGAGGGGAGATGCCTCAGGGCAACTTGTTTGCGAGTCGCTGGAGCATATGGGGTTTGAAGGCGACAGGATGGTTTGTGCTGCTCATAGTGACATCTCTGGAACTTGTATTAGCAGGAGGTTGACTTTTAGCCTTGCACACGCAGCCATTCACCTGTGCAGTCTGCATTGCTGGGGCTGCCCTCCTCCTGTCAGAAACTGAGGAGTGAATGATGAACAAAGCTACATAATTTTGCCTCTGTTAGTGCCATGTCTGTGTCTGTTTGCTACCTGAAGTGTCATTCCCTTTTCTATTTCCTTTTATACCTATAGAGCATAAAAATCCAGAACACCTATTTAGTGTGGGTCACCGGTCACTTTTGCCATTGACTGAAGTCAAGTCACTAATTATTACAGAGAACAATTCCCTTGAACTTCAGTCTGGCCTAAATCACCTCATAGTTGGAAGGGTTGTCTGCGTAGGCCCAGGCTTTGGAAACATTCTTATTCCTAATAAAGGAGCTACTTGATTATGTACTGTGGCACTTCTCTGCAGGGATACAGGGATGTGACACCTTGTGTCCCTAATGTTTGGTTTTTTTTTTTTTAATGGTGATTTACAAGCAGAAAAGAATGCATTAAGGGATAGAGAGGGTACAAAGTAGTCTGTTTTGTGCTGGTTTTCAGTGATAATTTTAGCATGGATTTAAAAAAGCTTTGAGAAAAATGCCACTTCTAAACTCAAAAAGAAAATTTGGTCAGGCTTATTTTTAAAAACTTATAATGTTAACTTACAGTGATACAGGTGGGAAAAAATGGAAGCCTCTAGGTTGTAACAAAACAAAATCTGAGTGTGAAACATGAGGACTGTGCAAGTGATGTGATGTTGGTTGTGTTGGCTCCCAGAACCCCCGCTTGAAGGATGCCTCTAGTGTCCATGTTAGGCTCTTGTACACTCAAGCTGTTCCTGCTCCTAGCAGATGTATAGATATTTTTATTCCCTGTGGCACCACTCCTCTCACAGTAGGCCTTTGACAGTGTTTTGAGATCTCAATTTTTCCTTTCCACATGCTTCAACACAAATGTCTTTCACCCGTATTGCCAGTTGCAGGGCTGGTTAGCCAGTTCATAATGAAAGCAGTTCCTTGGGTTTGTGCATAGGTGTACAAGATGGTTGCACTTTGGTTTAAAAAAAAACCCAAACACCTCCAAAAATAGAAAACTAACCCCCCTCACCATCAAACACCAAAAAACCCCTAAACCAAAACAAACACCACCACCTCTCCCCTCAAAATAACCCCACCAAAACCCAAACTCTCCAAAATTCCTGGTAGTATTAGAAGGAATGCTGTCTGTTCTAAGTTATCTGTGGTACTGGCAAGATAATTAATGCACCTAAAAGACCCCCTCCCCTTGATTAGCCTGGGGAGTGGGCTTATGCAGTTACTGCCAAGGGTGAAGTTTGAAACTGTCTGGATGCCCAGAAGATTCTCTGCAGTTCAGTTGAGGGTGGTTTGTGGAGTTACAGTTCCACTCCAAACAACTGTTAGAAGTGACAAATATACTACAGGAAATACTTGTATTTTGTCCTTTGGATGAAGAAATAGTGGCCAAGTACTCAATAGTCTTACTTCCCTTTGTTACAACTTCATTTTAGCTTTTTTCAAGACTTAAACCAGTCCTTCCAATTCCTTAGGCTTTGAATTGTTTTAATTAGAACTTTGTATTTCATTGTATGGCTGAACTGGGGGTATATTCAGACTTGTTTTCATGCTTATCATCTGTAGCATTTGCTGTTGCTTCTCCATTTATCTGCTCCTCGAGGAAGCTGGAGACTTGTGCTGTCAAGCAAGCAAAGAGACTGAGTGGTAGATCATTCCATCTAATCTTGATGAAGCTTTTTGGAAAAAATTAGCTGCTAGGTTGCTGCCTGGTTCTGCTGTCCTGCATTTAAACTGTGGTTGTGCTGAAGAAATGGTGCTGATGTAGTCTATAGTCTGGTTTTATAGTGAGTAATTGCTCTCGGAAGTGAACAGATACTGCCTGGCTGTTTGAGAAACTTTACAAGATAAACACTTAAAGTAACATAATTGAATTGAAATGTTGAATTCATTTACATATTATTAATGTAAATGTTGCTTGCAAATAAGTAACATTTTGGTTCTATTTCAATTGCATGTAGACCACATAAAATCTTAGTATCATGCAGAGGTTTCCACTAATTGATTACGTTGCACTTGTGATCAAAATACTGGTGTCTTCCATGTTTAAAGGTAAACAAATATTGGCCAACAAGTATTAGAGTGATGATCAATGTAATCTTTAGGCAAAATATTGCCCACACAGGTAATTCCTGTGTGGAGGGAATGCTCCTTGCAATAACTAGTGTGTCAGAATGCCTGTATTATGGTAGCTTCCATCCTGCCTTTTGAGTAGGGGACAACACTTCTAAGGATTGTGTAGTCTTTTTTTTTTTTTTTCATATATAAACCAGCTGAAAAATAACATTATCTTGAAAAAGCTTTTCCTGCCTGACTGAAACTTCTGCAAGGACTTCCTTCTCCAAACAGCAGCCTGGGTGCAGAACGCTGTGTCCTCAGCTTCCTTAAAGCTCTGACTCTGCAATCAGTCAGCAGGTTTGAGCTTGTACCAAAGATACAAATGTTAGTACATGTTTATTCATTCCTGCTTTAGATTGAGCAATCGCTTAAAATGTTCCCCTATAAGTTCATGTGCTTGAACTATAGGTTTGATAATTTATTTTTTTTCTCTTGGGAACACAAAATTGGCTTGTGCTTTTTAAAAATTTGTTATAACACACTGTTATAACAGGGTTTAAATGAAACTTAAACTTGCTAGAAGGTGGCCATTAGCAACAATACTTTCTGAGCATTAAAATACTTTTATGCAAGGGATTTTAAAAATCTATCTTGAAGATTTAAGGTAGAAGTGCAAGCTGGATATATGAAATTAACTTGAATTAAAAATTTTAATGTAGAAAATAGTTAGTGGAAAAAGCTAAGAAACCATTGTTTAATGTTGAAATTGCTATCAATCCTCATATAATGAAAACAAAACAATATGACTGGCTCACTGTCCTTAAACAAGAATTGCTGTTTGTTTAGAAGGGGGGGAGCCAGCTCTGTTACTGCTGAGCACCTGACTCACAGGTTTGTGGTAGTTGTGGGGCTTTTTGGTTAAAGGTTAAATGGCCTGAACCTGATGATTCCCTTTGTTTTTTGAACTGTGTAAGAACATAACATGCATAAGAATTGGTCTTTCCAGGTGAAATAGAGGATGCACTTGGCTCAGTGTCCTGTCTCCCAGCAGTGATCAGGAGCAGATGCTTGGAGAAAGCCAGAGCAAGAGCGGTGATGTGTGACAGAGGCTGATTGTGTTCTGGGCAGTCTATTTTGTGTCATTGGGATGAAAGCTTATGACTTCTTCAGTGCTGCAGAGAAGCAAATATATGTAAAGCTGCTCTTTTATAGTTAAGTCTTTGCAGACAGAGCCTGCAGTAGCTTGGGATGAGGGAGGAGCGTGGCAAGGGAGGTTCTGAATTTTGTTTTATGGATTCACGGAATAAAACAAAACAGAATGTCCTAGCAAATGAATCTCTCAAATGTAATGCCAGTTCCTTTCAGGCCCTGATAAACTATTTTTTTAACCAGCTGAAGTTGGAGTGGAGTAAATTTGTTCTCTCCAGTTCTGTCACTTCAGAGATGGAACAAAGTGATCCTTGCCAGATGTTTTTAGAACTGCTGAGAGGATTTTTTTTCATCTTGGATATTAGACTGTTTGCATAAAAGAGTTTTCTTAAAATCCTTTTCTTGAGACTTTATCTTCCCTATTTCAGATTTATGTTAATTTTACAGAAATCATAAATATCTAGGAATTGCCTTTCTGTATCACACTTTCAATTTATGTAACTGATTATCTTGCCTGTAATAGTGACAGTTTGGCTACATCAGTGTGAAAGTGTATGAGTGCGATTTATAATCTATTATGCCTATAATATATATATATCTAATCTACTTTTGTTTTTTATTTAGTAAAGCATTGATTTTCTTACCAGGCTTGGTATATACCCAAATCTCATAAGATTAATTACTTAGCAGCACTTTAGGCTTGTTTATTGCTTATTAAAAACAAGAAGCCAACTCCCCCCATACCCCTGCCTATCCTAGCTTTAAGCTGTGTCTTTCCTTTTTTGAAATCATGCTTTATATAAAAATAATGACTTCTTCCAGCTGTTTTCATACATTTCCTTAGCTACCAGTCCATTCTCACATCATGGTACCTCTTCTGCTCTTGGCTCCAGAAAGCCCAGTCCCCTCCCATGGGCTGGATTCTGGGATGGTGAGAGCTCCTTAGACTGGTGGTGCTTCTAGTTTTATTGTTGAAACTTCCTTTGCACAGTTAAGTTTGCCTTAGTGGTTGGCACACATTGCAGCAGGCAGTGGTTTTTTAGCAACTTGTTTTTGAAGAGCTCTGAAGAGAATCATAAAGGCCAGTTGAGAGAATGTCTGTGTCAGAGCCATTTGGCTGATATAAAAACCTTGTCCTCTTGAAGCCACCCTCTAGATTACAGATCACCTCAGTGTATAGAATCAGGAATGATTATGCCAAGAATGGTTAAATGGGTAGCACAGAGTGTTCTTCTACATGTGACGTTTGGGTTGTGGTGTTTCATTTGGCTGTTTAGGTTTTGGTTTTGTTTTTTTAACTTAATAGTAGCATTAAGTTATATTCATGTTTTCTGGGCCATTGCTGGCTAGTAGCAGGTGTTTCAGAAAGCCTCTGGAGGTTCAGTGTGTGGTGGAGAGCATTGTGTACGTGGTGACCTCAGCAGGAGGAAATTAAACTGTGGCTGTTGGTGGGTGAAATGAACTGATGAAGAGCACGGTTGGGTCAGTGTGGTCCCACAGTAGTGCCACCCCCTCACCCCTGTCTCAGCCATGTAAGTCAGGATAAAAGATGTGCAATTACTGCAGAGCACGTTTCTTGCTGAACTTGAGGATTAAAAAGGAACACATGAAAGAAGCAGTGTCACAGCTTCTAAGATTCCACCTTGTACATGCGATCCTTGACCCCAAAGGTCTACCTTAGGTATGCAGCACCTGTAGTTTCCTTCAGAAGCCTGGTTCCTAGCAGAGATCTGCACTAAATGTGCTGGGTAAAGGACTGTCTTGGGTTCATGGCAAGGAGAGGACAGTGCAGAGAAGTGCTACACAGAAATCTGCAGATGCTTTTTGCTGTTGCCTCCAAACTCTGGAGAGTTCTGCTCCGAGTTTCCAGCCCTGCATCCCCTTGGGCTCTGGCCGAACTGTAACGGCGCTGGTGTTGGGAGTCCTGAACCCAGGTTATCCTCCCTCTCAGCTGAGCTGGTGTCATTCATTGTAGCTCAAACTCCCTCTTGTTGCAGTTCTTTTTGTTGCTGCATTTCAACATTCAATTCCAATGCCATATTGTCATGGGCAAAGCCTGCCAGTTGTGCCAGCTTTTGGGTGAACGCTGTGTGTCTGCTGGAAGGTGTAGACAAGGAGATAGATGATGAACAGAGAGGGTTAAACTTGTTTGTGTGTCGGAAATGGTGCAGGAGCTGTTGTTGCCAGCCTTCCTTCCTCTCTTTCCTTCTTTCTAAAGCTGATAAATCACAGCCCCGCACCACCCTGCGCCGTCTCCTTTTCCTGTCTCATCCTCCCCTCTCAACTGTCTTCTCTCCGCAGCGCTGCTTTTGGCCTTGAACCTCCAACCTCCCCTGTTGCTTTAGATTTAAAAGGACAAAGCTTTATTGAACTGAACATCCTCTCTTGTCTCTCGGAACTCTTTGGAACAAGCCTCTCTCGGATTAGAGAGGGCTTGTTTTGCCCTGCGCGGCTACAGAAGCTTCTTGCCTTTTTGATATTCAGTCGCAGGCTTCCATCTCCTTTCTGACCAGCCCCTGTTTACTTTGCAGAATACAACGTTGTCATGGCAACAGGTTACTTTTCAAAGGGAACATCTTGTCATTATATTTAATCCACTGCAGCTGAAGAGGACTGAAATATTAAGTTGTTGTTGCTATGGATACTGCTTTGTTACATCAGTTTCTTTTGTGTCAGATTTCATATACAGTGTTGAGTCCTCTTTTTTCTTTCCCATAGAATAAACACGGAGTGCTGTTCCATTATTATTGTAATTGCTCTCCACCAATATAATTTAGCTTAAAAATCTACGGTGCATTTTAGTTCCCATAGCAAGAATTTTCTTTCCATTTGCAAACCTGTTCCTGGGGCCGTGGAAACAGTAAAAATGATTTAACAGATTGTGTGCCCTTGCAGAGCCATCAGCTTTGTGCCCTTTTAAAGAAACGTGTGATGTGTTGCCATCCGAGCGAGCTTCATGCTCAGCAGCTGAATTCAGCCCGGTCCTTACCTTGTGGGGCAGGGGGTGGAAGGGAGGGGAGAGCCCCTGGGGTGTGAATATCATCAGGAAATGGTAAATGAGTGATGAAAAGGCACTCAGAAATATTTCTCTCGACACTTCATTTTCATGTGAGGAATCATGGTCGGGTAGCCCCAGTGAGTTTCCCCAGTGAACTCCACAGAGTTAGGAATTTAAGTCCCATACAAAACTTTACTTTTATCTTTGCAATTACTCACGGGATGCTCCAGCATCCTGGTAATCGGTCTGGATTCTTTATCTATCATCTTCAGTGTGATGTAACTGAAGAAACTGAGAGTTGGGAAATATTTGGACTGCTGTTTTTTTCCTATTTAAATGGAAAAACCCATAATTTTCTGTTTAAGTATCAACTTATTTCTATGGCCTTTGGCTGGCCATATTGTAGCTGGCACAAAGTGCATAGGCACGTTTTAAGTCGGACTTGCACTGACTAGTAGGGATGTGTATGGCTTTAAAATGAATTCTGGGAATAAAGAAATAGCATCACCATTTTCTGTTATCAGTTTCCCCTTCATTCCTCACAGGGAAAAAGCCTGACACTTGTAGCTAAAAAAAAATGTACCCTGGTGTTTAATTTATGGCTTTGTTGTAAATCTGAAATTGATTTTCTAGTTCAGTCATTTCTTTGCATAACCTGAAAACAAGAAAACAATGTCAGATCATGTCTTGCAAAAAAATATGCAACGGAGGCAAACATTTTGACATGTTCTCCTTCTTTTCAGAAGAGTTTTGGCTCACATTTTAGAGCAGATCCCTTTACCAGGGAGGGAGTGCTGCACAGACATAGAGACATAAGATTGAGTATTCTAAACCCCGTGTTTATCCCTGTCTGATGGGTTCTGCTTTTGGTTCCTTTGAAAAAGGACCATTCAGCCCCACTGCTCTGCTTTTCCCACTCATTCACCAATGAGTAACACTTCAGAACGCTCAGCAAGGGGAAGTTTAACTTAAAAATATATACTTTAAAGTTTTGGTGCAAAAATGTTTATAAAGATATGCAAATGATCATGTAAAAAAACCCAAACTTCTCCAGTACCCTTTGGACTTCAAATGGTATTTAATGGTCCGGGCTATCCATCGTTAGTTTCACTCAGGGATCGTTTATGGTTGCGATCTTAATTTTTAAAGTTTAAAGGAAACTGTTTCTCAGCCCTTGCTTTGTGATCCCTGTGAACGCAGCAGGGTGAGTAAGAAATCCTGCAGGGTGGCAGCTTACTTGTGAAATGATGTCATTATTCCTGTAACAACAAATTGCAAGATGAATTCAAATTTGCTGTTTCCAGATTAAAGATGGTGATCCGTTTGTTTTATCTGTGTGCTTTTCCTTGCTGTGGTGTGCTGAGACTCACTTAAACGTCTTGCAGTTATTGAAGTGTTAAAATCAAAAGATCAAAAACTTGTCTTCTAAGAGCTCTGAATTTTGTTGTCCTTTTAATGTAATATGCAGAATATAAATAAAAGATGTCTTCTTAAATAAGAACAATTTATAGGAAAAGAAGAATGTTGATCATAGGGATATTGAATTTCCTTGGATTTCGTTGTGCTCTTTAATGCTATTTTACAGGGGGCTTGGAGTGTCATTTAAGTTTTCAAACTGCAGCCACGTTCAGTATCCCAAATACCCGTGTTCAGGCACAACTGCCTTTATAGACTGTGGTGATCTGGTTCTTGACAAGAGATGGATGTTTGAGATCACAGCAGAGAGTGTGGATTCAACTGTAGTTGTTGAGATATTAATATTTCCAGTAATTAGTTTTGTTTGTGTGCTCCCTTGTTGCTTGTGTTGTATTTGATAAAGAAAAAGGATCAAAGGGGACTCTTCAGTGGTAAAGTTTACTTCGTTTAGTCTGTTCAAAACTTAGGAAGAAGAATAAATTCTGTCATGTCAGGTGGGTTATTCTGGTTTGTATTGGCATATCTTAAACTTCTGTTATTGCCAGGGTAATTCTACTGCAACATAAAGAATAGGTTTTCTTCTATCACATAATATGATGTTTCAGAAACTCCAACCAATGGTGTGAGCCGCACAGAGCACTGTAGAGTGTAATTCTCACTATGTGGTGGAGAGTCTGTTTGGAACCTGAAGTTTTCTATATAAACATCTTTAAAAAAGAGTGGAAAAATGAAGCCAAGTTGTGTTATGTAGGAGGGAAGCCCTTTATGGATGAATTGAATTAAATTCACTTCTACAAATGTTACAAGGCATGTTTTCATTGCTTTTTAGATATGAAATGCAGAATACAATGCTAAATTTCATTAATTGTAACTTTCTTGTTACTGTTTTTTTTTCTTTATATATTAGGAGGCTGAACAGTACCCAAGGTGAAATCAGAGTTGGACCCAGCCATCAGGTAAGGGATTTTGTTCAGATTCTAGTATCCAGAGGGCATGTTCTTCCCACTTGATCTGCTCAGAGGGCACTTGTTTAAAATTCTGTGCATTCAAATGCAGTGGGTATTTTAGATTCATCATGAGTTCTTTAGAATTCCTTAGCTCAGTTAATGAGATTTTTCTATGTCAGATGTTGATATGTTAATGATTTTTACTAGCAGAAGTGCTATTGGGTTAATTCTAGAATAAGGCTGAAGGAGTATGAGTAACTACTGGAAATGAAGGAAAAATCTCAGCTATTATTGGGCACGTTCTGGAGTTAAAAACCAATGCATTCTCAGCTAGCCTTCACCAGGCAATGTTTTTAATAACTAGTAAAAAAATTAATTTGGTGTTTTCTAGTTATATTCAAAGTTGATCTTTTCATTTTAATCTGTGTGGTAAAATTGCCAAGTTGATACTTGGCAAGCCTTTTTGTGAATCTATGTATTTAAACAAAATGGAGTGCTATCAGAAGGGATTCATCTTTTTTAATTGGGGCAGTTTTGGCAGCGGGTGGAGTACACCTCCTTCTAAATCCTTCTAAATGCCCTCTGAGCGTTGCCCTGAGAGCATCACCAACGTGCTCTCCCCCTGCCATTCCAGAGGTTTGCTGGGCCTCACCCTGTTACCTGCATACTTTTCATACAAAGCAGTTTAAATTCTTTTTACTGCAAGGCAGGTAGTTCTGGATGATTATTGAAATATCCCTTTTGTCTATAATCTACAGAAGTCACCTTACAATTATAGTATCTTATTTCTATTTCCTAGGAAGTTTTTCATACAGGCATTCTTTTAGCTTTCTGATGCTGTATGGAGAAGTTTTGATTTCAAAGATAGGGAGACCTCAGTTGTGGTGTTTGACTGTGAAGAAATAAGAACTTTAAGTTCTGAAGACCAGTGCCCTAAGTCATTTTGATTGTTAAAACAGAAATTGAGAAAGCGTGCTGAATGTTTTCAAACACTGGGAAGCAGAATAAGGTTAAGACTCTAGATGTTATTTTTTTCCTGGTGTATTAGTTCTAATTTGTGGAAAATCCTTCATGAGCATTTAAAATAATCTGTTCTTAAAAAGCGTTAACATTCAACTGGCTCTGGTTTGTAAGGCCAGCTCTATCACTGGGAAGCAGGTGCTCTCTTTTACCCTTGGAACTGACTTTGTACTGCCCAAGTACTGGATTTTTGCATCCAAGTGATGAATTCAGAATATTTTAAAGATCTTATTAAATAACTAGTGAAAGTAAATAAAAATTTGTGGAACCCATGTAACATTTTTAAGGATGTTTTGCATTTAGAGGAAAAAAAAGTCCTTGGCAATTAAACCTGTAGTAATCTTTTTACTAGTCATAATAAGAGTACTGTAAGTGATACCTTCAAAACAACTTTCATCTCAAATTGTCATCCAATATTTTGGCAGGTATTAGTCACTTGTGCTGTAAGGTATAATTACCAGATGCATTTATGGATGGGGAAAAAAAAAAGTAGGAAGAAGGCCCACTGATTTAGAATACTGCTGATTTTTGTTTAGTATTTTAAACTTCCATTATTCTTTAACTCATTTGCTGAGCATCTCTATTTCTGACAGATGTCATCGCTACAAGATATAGTCTCATCCTCTTAATTACTGTAGGGTATAATCTTAAAATACATGAATGGTTGATTGTAGGCCATGGTAGGAAGTCAGACTGAAGATGGTATTTGCTGCTTTCCATTCCGTGGTCTGATTCATTCTTTTGGAAAGTGTAAAAATATTCTCTACACGCTGGGCATTGTTAAACAGGGGGGATGGATACACTTTCCTTCACGTACATTATTGACAATATGTTGCAGAATCCAGAAAGAACTCTGAGATCCAGATAGTGGTTTCTGATAAATATCTGTTGCCTTCATTTTCCTTAAACTGTGCGTGTTACAGATACTAGAGGACTGATGAGGTTTTTTGATACATAATGCACAGATGCCTCAAACCACTGGTTGTATCATAACAGCAAGTAGGGACACAAGTGAAGATAAACGTTTTGTAGAATTGCAGTTCTCAAATTCACACGCGTAGGAGGAAGAGAGTGGGTCTCTACTAAATGTTCTGCTATGAAAACTTTCGACTAACAAATTAACGGCCAGAGGTGTTCAAGAGGAAGTTGCTCATAGGAGTAACTCAGGTGATTAAGCATGTTCCTAGGGTACATAGGATGAACTTTTAATTTGTGAAAGCAGCCCAGTTGCTGGGATGCATAGTGCTCATAGAAATCTCATCTTGGTAAAATGCTTGCTTACCCTTTTCCAGAAGAGAAGTTCAATGACATACCCATTTTCCCAGGGAAGATGTAAAATAAAGTACAGATTAAAGAGCAGAACATGAAAGACATCTGAACCTGTGACTTGTAATTACTGGTTATGTATAAATGTTGCCTCTCAAATATGTTTAGCGTAAGTATAGGAGGTAATTACAGGGCTTAAAAGCTGTTTCTGAAGAGGCTCTCAGCTATCTCATCCCATAGCAGTAGATGACTAAAGATGCTAATTGGGTCTCTGGATACAGTGTAATACGTATTTAGTGGCAGAGTTCATTTCACTGAGCTATCTCACTGTCAGGAAATTTCTTTGTTTCTCTTTAGAGTTTTAATGATTTACTGAAGACTTAATTTTAAACTCGGTGTCAAATGTGTAGGGTTTTTAACTGATTTAAAGTGCTACACATATGGTAGCCACATTCTAGCCATCTTTCATGTTAGTATGTTTTATGAGTATATTTTAGGCTGGGAAGCAGGACTTGTATCAGTATCTTTTTGACAAATGAAAACTGTCTTTGAGGTTAAATTGTCCAAGGGTTTGACTTCTGTCCAACGGAGGGCTACACGTGCAGTACAGAATGGTTTACTTTCGAGCTTGTGGTATTTCTGCAGACAGGCTTGCACTTGGGCCGTAGAGAGAAGGGCTTCACTGGTGGTGGCCTGAGAGGTGGTGTTAACCCTGCGTAGCTGTCAGAAAATGAGCTGCCCTTCTAAAAGAAGGAATGCTGGATAAAGTGAATAGATTGGGGCTTGATGACCCAGTTTCCTCAAACTTCTGAAACTTGGATCAAATAGCTTCACCACCTCTTGACTGAATATGAGATCAAAATATTCCAGAGAATTTACAAACTCTGATATTAATAACACTTGTGCATCCTCATAACACTATTAACGACTGGAATGTCTGTATTAACTCTTCATTTTATTTTTTTTTGCAGGCTAAACTTCCCGATCTGCAGCCATTCCCTTCCCCAGATGGTGACACGGTGACACAGCATGAAGAACTTGTGTGGATGCCAGGTGTCAATGACTGTGACTTACTTATGTACCTGAGGGCAGCAAGGTAATTTCAGCCAAGATATGGCCAGTGTCTGTAGGATGCTGCAGTGCAAACGTGGGCTGCCACCTATGTGCAGTCAGATATGGTCACACCTTTCTTTTGGTGTAGCACGTGGGTGTCAACCAGACAAGCTGAAATATTTAGCTTGAGACAAGAATGCTCTGATTTGATGTTGGGCCAACGCAAAGTCTTTCTGTTGGCTGTGGCTTTTGGATTTAAAGTGAAAAGCCAGCAGTATGTGCTGGATGTTGTACCATGGAATAAGGGAAGTAACTGCTACAGGTGGAATAGCTGTGATAGCACAGGAATCTGTCAAAGTCTAAATGTTTTGGTTTTTTTTTAATGAGCTCTAGTTTGCATTTCAGTTTAATTCAGATCTCTGGTATGCCTGGCAGATTAACCAGATGCACCTGTGGGCCTCATAATAATTCAGAGTATGAGTAAATTACTTGCAGTTTGCGAGAATTCAGAGATGTGGGGAATCTGCCATTTCAGTCAATTTTCTAACAAAGAAACTTACAAGAAAAGGTTTGCTCTCTCTGGTGAGACTCTGTCCTCATGTCTGGAGGTTATATGTTCCATAATCCTAATCAGGTTTTGGTACTACTGCATTGCAGATTTTTAATTGGTGAAATCCACTTAGATTGGATTTTAATTTTGAATTAATTATTCCATATGCTGAGGTGACTCATGTTTGTGTAGCAAATATCAGTGTTTGTGGTACCTCTTTTTACTTGTTTCCATGGTATCACAAGGCCCAATAATCACAGTTTGTTATTTAAGGTGTACATATTCTATTTCTGTATATTACGATGTGTGCATCAAACAGTAGCTGAGAGTTTAAACTTCTTTCCCCTCAAACTATCAAGGAGCATGGCAGCTTTTGCAGGCATGTGTGATGGAGGATCCACAGAAGATGGTTGTGTGGCAGCCTCCCGTGACGACACTACACTGAACGCACTCAATACAGTAAGTATATATAGAACGACTGTATGGAAGAACAGTTTCCCCATTTATTTCTGGACTACTTAAAGCATGTAGTCCATGCTTTAAGTCCATTTACCTGCTGAAATATTTACCAGGTAAAATAGATTTTTGGGGTCACTATGAGTATGATAGCACAGGATGTCGTAACTTCCTTTTATATACCAACTAGTTTTCAAAAAATCTAACCTACAGAACTTGAGAGATGGGTGGTGTCTCTAAGATGACAGCTAATAGTTCCTTACTCTGCTGGCACCTCGCCTGGCTGATAGGCCTTTTAATCAGTCCAGGTAGCTCTTACCTGTAGGAAAACAGTTATTCCCCTAGTAGGGAAATTCGTGATGCCATCAGAGGTATAACATCACGTTGTGGTAATGACTGCCTGAAGTTTGTCACACTCGTGATCCAGTCTTTATTAATATTTATATTTGGATGCAATGTATGTCCAGTTATGTCTTGCATGAACATAATGTATGTAAATAAAGCATTACTGAGTAGTTATATTCATGTGTGTGTTGAGATGCTCACGCAGTTTCAGTGTAACCACAACAATTAACTCTTTTGAGAGGGTGAGGGGGCACTAACATAAGTAAATCGTGATACATTAGGTGTGTGGGTTTTTTTAAATTTAAGCTGAAGAAACTTGTCTGTCACTCCATGTTTCTGATAACAGTGAAATCTACAGTTGTGTGTCTCCTCAAGAGCCTCATCTGCAGCTTTTGGGGGGCTGTGGTGGTAGTGACTCTGAGCTGAATTATATGTAGCTGGTCATATGTTATTCTGAAGAAACACATAGACAGATCTGCTGAATCTACCAATAAACAATTTTCATTCTTCCTCCTCTTATGTCACCTTTTATCCATAAAATGTATCTTGGAGGTGTGAAGAGTTGAGTTCTGTCATTTTCATGGTGGTTGGCTGCATTCTAGTCACGTGCACTTGAGGAGGCTATAGAAAGGATAGGATGTACCCTCTGCTGAAGGAGTTTCACAGTGCTTGAGGCTCAAGTAACTTGTTTTCTGTCTGTAAAAATAAAACTAGTAGTACCAACAAAAACCAACTCAAAATGCAGTACTCCTGCAAATTGGTTAGTGTTAGATACCTGCTGATGACCTCAATATTATGTCTGCCTCTGCTTGCTATGCTTTAATTATTTACAGTTGCATAGTTTTTAACCATTTGTTTATAAAGTTCTTCAAAGCTTGTAGGTGGTTGTGAACAGAGTGTTTATCACTGCAACAGAGAGCAGATTATCTGTTTACAGGAAGTATCCTAAGTGTGGTGTTATTTGGTTGTTCTATTAAAGTGATTGGAACAGAGTTTATCAAATTAATCATGTTGAATATGCTTAACTGCTTCTTTACTGTCAGTAAAGCATTATATTACGTGAAGTTTTTAAATACTTCAGAAAGTTAAAAAGAAGCTGGATCTGTGTAAGTTGTAGAATGGTTTGTGACTGGTCAGGTCTGTGGTGAGGAAGGCATAACTTGATATCTGCACTGAGGTTAAAATACCTGTGTTCTTAACAGGAAAAGTGTTGTTTTTGTAACATTCACTTACCAAACCCACTTGCACTGTTTTGTTTTTTTTGTTTTATTTCCGATTCTACTTGATTACATGTGCTTGATTACAGAGTGCATTGGTTTTTGTCTTGTTTCCTGCAACAGACAGAAGTAAAATAGGATTAAGATCTAAAATGTTCCCCTGTAATACTTAGTAGATAAACAGCAATGGAACTTTCATTCTTATTCTGTAAAATTGTTTTAACATAGTCTATTCACCCATATGTGTAACCAGCTGAAATCCAAGATCAAATTCTGTACCCAAATTAAATGTTTCCTTGTTGTTCTTGCTTTTACATCTGTCAAGTCTTATATCTCAGGGCTTCATGGTGCACTTGAGAACCGAGGTGAATTTATAAATCTTAGACCTTTGGTTTCTTTCCTAAAGATAATGTATTACAGATTTTTATGCCATTTGATAAGAACTGCAGTTAAGTCTGTATTGCACATCTTTTTCAGTTTCTTACGTGTTTTACATTTTTATTTCCTTCCTTCCTTCCTTCCTCTTGGGATGGGTGCCATTTCATTCTGGAGACTCAGCACTCGAGAGCTTTCTAAGATGTTCCCTTGTGTCGTTTTTGGAGACTCAAATCCCTGTTAAGGCCAATAATCATCAAGGAGGTTTTGGAATGGGAGTTTCTTTCCCCTTGTCATTTATAATAACAGACTAATGCAGAAAATTCATTTAACTGCACTGCTTCACTATCTATTTTAATTATCCTGTTTAATCACTTGAGAGTCTGAGGAGCCTGTAGTTGCATTTGTAGACTTCTTGCTTTTGAGACTGAGATTTCTTGCTTCTGAGACTGAGATTAGTCCCAAAATATTTTGTTTCTGTTCTTTTGATTCTTTTCCCTTTGTATTTCTGGTGCACATCTAGAAAATCACTGCTGATTAATTTTCTCGGTGGGGGAGGGTTTCACACTTCTGAAATAAAAGCACCAGACAAAGTCTTAATTTATCCTCTTAAGAATCTGGTTTGTCTGTGTAATACTTTTGACTGCTGTCGTCCGGACTTCCCCTTCCCCCCATTTTGAGGTGGTGAGGAATAGCTGTAAGACTTACCCTGTGGTGTTCTTGTCATCATCTCATTAACTCCAGCTTTGCTGAAGTTTCTCCTTTGTAGGTGTTGTGGGGCCAGTCCTCTGGTCCTCTCTAGGCCAGTTTTCAACCCTGTGTGGACACAGCGTGGTTCCCGTTAAACAGGAACTCTTATACTTCCAAGAAAATACAAGGTTTTATCTTAATGGCTTCTGAAAAGTCTTTAAGCTTCAGTGATATCTGATTTATTCATGCTTCAAAAATCTACTCTGTGTACTAGTACTGTTCTTTGCAATTTTTAGACCACTAAAGATACTTTCCTTGGTCACTTTGAATTTTCTTAGAAAAGTGCTTTCTTATGAATGATAGTTCTGTCAGGTGGGATATTTTATGAAACTTTAACATATTTCTGAGAGCCTACTAACTTAAGCCAGTTTAGGGTATTTTTTGTCCTGCCAAAACAGTACCCTTTTTAACTTTCTGTTCACCATCTATTTAAACACACCAGATTTATTTGATAAATAATATGTGCGAACCTTACCCTGCACTAAGTTGTGGTTTTGTTTAGAAATTATCATGTGCAACCCAGAAGATTAATGTAAAAGAAGATGATAGAGTATGATTTCTTATTATGGAGATCCAATAAACTTCAGAGCAGCACTTCATATAAATCAGTCTTGACAAGCTCCTTTGGTAGTGTTTTATTTATGTAATAACAGATGCTGTAGCCCCTAGAATGATTTATTGTTAATTATACCAGATAGAAATGAAGATCGTCGAAGGCACAATGCAACATATATATATATATATATATCAGCTCATTGGAATGATTATTCACTTAATGTTCCAGGTCAATTTCAACTCTGGTTCCTTTATTTGGCTATTGGGATTTGATGCCCCATTTGCCATTTTAACCCTTAGAAAGGAAATAAAGTTTCCATTTGGAGCTTGTTGGCCTCCTGAGGAATGGTGGCTGTCACCCTGGGAGCTATGGAGGAGGACATACACTGGGAGCTATGGAGGAGGACATAGTAGTTCTTCTAAGTTTTTTGCAATGATATTTGTAGATAGAGAATGGCCTTTTTGTTCTGCTGCCGTAGAACAGGTAGCTGAATGTGGCTGACTTTCTAAAACTAGTTGTCTTTTGTGCTTTGTTTTAAATATTAATGAATAAAGGCTATTTGATGCATTAGATCTTAAAATATTAGTCATGTAAAACTAAAACATGCATATTCAGCACACTTGTATTTTTCCAATTTTTAGAATTGCTCCAAAAAGCGTAAGGCCATTTTTACTGGTGAAATAGTAATTTTCTTTTATAGCTACCGTGTTCCTCCTATCTTGTGAACTGGAGAACCACATTGCTTTGAGGCAGAACTCTTCCTAATAAGTGCTAAGGGAAATGGAAATGCTAATTTGGATTACTCCCAAACCTTGTTTTGGGTCACTGTGGACCAACTTTATTGCATTCTGAGAGCAGCATGGTTGATGTGAAAGTTGTATAAATAATACTCAGCAGTAATGCACTTTTGCTTTTGGGCTTTGAGTGTGGATAGGCATAATTTTTTAATAATCTAGAATACAATCAAAACCCCCTCAAAACACTATATTTACAAGATACCTGTGGAAATCTGTAGTAAGAAAATAATGCAGGAGAACCAGGACTTAACCAGCCATTTGTTGATGTTTGTTTTTTGTGTTTGTTTTTTTTGTATCTTTCAAGTTAATTGAAATTTGGAAATAAATCGAAAACCTTAGAATTCATTCCATTTCCAAGTCAGGCTACTTTAATTAACTACTTTATTTTGTTTAGTGTTCTTTCCTTGCAAGTGCATCGCCCACTCTAATGACATGTTCAGTGTAGGAAAGCATCTGATGCACCCTTCTGTTCTTTTCTGTAGAAGGAAGAAAAAAAAGAAAAAAGTATTTTTACAAAATGGCCAATTGTGGTGTCAATATGTTTTACTTGAGATTAAATTTCTTCTGTACCACATGCAATTGGTGGGTAACCTGGGCCATCTGTAATACTAATGTGGAGCATGGGGAGAAGGAGTTCCAGTTCTCAAATGTTTAAAAAAAACCCAACCCAAACCTGCATTTAAGTTCTGTTGCAGGATCAAATTCAAGCGTGTTCAGACAAGCAGGTGAAACTGTGTTTTTATCTGTGTCCTTGTTCTCCTGCGTTCCTGCCAATTCTGGCATTTTTTGTCTAAGTCCTCTTAAACAATACAATACTTGAGTGTTCCTTCATTGTGGGACTGAGAACTTCCCAGAGGTGTGATCCTTCTGCTTGTTACAGTGAACATCCTACTTGTCCACGTCACCTTTTTAAGCTACTATATAGTGCCACAATATTTTAGTGGATTATTGGAGCGTGGCTTGTGGTGTCAGACAACTTAGATTAAATTTTTCACGTCATTCAGTATTGACCTCGCTTTTCACCAGAGCAATAATGTTGGAGCCTCACTGAAATCTTGGCTTCATCAGAAGAGCAAACAAAAACTTTCAAGGATATTAGGAAGCTGTCATATCTAGAATTTAGGTATGCAAAGTGTGAAAGAATTGCTTTTAAAATGTCTTAATGTGGAGAGGGCCCATTATAAGAACTGGAGCTGGGAAGCCCTGCAGTTTAGAATTGTCAAAAAAAAGCGTTTAGTACTACAACAGGGATTTTTGGAGAGCAAAAATAGCTGACAAATAGGTTTGAAAAAAAAAATATGGCCAGAAATTAATCATGTTCCATGGTAGAAAGCTGATGCCTAAGGTCTGCCAATCCATGGAAGGGTCATACCGTGGTGAATATTGAGCATAACCACAGTTGCTCCTGCTGGCAAGAGCTGGGGTAAATCTTGGTGTAGTTTGTTCCCCTTCCTCCCACTCCGTGGCCTCTTTCCTCCAGAGCTCTGATTTAGTATCGGATCTGTTTCTCTGTGCTCCTTACTAACACAGCCAGAAACTCATGACCTCTCTTATCCTTTGCTCCTTTTGACCTGTGCCTGCTGTTCAGAGTTTCTGCAGTTCTTTTCTCAGAGAATCCAGGTCAAGAAGGAGTTAAATTACTTCTTTGTTCTCGGTTTTTAAAAAACTTCCAGAATAATAATTGATTCTCGGTATTCTGCCTTACCCATTGCTCTGATTCAAGACTAAGTGTGAGCATCAGTTATATAAAACAGCAGACCCTAGAAAAGCAATTGGAAATGACAGTGTGCAAACTTGGTGTCTAAGAGGGAATCTCAGAGTTTTGGGTCATTTTGATGCGTGTGGTATTTTTGCTGGGGAAATCAAAAAGCCAGCAACTCTGTTTATCTTCCTGTGGTAAGAAAATGCCACCACTTAAGCTCTCGTTCTGCTACACGGAAGAAAGACAAAACAATCATATGCTAATATTGTATAAATCTCTCTTTCCTAATAGCGTTGTTCTGACTTCTCATAACACTATTACATGGGAACATGTCATGATGAGTGACAAACGTGACAGTGTAATATCGGTTTAAGGAAACTCAGTTCTTAAGTAAGATGTCACCCAGACAAATTACTCCCTGTTTTAACTTGCCCTTAGACCAGATTTTCTTGTTCATTAACTACAGACAAGGTTGAAAGCATTAAAAATTATTTAAATATATGTTAGCATTTCTTATTATTACTGGTTTTCCTTTTGGATGAGTCTTAATTAACAGCTACTCTCATGGTTCAAATGAGGTAGCGTAGCACTTCAGGGGCCATCACTCTCTGCCTGGGCTTGCTGGAGAACGAAGCCACTTCTAGTGCGTAAGACAATTTTGCCACTTTGCATTTTCATTCCTCCTTATCCTTGCTCTTAGGGGAAAAACTGCAGCACTTTATTTGTAAGATGAGTCAGGGAGTCTTTCTAGAGAAACTGTTGAAATGGGGCAGATGAAAAAGGCCAAAAATGACTGCTATGGTTAACTTTTGAAGAATTTTGGGCAATATATAAATTTAAGGGTTTTTTTAAGTTTTTGTTTTGTTTGTTTTGTTTTGTTTTTAAATGGTGCTGCAAGTTTTGCAGGTATTTGGCAAGTTCTTACCCAGGCAGCTTGTGGAGCAGTGGCCATGCCTGTTGTGTTCACCCACCAAAGGACTGGCACATTGAGCTCCCTCTGCTGTTCCGCATTTTGCAACTGGAAGTTGAGCTGTTGGCAGAGCCCCCGCAGCCCCAGCGTGTGAGAAGTGGATGTAGCACAAGCATCTGCCTTTTTAATCTTCATTGTTAGTATCTTAGATTACTATGTAGCAATTAGAGTTTATTTAGAAGCATAAAATAGATTAGAACTGAGGGGGGGAAGAGATAGAAGGTGCCTTCCCTCCACCCCCCAAACCAGTGGGGACTGTTTTCGATGTTTTCTAGCTGCCACATAGCACAAGTCAGATATTTAAAGAACAGAACTGGTAGTAATTTTCTCTTGAAGTAGCTTACTGACTTCTGTCACCTTATTTTTTTTTGTTTCAAATTCTGTTGCAGGCCAATCTGTGTCAACAAATTAGAAATCAAAACTTCCCAGTTAACTGTGACTGGCTGTTTGTAAAACGAGACTGTTGGGCAGAGTCTTTCTGTTGGAGAGTTTGGGTTCTTGACTGGTTCAAGGTTCCCTTGTCCTTGGGCACCAGAGGGAGCTCAGCAAAATAGTTTTGTTCTCTGAGGGCAGTGTAATTTTTTTTTTTTCCCCTCTGATCCAGATTGTTTAGTGTGTTGTAGCAGGTGGGGAGGAGATAGGATTTCAGAGAAGAGAGGAAAAGGAAATTCCTGGAATTAAAGGGCATTTGGGGCTAGTATCTTGTTGAGTATCAGACATGATTGATAAAAATCTTATCTTGCCACTTTGGAGGATGACTGCTTTAAAGAATGCTGCAAATTTGAAAATAGATTTTGCTGCTTCACCTAATAAGATATATTTGCTATGGAGCATATTCCATTTGATAATAGGGCACAGTGTCTGTAGCTATAAAGAGTATCTGCATCAAACTGAAATTTGTCAGCTCTGCTACTGAAAGAAGTGGCCTGAATTACATTTTGTATTAAATTAGGTGCTTGGATTAGAGTAATTATACCAAAAGACCTCACTGCTCCAGCCACATGGCAGTAAGTCGTGTTCTGCTTTTCATTTTCCTTGCTGTCTCTTTTCCTTTTCCCTCCTATTTATTTTCTACCCTCTTAAAAATGCTACGGTTTTACAGAGCTACTGAGTATCTTGACCATTGTCCCCTTCGGTGAGAAGAGCAAATACCTTATTAGTAATTACAATGTTCTTAAGCCTGCATAGATTACAATAACTGGTGCTTAAATAGGGAAGTTATGTAAATACCATCTGTGCAGTACCAGGCAAATACCATTTTCTTCGACAATTCTACTGGCAGCTGTGGAAAAAACCTCTTTTTACTCATCTGAATTACACGAGTGTCAATATTGCAGGAACATTTTAATAGTATTTACATGTTTGACAGGTCAGGTTTTATATCTTTGTGCCCTGAGAAGGGATGTGATTTCTCCATGGCCAGTGGAAGAGCCAGCACTCAAATCTGGGGCGCTCTTCAATTCCCGTGCTGGACGTGGCTGCATCCCCACAAAAGGCTGTTCTGGCTCAATAATCCCCTCTGCTTTTATTGGCTCGTCTGTGTAGATTTCAAAGTAGTTCACTACTATTTTATCACTGTACAGTAGCAATTTTTCCTTAGAGAAAAAGACTCTGGAATCTAACAGTGTTCTTAATGGACTGCAATTATTTAATACTGTGGCATGAATGCAGCCTAACTCAGATGGGCTTTTCAAGGGAGATCATAATGACTGTAATTGCAAAAGGATGCCTTGCTGAAGTAGAAGCTGCCAGATGCAATGCCATTCTGATCTAAAAAGGTCACAGTAAAAGGGACATTTAAATTAAGTTATAAATTACAATTGAAGAACAATATTTTGATGAGCAAGACCAGAGATGTCAGAGCTGCAAGATGTAATTCATGGGTTCATTACAGACCAGAGGTGCCTGACAGCTGAGCCGTGCCAAAAGGAGAATTTATTTGCAGGCTCACGCAGACAGAAAATGGCAGCTCTGCTGAGGAGCTATAGGGGAAACTGGAAACCTTGTGGTAACGTGCAGACTTTATGGTAATAAGCCTTGCCTGGGATGGAGCTTTGTTTAATGACTGTTGTAATAGAAAAGAGGTTTTTGGACATGTGCACATTCCAAATGTTTTTCTTTTATCTAAAATCCTGTCCAGTGATGCAGAAATTGCTGTATTTTGTTTTAAAGTATAAGTGCATTCGTGCTGGTTCCTTTTGTTGCATTTGTATGTGTACGCAATGTCACAGTGGTTCAAAATTTAGATGGCAGAGTTAATGCTGAAAATGATGATTCTCTGGATGACAGGATAGTAATCTCGTGTTTATAGCAATACCTTGAAAAGTTCAACCAGGAGTTAATGAAACCATAGGCAGTCATCATTAGCTATTATTTATATGTTTGAGTCGCTTGCCAATAAAGTGCTTGTATATATTAGATGGCTGAAAGTAATAAGCAGAGAATTAATCAGCCAGATTGAAACAAGTAAATGTAACTCTGGTACTTACAAAAAAATATTTCCCCGTTTTGCTGCATTATCCTACTCTTGGCACTTAGAAAAGTACTTTTTTTTTTTTCCTCCCCTGCTTGATAAAAGTAACATTTCAAGGGACTCTAAACCTGTATGGGTTTTCTGCTGTGTGGCTCCTCTTGTCTCCCGTCTGTGCTTATGGGTTTTGTGATTGTTATTAATGTAATTACTCGGTCAAAAGTTAATGTTCATATTTTCTGTTGTTGCTTTGAGACAGATCTGATGGCCTGTAAACTCTTCTATTTTTCAGTAACCAGAGCAGTTCCCTGCTACGCCAGTCTATTCTTGCTGGGCTTGTCTGATTATTTTTTTTTTTTTTTTCAGTTTAAACTGCTTGGGCGATAGGGCTGCCAGGGAAAAACATGTGTTGTCCTTGAGGCAAAAGAAAGATGCCCTCCAAGTTACAAAGAGGCTTTGGCATTACTGCATGTTTTGGGAGGGAGCAAACTGTGAAAAGAAACAGAAGTGCCATTCTCTTCAACATGGTCAGATTTCCTAAGTGAAAAATCTTTTAGGTAGTGCCACGCATGGAAAAAACCATTTGCAAGGTGAGCTGGCAAAACAAACAGTCCCTTTTTTCTTTAAGATGGATCTCTTCCCAGTGCTGGAGTGCAAACAAGGAGAAAAAAATTACTGTGTACCCAGTAGAAAAGACAACATCTTATTTTCATGCCTATAAGTAGGTACTGCATACCACGGGAGTCTTAAAAAACAAGTTTAAAAAAAAAAAGTTCTAAGTCAGTCATGTTGTTTGAGGACTGGGACTGGCACTGCAAGTAGAGCTTTCTGCTTTCACTTGTGGCTGGTGTCAGATGGATTGAGATTGTAGGATCATAGAATGGTTGGAGTTGGAAGGGACCTTAAAGATCATGGAGCTCCAACCCTCCTGCCCTGGGCAGGGACACCTCCCACCAGAGCAGGTTGCTCC